>OZ021722.1:107150441-107487941 GCA_963978545.1 Linyphia triangularis
TTACCAAAAGTCCGAGAGGCGACTGCAATTTTTGGACCCCATCGAACATCATTTTGAATTTTTTATAGAAATTGGTGAAAAGTGAGTAGATTACGAATCCACTGGTCTGCCGTGGCAAAAATGGCCGATCGACTTGGAATGAGTTGAACTGAAATCCGATTGCCAAATATGTCATAACTTGCCAAAAAGAGAACAAACTTTTTCGTCTGGCAACCCACTGCATTTTGAATTTCAATAAGAAAAAGCGCAAACGATTTCTGATCTCTGGCTTCGGAAAACTAGTATCTTTTAAAAGTAAGCCAAATTGGCGACATTAGTTGCGTCATCAGTGACGTAATGTTTATTGCCAACTTAGCTCCCTTTTAATAGATGCAAGGAGACCCGTCGCCAAATACCTGAATCATCTGCAACCTTCTTAAGTGAAAATTAAAGAGTGAGGGTTACCAAATAAAATAAAAAATGCTCATTATTTGGCAAGTTATGGCGCATTTGGCAATTGGATTTAGTTCAACTCATTCCGAGTCTATTTTTGACCAGTTTCGGCCATTTTTGCCATGGCAGACCAGTGGATTCGTAATCTACTCACTTTTCACCAATTTCTATAAAAAAATTCAGAATGATGTTCGATGGGGTCCAAAAATTACAGTCGCCTTTCGGACTACTACATACGCATTGACGTACAGATTTCAAATATAAAATAATATATATTAGACGCTATTTTCGAATTCTTAATTTATATCAGTGGTCCTTTTCGTGCCTACTTACCAAAAGTCAAGGTTTTATACTACAAAGTAGTTTCTAAATGCACTGGGCTTGAAGATTGTAACATAGCGAGTATAGGGAATGATCATTGCTGGGACTTCTGTAAAAGCTAAAAGCCGAATTTACATCTAACTTCAATGTCCTATAAGTCATTTATTTTTCAACGTATTTACAAACTTTTTTCACAGAATTTGTAGTTTGATATTTACAAATATAGTAATAAAGCAAAAATAATGAACAAACAAATTAATATTTTTAGTAAGTAAGAATGTTTTGCAGTTAACTCAAAATACTGATTTTCAACACTTAGACACACTTTTAAATGAATCTATTCCATATTTCAATCAAATTTTTGAGTAGAATATTGTATGAAAGTGAGTTCCATGTTGATGACCTAAAATTTTTATTTTAAATATGTGCATATTTTTTTAATGTGAATGTTATGACATTATTTTCTTTCTAGTTCATACAAAACATATATATATATATATATATTTTCATAAACATTAAAAACAATATTGTCTAAAAAATAGGTTATCATCGTTAATCGAAATGTTAACATTAGTAGTTTTTTAAAAAAATATTCAAAAAATATTTTGTCTAGAAAGTGTACCGAGATTTAAAAAAGCACTGTTTAGGGATAACTTCAAAAATGCTTGTAAACTCAAAATATTAAATGAAAAAAAAATAAAATACTTTTTGCACAATTACTATGTTTATAAATATCTAAATACAATTTGAGTAAAAATTTTTATAAATTCATTGAGAAATAAATAAATTTATAGGACATTGAAGTTGGATGAAAATACAGCTTTTAAATTTTGACGGTGACGTGCAAGTCCCCTTAAGACATTGTAAACTCCCTTCAAAATATGAACTGTTTTAAAATTGCTTTGGAAATATTCGTACTTTTGAGGCTTGTATTCGTGGGCGCCCCTAGGAGGGTGCAAGGAAATGCACTTGCACCCCTCTGGAATTTGAAAATTAAATGTAAAGTGAGCAAAAGTGGTTTGAATCACTGAAAAACAGAGGTTGGATATAGATTTTAAAGAATTCTATTGAACAGAAATTTATTACATAATTATATTACTATTACTAATATAATTATAATACTAATACTAATTCTATACTAATATAATAATTATAATACTAATGTAATGAAAAATAATGTTTGGATAAAAATTTAATCATCTAGCATATCCTAGTGTATGATCTGCTACCCCCTGAAAATAACCATGCCGATGCTTGTATTTTTTAAAATGCAACTCGAATTAATTTAACAAGAATTGCAGTGTTTTTAGAATAGTTAAGCCGAGTTTGTTTAAGTTGAGATTTGTTTAATCTAATCGTTTTGAAATATTTATTGCTACATCAAATATAAGTCGAGATGTGTATTTCTGTATCATTTTAAATTGAATGTTCTTCAAATCAAAAACTCGTAACTTTCAATTGTTCTTATCGCTCGTGTTTTATAAAATCATACAAAGCATATCGAGTAGTACAAATACGCTGGCCAATATCTTTCAACTCTGACCAATGCCGATGTGGACCGTCGTTGGCTGGCAGTTGTTAGGGATCTTGGCGAATCTTGCCTAGTTCTGGGTAAAATATCCTGGAGGTTTTAAAATGTTGATGCAGAGTTTTAAAATTGATGTATATTTTTATAAAAAATGGCGGATGGGTAAATTATATGTTCTGTGTGGGTTTTCACAGGCTTATTTCTTAAAAAAAACCTGTGTATTTTGGAACGATGCTCGAGTTTTGGCATGGATTGACCAAACTTCCCAGAATCCATGTTTCCAATATCACTGTGCTACATGGTATAACCCTTACTTAATGTATACTTATGTCTTTTATGCATGCTGGGTCGTTATTAAGTCACTTTAAAAAGTTTTGTTTTGACAAAAACCAAGATTTTACAGGAGAAGGAAGAAATGTATCAGATTCTAAACGAGTTAATCAAATTTAAACTTTGAAAGACTGCCGCGTATTTAGTAAAGAAAGCAGACCTTTCCTTTAATTGCAAATAATATCTGTAAAATAGTACATATACAACAATGAAAAAAAAAAAAAAAAAAAAATTCAAAAATCTTATGAATGCATAAATAGCCTTTTAACGACATGCGACTAGTATGCACTTTATGAAATTAATTTTGCGTGACTTCAGCTGTTTATTTCCGTTACTATGAACTACTTACCACAGCCAAATAAGCCCCACAATTTTACGGTAAGATAGTATTGCGAGGTTGAAACCTTATCTAGCACACCTATTTCACCAACCCAATTACACCAGGACATTGAGGCCACATCCTGTTTCATGAGCTCCAGCCTCCGTTATCGTACATACGAGACGAAGCAAGGACCGAATCAACGATGTGCCGCTCAGGAGCCCTCTTCTGAATTTACTTCAGAATAATATTAGATATGTTTCCCTAACGAATGGAAATTATCAAAGACTCTTTCATCTGTTTAACTCACTCTTCCTTTGAATGTGTTATAACTAAACTTTAGTTTTCTGGTCACTGGAGAGTTTAGTTTCTAAATTTAATTATAATACTCCTATTTTGTTATTTAATTTATGCACAAGCTTATGAACTTGGGAAAGATTAGAATTAAAAAATAAAACCAAAATGTCCTGTATTGTTTTTACCGTTTACATTTTAACGCGCGCTTCACTCATGTTTTCGAAGAAGTCAAATCCAATTTTGACGAATCCGTACTGAACATCTTTTATAATATCGTTATAAAAATATATAATAATATCGTTATAAAAATATATAATAATATCGTTATAAAAATATATAATAATATCGTTATAAAAATATATAATAATAAATAATAAAATATATAATAAAATATATAAATAATATAATAAAATATATAAATAATATAATAAAATATATAAATAATATAATAAAATACATAAATAATATAATAAAATATATAAAAAAATATATAAAATATATATAATAAAATATAAAATATATAATAATAAATAATAAAATATATAATAAAATATATAAAAAAATATATAAAATATATATAATAAAATATAAAATATATAATAATAAATAATAAAATATATAATAAAATATATCATAAAATATATAATAAAATATATAATAAAATATATAAATAATATAATAAAATATATAAAAAAATATATATAGTAAAATATAAAATATATAAAAAAATATATAAAATATATATAGTAAAATATATAATAATAAATAATAAAATATATAATAATAAATAATAAAATATATAAAAAAATATATAAAATATATATAGTAAAATATAAAATATATAAAAAAATATATAAAATATATATAGTAAAATATAAAATATATAAAAAAATATATAAAATATATATAGTAAAATATATAATAATAAATAATAAAATATATAATAATAAATAATAAAATATATAATAAAATATATAAAATATATATAATAAAATATAAAATATATAATAATAAATAATAAAATATATAATAAAATATATAAATAATATAATAAAATATATAAATAATATAATAAAATATATAATAAAATATATAATAAAATATATAATAAAATATATAAATAATATAATAAAATATATAATAAAATATATAAATAATATAATAAAATATATAAAAAAATATATAAAATATATATAATAAAATATGAAATATATAATAATAATTAATAAAATATATAATAAAGTATATAATATAAATAAATAAATAAATAAATAAATAAATAAATAAATAAATAAATAAATAAATAAATAAATAAATAAATAAATAAATAAATAAATAAATAAATAAATAATAATAAATAATAAAATATATAAGAAAATATTATAAATATTTTCTTCACAAAAAATGGAGATGAAAAAGACGAAGACGATGTACGACAACAAAGCAAATTACAGTTTCGGTTTTGTATATGCATTCTTTATTAGATTATCCTTTCTATCATATACAACAATAATTTATCCTGAACGATATTGTTAAACACAACTCTAATTTGCAGTCGTAAATTCACACATAGCGGCGCTTAGTCAGACTTTTTATCTCTCTGTAGCATAATCTGCATAATCAAGTTAAGTTATCCCATGGTATAGTAATATCACTTACAAACTGCCCCCTCCGTTATAAAACTCTGGATCCGTCCTTGGTTAATGTATTATAGCCGCATCAGCCACTAGGCGGCAGCTTTTTCTCCGGCCCGCCGCCAGTACAGAAGAGTAAAATAAAATTTTGCGGAAATAATTTTAATTTATCAACAATAATATGTGTTTACTACCAAAAACTGCATTTTCCATTAAGTGGTCTACGCCAGTAAGTCTGGAAATTCCTTTTTTTTCTTCTTCTGAGACTGCAACGAGAAAAAAAAAAAAAAAAGGAATAGTTTGAATTATTAACAATGACGCATTCTTTCGCATTGCTTAGTTTTGTACTTATGATGATACCCTATCCCCTTGATAAGTGAATGGCACAATTCGATTTCTGCTTTTCTGAATGTGATGGGCAGGAGTTGGGTGTTTTAATGCATACTGGCCTCTTTTGTTTTGACGTGAAAAGAAGTATCTTGAACTCTATGACTCCAGTGCAATAATGGCGTCGAAGACTAGTTTTAAACTCAAAGTAATGAGTGAAAAGCGGACCGGCCGCCATCGTCTCGCGATTAACATAAACTAAAATGGAAGATTTAAGAGGTATGGTTTAAATATCTTTATTGATTATGAGTTTATGTCAAGTCACATTGTAAAATTATCACAAAAGATTAACTTTTTTTTATGACTTTGATTTACGATGTAAAGAAAATTAGTTTTTTAATTATTTGAAACAAGAATCAAATATCAATTGTCATTTTATCAATATAAAAAAAGTTAAAATTATTGTTCAGTTTTCAAAATTGTTTTATATTGTTGAATTTTCTGCAATTATCACATTTCTAACATTGAACATATGTAGTAAAGCAATATATTTATTGGCGTATTCGGTATAAATCTGCGGCCCGCGGAAAGTTCCAACATAAGTCATGCGGCCCGTCTCTAAAAGTTAGTGGCGAACGCTGTATTATAGTTATTGAAACAAACTAAATATGAAAGAAGAAAAGGAGCATGATTAGTATATTCAACATCAAAGGTCGCAGATGGATTGCATTAGTAGAAATGAGTCAATATACGAGAGGAAATGATTTAGCGTTTATTGGAAGATAAGAGAGAACTGGGCTTTGCTAGAGCAGTAAATTGCCAAATGTAAATCAAATTTGTTTGGGGAATGGGTCAGAACGATGAAAGATGATAAGACATTTGGAGAATTCGATTGGATACTTTTGAGAGATATTTTCGGGAGAATACAAGTTGAACAGACACTTGAATTTAGAAATATATCGTAAATTTAAAGAAAATAAAAGCACATAATTCAAAGAATCAAATAATTCAAAGACTCAAATAATTCAAAGAATCAAATAATTCAAAGAATCAAATAATTCAAAGAATCAAATAATTCAAAGAATCAAATAATTCAAAGAATCAAATAATTCAAAGAATCAAATAATTCAAAGAATAATATAATTCAAAGAATCAAATTAGCTGGAAAAGTTATGAGAATGAAAAAATATTAGCACCGAAGTTATATTTAGCCAAAATTCATGGGAACTAAAGCAAGCAAACCAACCAACCAACCAACCAACCAACCAACCAACCAACCAACCAACCAACCAACCAACCAACCAACCAACCAACCAACCAACCAACCAACCAACCAACCAACCAACCAACCAACCAACCAACCAACCAACCAACCAACCAACCAACCAACCAACCAACCAACCAACCAACCAACCAACCAACCAACCAACCAACCAACCAATAAAATCGTACTTTTTTTAAAAAAAAAATTGAGATTTCTTATTTTTCGCATTAAAATTGAAAATTAAACTAGGGGTCTGGAACATCGCACAACTTTCAATTACACCAAATTGATGATTTTGGCGATATACATTTCTATAATTGTTATATTATACTTTCTTATAAGTGAAACTGAGGAGAGAAGAAAAAAACGATCTTTAAATGAGGTGTGCTCTAGGAAAAAGAACTCTGTGATAAAGGCATACGTTTTTCAACTTTTTATGCTATTAAAACATTTTTACGGGAATTTCGGAGAAGGGAGAGGGGGGGGGGGATGGTGAAGAACACCTTAAGAGGCATTACCACATCGATTTTTATCAAAATCGTTAAAGCCTTTTTAAGTAATTATTGAAAAGGCAGCTACCTTGTGGGCATGCGCGATTTTGACGAAACCCTTAATGGTAGGTCCCATTATGCTGACCACAGACACACAGACAGAAAATTTTTCTTGATCACTTTTTTAAAATCAGGATGTTCCAAAACGTGGAGAAATGCAACCAAAATACAAGGAATTTTTACGAAATGCTATACTATCATTACCCATATGTTATTGAACGTAGGAAAACAATAACGTGATGGAAATGTGTGAAAGTGTGCCCATCTCTCAGTATTTAGCAAACGCCCCCTGATCAGTTTAGAAGGTCCATTGTGAGCAAACATAAAACTTTCATATTGTTAAATTGTTAGGAACGGTTATGCTGTTAAGCGTGTTCTAAAAATATCTAACAATTTTCAACTAGTACTCACATATTATGTTTCTTCAGAAGAAGCTGAGGTCGAAATTTATCCTTGATTGTGTTGTTTGGATTTGGAATACTCCACTAAATTTGTGCACGAGCAATTTGTAAATAGGAAAATTTATGTACATTTTGCATAAAGCAGTGTAATAGTTCGTCTTAAGCTGGCTTCCTTGCAATATGGGTCTAAATGCTTGATAACGAGTTTTACAGAGATACCGCTGAGAAGCGAGTTTTACAAGGAGCTGGGCATTTAACATTATAGTAATGGCAATCTCGCCAAATCGGCGAGATAGAGCCAAGTTCGCGACGGTTTTGGCGACTAATTTTTGTCGCCAAAACGAGAAATCGCCAAATGTTGTCAAACTTGGCGACCATTTGGCGACATTTTCGGTCCCCATGTACATGTATAGGACTTTTCGACTACGATCTGGAAAGTTCTCAAAATATCTACCTCCAGAAGTTTCAAGAAGGTTCGCCGCCTCCCCTATATAAGCCCCGGTTAGTCAGTTGTTGACTGGAGTTTTAGTTAGTTAGTCAGAGTTGACTGGAGTTACTGAGTTGAGATACTGAGTCTCAATGAGCATTCAGAGGTAGTTCTAAATCGAACTGTATTGCATTGTTTTTTGCAGCGATTTTAGCAATTGTGTTGTCCAGTTTTTAACTGCTGTTTTGTGCTCTATTGTTGTGTATAGAGCTGTATTGAGTCTACTAGAATGAGAAGTTCTGGAGTTGTACAGAAATCTGTGAAGAGTTTTATTGGAATAAATTTCTGCAAGTTTTGATCTGCTTTGGCTTCAAATCTTTCGAACCCATCCACGCAACACTGGTATCAAAAAAGTGATCGAGAGAAACAATGTCTGACATAGCTCCCAAACAAATTGACCTACGATGTTCAAATTTGGTATGAGGGTTGGTGATGGCACAGGGACCTACCATTAAGGCTTTCGTCAAAATCGCGCCTGCGCATAAGGTAGCTGTCATTGAAAAAATCATGTTTTTCAGTAATTGCTAAATAACGACTCAAATGATTTTGTTCAAAATCACTGTGGTAATGCGTCTTAAGGTGTTCTAAGCCCCCTTGCCTCCGAAATTTCCGTAAAAATACTTTAATGGCGTAAAATGGTGAAAAACAAATGCCTCTAACACAGAGTTCTCTTTCCTTGAGCCATACCTCATCAACGATCTTTTTTTCTTCCTTCCCCAGTTTTACTTATAAGAAAGAATAATATAAAATTTTTTGAAAAGTATATTGCCAAAATCATCATTTTGGCAGAGTTTAAAAAAAAAAAAAAAAAAAAAAAAAAAAAGACCCATGCAAGAATTATCGCAAAGCATATAGCTAAACTGGCCACTTTTGCTAAATGAAGGATGAAAATATAAAAAAGGTAAATGATAAAAGTCCATATCTGTATTATAGTGTAATTGAAAGTTGTGCGATGTTCCACACCCTCAGTTTGTTATTAGCTATCAGCAGAGGATAGCAGAAATTGTATGTTATGACTAAGTTCATTGAATTCAACCAAGGAAGGCCTAGGTGGGTCTACATTATTTTTTTTTATTTACCGCATTTGAAAGTTTATTACAATAAAATTTATGAAATTCAATTTAACAGTTGTTTAGAGTTATTGCCATGTTTAAATATTACTTTGATAGTAGTTTAATTTTATTCTTTGCATTATCGGACCGCTTGCGGCTGCAATACCCCTACCCTCCCTTTCAATGCCGCCCCTGCGGTGAATGTCAGTTACGCCACCAGCTATAAAAGATTATCCTTAAAAGACGAAATTTGAATTCCAAAATTTAGATACTGGAGGCATAATCATAACTTTCAATCCTAATAATATTTTGCCGACCAAACGGTATAGTGGTTAGCGAGCTAGCTTCTAGACCTCGAGGTTGCGGGTTCCGAGTCCCGTGTTAGGCATGGGTGTTTGTAAATGTATGTTGGCTTGTCTAATGACGAATGTTTCGGCTCATTATAGCCCTCGTGTTGCTGACGGCGCCAGATAATCTGAAAACAACCAACCAACCTAATAATATTTTACCGTAAGTTTTCCATGTTAACATGTTAGCAAACATCCAAAAATCATTTAAAATCCTTTAAATTTGTATTACTTAATTCCCAAACTTTCAATCTACAAAGAAAAAAAAATTCTTTTGACATTTTTATAGAAGCCATTAAAGGATTTAACTAAATACATTTTAATAAAAAGCGTAGTTTATTTAATTTTTCCCTCTCTCCTATTTATGCCTTACTGTATTTAATTCCCTAAAATAAATTCTACGCATGATTACTTAATTCAGAAATCTGTTATTTTATTCATTTTCCGCCCTTTTGGAAATGCAAACTCAGCATCACTAATGCTCCACAACGACAGTAGTCCATTTTTACGCATTTTGGCCGACGGCTTATTCAGTTGTTAACATAATCCAGATTGCGTGCCATTACAATGCAAATGCTCGAACTAATTTCAACGCGTTATTTCTATTTATCATTTTAAGGGTGTCCCAAAAGTAATTCCCTGTCTTTGAAAAGTAACGTTTCTGAAAATGTCACTCTCAGGAGATCGAAAGGCTGATTAAATAATACAGATTAATTATAAAATACAGATTGATTTTCTAAATGTCATCAGTGGTGGCCATGGGGTACATTTAGCACAGCCGGGCTGCATCAAAATGATTGATATTTATAATGAAAATTTAGTAATTGTTTTAGTCGACTTTGATTTTTTAAGGGGGGGGGGGGGAGGGGGTCCAGTACCGACATTTCTTCAAAAATCCCAATTTTTTTTCTAATTTATAAAAATAGTTCATAAATTTCTGAAGAGAAAGATGTTTTTATTTTATTCCTTCGGTGATTAAAACACCACGAAATCACCTGTTATTTAACTATCACTAATTGGCGTAACGTCTTGAAGCGTCTGCTTAAAGTGCGTTTTTCGAGCACAAGTGTTTTTCACAGATGTGGCAAATTCAAATCGATATACCACCAGAACCATATACAATTGGATATTCAAATTTTTGGTTGGTTGTTTTCAGATTATCTGGCACCGTCAGCAACACGAGGGCTATAATGCGCCGAAACATTCGTCATTAGACAAGCCAACATACATTTACAAACATCCATGCCTATGACGGGACTCGAACCCGCAACCTCGTGGTCTAGAAGCTAGCACGCTAACCACTATACCGTTTGGTCGGCACAAATTTTTGGATAGTTAAATTTATATAGTTTTAAACGTTTTGACTAAGCAGAATTTTATTTTTTAAAATTCTGTTTTAAAATATAACTTTTAGCGTAAAGGATAACATAAAAAAAAAAAAAAAAAAAAAAATCAATAATTTAACTTTGAGAATTTTTTTAATTTTTCCTAATTCACACAACAAAATTCTGTGCAGACATAGTTTTCTTTGCATAATTATGTATTACAAAAAGCTTTCACTTTGGGAATATATATATATATATATATATATATATATATATATATATATATATATATATATATATATATATATATATATATATATATATATATATATATATATATATATATATATATATATATATATATATATATATATATATATATATATATATATATATATATATGTATATATTTACTTTATCAAAATACGAAAACATAAATTTTTATGGGTTTTTCTTGGTTCTTAATTTAAAAAAATAAATAAATATACACAATTTAAAAAAAACAAAAACAGTATCTCAAATGTATATATATAGTGTCTCATATATAAGATAAATTTTTGACTTAAGAATATTTATAAATAATATTTTTTTTTTTTATTTTCGTTACCGGACCCCCTTAAATTACTAATTTTCTTAAATATAGACCAGAATCGCAAATGAAGATGGAACTTATACGGTAAGTAAAAAAAAAAAAAAAAATCTCCGATAAATAGCCAATCTGTTGCTCAATGCACAAGTGCGGACCCCCCCCCCCTCTCCCACCCGCTCAAATCAACTAAACCTGATGATAGTCGAGCGAGTCAGCTAGAAACTGAAAGCTCCAAAAGCGCTGCACCATTACCATGAAAACAACTGCTAGCATGGAATATCCCCATGGCTATGGCATGGTGCCAAATGCAGCCCTTAAGAATTTCGAGACTTCGGCTGTGCTTGCAAATGTTCGAATAATGTACTTGTATTTTTCGAAGTATTGATTGGTTCGTATGTGAGTGGGTAAGGATGCGTGGGTGGTAGAGAAACGAGTATTTCTTAGAATTTTCTCCACCAAAAGGAAATAGTTTACATGATAAGTTTACACATAAGCATGATAATTACATTTGTTTTCTTGTTACTTCCTAAGTTAATACTAAAATTAATAATTGAAGCATTTTGAAACATGGTTTGCGGTATAAGTAAGTTTAAATAAGTTATTTTTTTTTTCTATTTATTTTCTCATATCCTTTTGTAAATATTGAAAGGAAACTTTGAGTAATTAAGACTAAAGAATTTTTATTCATGAATGTTTGTGGGAAGTGGAGGTAGGAGGAGAAGGGAAGGGGGGGGGGGGTACTATTTTGACTGCACTGACCATGGGCAATTTCATCTACTATCGGAAAAAGCAGTTTCAATCCCACTTGTTTTAAAGGTATTCATTTTTGAAGACATTTGTGAGATTTTTTTTGTATATGTCTTCGGAAAACATCATACTGGCTGTTAAAGAATCTCCGAAATCGAATATTTGAAACATCCCTCAAAAATCAACTGGACTTTGTAAAAAAAATCCGGCCACTAAAATGGTCAGTCAGAAAAAGTTATGAAACCAACAAGGTTTTCTTAATAGTTCGAGAGGTGACTGCTCGTTTAGATACCCCATCGAACATCATTCTGAATTTTTTTTTTTATGGAATGTAGGGAAGTGTTATTAAATATAAATATATTAGTCTACCGGGACGAAAGTGGCCGCAACTGTTCAGAAATTGACTCTGAATGAGTTGAACTAAATCCGATTGCCAAATATGTCATAACTTGACAATTAATGACAAATCTTTTTTTATTTGGTAACACACCGCTTTTTGATTTTCATCGAGAAAGGAAGCAGACGATTCCACTTCTCTGGCGCCGAATATTTGAATACTTTTTGAAAGTGAGCCGTATTGACGATAAATATTAACTATATTGGCAAGTTATGATATATTTGGCAATTTGATTAAGCTCAATAATTCCCTGTCGAATTTTGAGCATTTACGGCCATTTTTGTTTCGGCAGACCAGCATATTCATAATATTCTAGCATACCTCCGGATTCTATACAAAATTCAGAATGATGTTTTATGGGTTAACTTGAAGTCGCATCTTAGTCTATAATTAGTGTTTATCTTATTATTGTTTAAAGCAGATACTAACTTATATGAATGAGCAGTTCATAAACCTTTGTACACTTACTACAAGGTACTATTTACTAAAAGGTCCAGTATTTCTCTTTATTAGAGAAAATTTGACCTGAAGTCATGCTTCTTAGTTTCTACTTACCCATGGTGCAAATAGTATGCATGCAAAATTTTAAGAATACATGTTTATTTCAACAGGTTTAACATGGCTTTCTTAAAAGAGGCACGATTTCATTAGGACCAACCTATACTTGGTACTAATACAATCCTCTTAACCAGGCGTGTTTGTGTTAGAAGAAAAAAATCTTTAATCAGACAGTCTCACTGGATAGATAGTAGGTAGAATATAATATACAATTTTGTTCGGAACACTTCGCCTCTACGCAAGTAATAATTCAAGATTAAATCAATCGCTGCTCAATTTCCTTTCAAGAGTAACTAATTCGGTTCATTAAATGGACAATTCCCGCATTTTAATTTTTTTTTATTCAATTCTAAGTGTTTCGAAAAGGCCATAAACACACAAATTTCTCCTCATTGCCCTTTTTTTTTTTTTTTTTTTTTTTTAATTTGCTACCAAAGTTCGCTTGTTAGTTTTGGCGGAAAACGACACATTCGGCCCGAAGCGAATGTGACGTCACTATACATCTGAAACAATTTGGCTTGAAACACAGCAGTGGAAACCAGTTTTGCAAGTTTCTCACAAATCGCGCCAACCTGTACGGGATATAGCAATTGTCTACCAAAACCAACGCCAACTTTTTGGCAGAAATCTCACGATCACCATAGAAACGGAAATATGTTTAGACGTCACAGCTGTAAAATAGCGTTTTGATCAGACTGCGAGGTTTTCGGGCATTTTCTTTTCTTACTATTTAAATAACTAATTTTTTTAAAGAACTTTTGCTTGAATTTTTGAAATCAGAAAGAAATTCTTCATAAATATAAACTAATTTCACTCGTTTTTAAAAAATACAGGAATTGTCCATTACAATAGGAGTATAGCCCTAAATTTTTATTATTTGAAGGGTGAAACTTTTGATGTATACTCTCTCTTGAAGAATAAAACCTTTCATCCTTGGGATAATGAAATGTGTAAGTACTACGCAACTTTTGGTAGTAGAGATAAAGATTAATTTTGTTACAATCTGAATACTGCTAACATAGAGCATTGTAGGATAAATTCAATTATTTGCACATATTAACATCAGCGAATAAGTTTGTACATACCTACGGACATTGACAAACAATTGACGTAATATTAATTATGTACAAATTATATAGACCTGGTTATTTAATACAATTATATCTGAAGTTCATTTCATGGTATAATATTAATGAGTATTTCATCAGTGGTTATTGCATATTAATATCAGCATTCAGATTCAATATCTTTTGCATATGAGACAATTCCATACTCCCTTGTTATCACTTTCATTATATATGTGAAAATAGAACTACGTTGAAATTGAAACATTCGTTTCAGAAGAAAATTACAACAATCTAATCTCTTTATCACTGAAAAGCAATAAATGAAAAGATGCACGCGCATGTAATTAATTTCAATAGTTATATGGAACCATCTTATAGAAATACGGAACGAGCAGTTAGTAATAAAGATAACTCTTATAATGATAAGAATATGAATCAGAATAATTCATGAAGCCATAACCTTTGGAACACAGTGATATAACTCAAAATAATTATAAAATTAATTAGAATAATATACATTTTGAAACAAATATTTATCTTATAAAGAATATATTAGCAATGAAAAGTCTATTTACATTACAAACCATATCCCAGGCCCAGGCGCATTGCGATATTGTAACGTTCAAGTTACGACGCATGTGCGATGTGAACGTTTCAAAGATGTTTGTGGGATGTAGAAATTATCAATCTTCTGAGACTTTGTAATGCGATCGATGTGCTTTCGGCGTTGCAATAATATCTATATTTTGTAGAAATATCAATCTTCTGCGACTTTGTAATGCGATCGATGTGCTTTCGGCGTTGCAATAATATCTATATTTTGTAGAAATATCAATCTTCTGCGATTCGTAATGCGATCGATGTGCTTTCGGCGTTGCAATAATATCTATATTTTGTAGAAATATCAATCTTCTGCGACTTTGTAATGCGATCGATGTGCTTTCGGCGTTGCAATAATATCTATATTTTGTAGAAATATCAATCTTCTGCGATTCGTAATGCGATCGATGTGCTTTCGGCGTTGCAATAATATCTATATTTTGTAGAAATATCAATCTTCTGCGACTTTGTAATGCGATCGATGTGCTTTCGGCGTTGCAATAATATCTATATTTTGTAGAAATATCAATCTTCTGCGATTCGTAATGCGATCGATGTGCTTTCGGCGTTGCAATAATATCTATATTTTGTAGAAATATCAATCTTCTGCGACTTTGTAATACGATCGATGTGCATTCGGCGTTGCAATAATATCTATATTTTGTAGAAATATCAATCTTCTGAGACTTCGTAATGTGATCGATGTGCTTTCGGCGTTGCAATAATATCTATATTTTGTAGAAATATCAATCTTCTGCGACTTTGTAATACGATCGATGTGCATTCGGCGTTGCAATAATATCTATATTTTGTAGAAATATCAATCTTCTGAGACTTCGTAATGTGATCGATGTGCTTTCGGCGTTGCAATAATATCTATATTTTGTAGAAATATCAATCTTCTGCGACTTTGTAATACGATCGATGTGCATTCGGCGTTGCAATAATATCTATATTTTGTAGAAATATCAATCTTCTGAGACTTCGTAATGTGATCGATGTGCTTTCGGCGTTGCAATAATATCTATATTTTGTAGAAATATCAATCTTCTGCGACTACGTAATGCGATCGATGTGCTTTCGGCGTTGCAATAATATCTATATTTCGTCAAATATAATTTTTTTCTTTAAATAACTAGAAACGTATGACTACTTTTGTCACCAGAAATGTTGTCAAAGTCGCCAATTTGGTCATATTGTGACAGTAATTTATCGATATTTGAAAATTTAAATGGAAATATGAAAACAAAAATGGTAAACTATATCCATCCAAAATGAATGTCAAAACAGTGACCTGTAATATAAGGTTACTTAACGTTGTGCGATCATTCCCTGTACTCGCTATATAACAATCTCCTCGCCAAGTACATTCAGAAACTACTTTCTATAAAACCTTGAAATTGCTGAGTAGGTACGAAGACAATCACAATGAAATGACATAAATTATTTTCATTTAATGCCTAACTATTATAAATGAAACTTAAAATAGCAAAAGACAAAACCAGATGGAGCCACTGCGTATTCATTGACGTAAGGATTTCAAACATAAAATAATATATATTACCCTCCATTTTCGAGTTTTTAATTTATGTTATTTCATTAAGTGATAATTTTCGCCCCTTACTCACCAAATTTCAATGTTTTATACAAAGCAATTTCTAAATGCACTGGGCTAGAAGATTGTAACATAGCGATTATAGGGAATAATCTTTACTGGGATTTCCTTTTAAGCGGGGATCTTTTCCTTTGGACTGTTTTTCTAGCATGTGACGGAAATATTTTTTTCTAATGCATTTTCACTTTTCTCTTCCAGCTCACCAGGTTTGTTCTGGCCGTTTATCTTCTCAGTGCTACCTTTGTGGATGGCCAGGATAATCCAAGACACAGTTTCCCTACTACTCGTCGAAGGTTGCCCACTGCCATCATCACCAGAGAGCATCTGAGACGGCAGCAGCAGCAGCAGCAGAGATCACCCACTATGTACGGTCCGATTGGAGACACTGCAGCCGAATTCATCGTGAGTGCTGGATTGGACAACGGCAAGTCATCCGCTGTCAGGATACGCAAGATCGGCAACCCGCAGGATAACGCCAGTGGTGCGAACGACACCAGCGCCAATGAAGTCAGTAGAAGACACCCGGTTGCGAGTGGACCACATCAGAGACGCCAACCTGAATTTCGTCCACCAGTTGTACATAGTAGGAACAATGCGCCACTCGAAATACATGGGGATGTTTACGGCGGTCAGCAACACACGTTAGTGAACTCGGGTGGATTGAATCTGAGGAGCCAGTCTGGATTACATCCTCAGGGGATTCCAAACAGACAAAGCAACAATCAGCAACACAGTGTGGTGAATCCTGGAGGTACTGGGATTCCAAACCGGCAAAACAACAATCAGCAACACAGTGTGATAACTTCTGGAGGTAGTAACCAAAGACATCCGGACATGCGTCCACAGATTGTTCATAGGAGACAAGACGCACTGAATGAGAGGCACAGAATTCCAGTGTACCATCAACGTTTCTATCCGACTGTGAATGTCAACGTCAACAAAGGACTTCAGCAGTACGTGCCGCCAATATTTGTTCCTCACTATCAACAGCATAGAAATGGGCAGTCCAATTTACGTAGACCTGGAAGTGATTTACGAGGATCTGTTGAAAGTGCGACGAATTCTAACTCAGATGAAGAGTTGAGAACGCAGTCTGCGAATTCCGGCAGTGAACTGTTCGTAAAGCACGATACCGCATCTGACGAATTTGTCCATGATTTGCCACTCTTAGTTTCAAGCGAAGACATGGAACAAATAAACACGGGGGATAACAAAGATTCTGCTCATAAGAGGAATGATAACGAACAGAAAGAAGACGTTAAAAGGGCGCAGCCAGCTCACAAACACATCGTTGCTGAAACGCCTGTTTTGAGATTGAAACCAGAGGATGTAAAAAATTATTTGATTCGAAGACCATCCTTAGTTCTTAGAGATCAGATTACAGTAAATGAAGTGAGCCAGACCTCTGACAGACCCAGGTACGGACCGAGAGCTCTTCAACATGACCTGGAATCATCGACAGGGTCACGTCGAAAGAGACGGGCGACAAATTTGTATTCACTAGCTCACGTAGAACTGAAACGTACTTCTGGAATTAAAAACACGAGCGATGAGCTGAATGAAGATAAAAAGCTAAACATCAGTAGCAAACAAAACGATAGAGCAAACAATTCTGAAGTTTTACCAAGTCCATTGAAAGTTTGGAGCGACTTTCGCAATCGAGGACAACGAGTGGGTAAAAACTATCCTTTCAGACATAACACAGAGAACAAAGAGTCACGAGTATTTCAATCGAATTCGTCAGAGAACTCAGATCCACGATTTGACCTTAAGACACCTTACTATTCCAAAGAATACGCATCCGATCAGAGCAGCGAATCTTCTGCAGAATCCGATGACGATAAAGAAGATGTGATGTCCTTTTCTGATTTCTTGGCTTCCCCCATCGCAGAGAAGATACGACTTGAGAGACAGCGAATGTTCCGAAATACCAGCCAATGGACCGAAGAAAATCCTACAATGGACTTAAACTCCACCCTCGGATTGGAAGCAGTCATGCCGAATGCCTCAGAACCCCTTCTTCGGAACATAATTGCCGCAAGGCTTCTTCATGGCATCCTCAATCTAGACAGAAACTATTCCAGCAACGCCACTGAGGTGGACACAGACAAACCAAACTCTCGAAGCTCAGCGGATTCAATTTCATCTGCAGAACAGCGCCAGTTTGGAATCGTAGTCAGTCCGTACGACTCCCTGGAGACCATGGGATCCAGATCTACCATGCCAATCATTCGGATCCTTAGAGGCAAGATCGTGCCACTTCCGGACTTGCCACAAGAGCTCATTCCCATACTGATGGGCACCTACCGGCCGACCCACATGTCGGAGACCTCCATTGATGACCCCAAACTGACTGAGAATATCTTGGATAATGCCATCCTGTCGCTACTACAGAGCGATGAGGCAATGGCTGGACGGCCATCAGTAAACAGAAAGATGCGCCCTTACGCCCCGAGGTACAACAGGAAGTCGCCCTCAACCAACTACGTCGGATCCCAGAAGGCTTCTGAGCCGCAAGTGGTCAGAACCAAGTACAGCTTCACTCAACCGAATGAGTGGTCTCTGGGTCCGAGGTGTGATCGTTTGACTGAAGAGATTTGTCTGGATGACTCGGACTATCCCAGGTGAGTTGAAAAGATACCACGGATCTCCAATTTTAACCTTTGGTAACTAAGAGGAAGTCATAGTAAGGATCCTTCCCTGTACTCGCTATGTTACAATCTTCAAGCCCAGTGCATTTAGAAACTACTTTCTATAACCTTTCTTGACATTTGATGAGTAGATACGAATAAGATCACTTAATGAAATGACGCAAATTAAAAATTCCAAAATAGCGTCCAATATATTTTATTTTATATTTGAAGTTCTTACGTCAATGCATATGCAGGGGCCCCACCTGGTTTTACCTTTTGCTATTAAAATTTTCATTTATTATAGATAGACATTAAATAAAAGTAATTTATGTTATTTCATTAAGTGAACTTTTTCGTACTTACTCGTCAAATCTCAAGGTGGTTTTAGAAAGTAGTTTCTAAATGCACTGGGCTAGAAGATTGTAACATAATGAGTATAGGGAAAGATCCTTACTATGACATTCTCTTACTACAAATACAAGATACAAGTCATAAAACACAATTTTTTTTTTACTCCAACAACATAAAGAGGATTACTGACGTACCAAAGCGGTATTGGACAATGTCTGAAACGGAGTTCTGAGAAGATTGGCCAGTTCGTGCCGAAACTCGAGCATCGTTCTAAAATACATGATTTAAAAAATAAAAAAAATGTAAAAACTATCACAAAACATATTTTTTTAGCCTTCCGTCCCTTCTTATAACACTATATTTAAATTTTAAAAATCTGCATCAACATTTCAAAACTTCCGGTACATTTTACCCAGCACTGGGAGAGATTAGCCAAGTTCCGTTGCAATGGCTTGTCTACAACTGTCTGCAATGGGACTGGCCTGTGTCGAGTCGATATTGGCCAGTGGATTTGTGCCACTGGTTTATAATGAAAATGCACTAAGTTGATCAGTATAACAAAGCAGCTTTTATAAATATGCTTATTTAGTATAATTAAGCACTTAATTTTAGAGCATCTATTTTTGGACACAGATAGTTGCAAATAGGCTTTCCGATAGTAAAAACGGTAAAATCTTAGATGGGCCCACCTCTTGGCGACTTATTTCAAATCTCGCCAAGTTGACTATTAATTGAATATTTGTTATTATTATTTTTCAATTAAAAAACGATACTTAAAGGCCAGAAATAATAATATTTTATAAAAAAAATTAAGACTTACTATAAATGTGTTTGAATCCTTCGACGGCGGAGGGTACGTGTTAATGACTTGGAGAATAAAGAATCTTGTAAAATCATAAAAACCTTCTCTCAAGAGACCAGATGCATAAATGACGGGAAATAAATGAATACATAGTAATTAACCAATCAGGTTTCAGAATTTCGTTGCTCATTTCGAATAGTTTTGGTTCCGAAACGCCGTTGTGATCGAACGCTCAAACAGGGCGCTCCGTAAGATTCTAGACTGTTTTCCTCCATAATCCGTCTAGGTTGCCACATTGGCGACGTTATCGCCACTCGTTTGGCGAGAATTCCAAAAGATGCCAAGAGGTGGGCTATTCTAAGATCCACCCGTAAAAACACTTCTTTGCTAATGTATAATGTAATGTATAATGTCTTTAAAATATTGAGCACATTTTGTTGTTGAATAATTTATAAGATAATGACAACAGATTTAAATTGATAACACTAATGGTTAGATAGACTCAAAAAGTTTAATGGCTCTTGTCAATGGACTGCCACATGTGCGCCTTTCGTCGCACGGAAAATATCAAGACTGTAGTCAATTTAGCGTCAAGTACAGGCAAGCATGGCGGCATCCATAGAGGCTATTGCGGCTGTAATCCTGGTCTTTTTAAGAAATTTGACACTTTTCTTCTGTACACGATGTCCTTTACGAATCCCCAAAGGATTATATCAAATGATCCGGGTGGTCAACAGGTAAAAGCTGTGAGGCCCCGCGTTGCGGATATCCGTCATTGGTGTATAGGTCCCAGTTTTTGGAGCTTCGCTTACGGGAAGGTTCATCGCTATGCAAAATCAATCTCGCTTCGCTCGCTGAAAAGTTCATTGACACATAAGCACAGGCTTATTTCACTCGTTCAAATGTTCATTGTTATGCCAGCATGGGCTCACTTCCCTCGCTGAAAGGTTCATTGTTGAGTAAGCTCGCTTCATTCACTAAAAACTAATAGCTACGTAAAGCTTTAATATTAGAAGCCCCTCCCCTGAAGAGAAACAAAAACAAATTCCCCGTTAATACACTATTACAACTCCCCTTTAAGAATATTTTAACACGTGTTTGTGAAAAGCAAAATTAGTATGCCAAAACTACTTATATTGAAACTTTCAGATCTCTAGGCCTATTAGAAGTAGCTTTTTGTGAAAATATTTATTAAAAAAGAAATTAAAATGTTAACATTCTTTTTGTCTAAAGTCCAACTTGAAGGCTATAACTAATTATGTTAAAATTTTCAGAGCTGTAGCCTTATTAAAAATCGTTTTGTATAGTATTTATAAAATTAATTAAAAATCTGAATTAAAAAAGAACTAAATAAAAATTTGAAATTCTGTTTTTCAAAAGGCCAAAACTACTTATCTTGAAATTTTCAGAGCTGTAACCCTGTTAGAAATCGTTTGATAAAATATTTATTAATTAATTAAAAAATTAATTAAAAAGGAACAAAATAAAAATACTTATGTTGAAAATATCATAACTCTACTCCAATTTTAAGTAGCTTTCTATAGATCCACAGACAGACAGACCCTCAGACAGCTTGTTTTATTTTTATAGATAAAACAAATTGCTTACATTAAATTTATCATGGTCTAAAATTTCCCATAATTTTTTCCTTTCCTTTTCTGATTCCTCTTCTTACTCTTCCTTTCAAACGGTTGGAAACCTTGTTGGTAAACTATATATACTTTTAAATCCTTTATAATAACTTCTATTTTGTGTGTATACGTATTTAATTCCCTTGGCGTCATCTAATAGGTCTGAAACTTGACAGATAGTTTTTATCTATCAAATTTTGGCGGCAGTCACTGTCACTAAATGATGGCTTTTACGGAATACTAATGAACCAACTTTCCTTCATCCACGCCGAAATTGCATTTAACCGATCACTGAAGAAACTCTTTCCTGTTGCCAAAATTGTTTTAATAAATAAATAAACAAACAAATAAATAAATAAATAAATAAATAAATAAATAAATAAATAAATAAATAAATAAATAAATAAATAAATAAATAAATAAATAAATAAATAAATAAATAAATAAATAAATAAATAAATAAACATACAAACAAACAAACATACAAACAAACAAACAAACAAACAAACAAACAAACAAACAAACAAACAAACAAACAAACAAACAAACAAACAAACAAACAAACAAACAAACAAACAAACAAACAAACAAACAAACAAACAAACAAACAAATAAATAAATAAATAAATAAATAAACAAACAAACAAACAAATAAACAAACAAACAAACAAACAAACAAACAAACAAACAAACAAACAAACAAACAAACAAGCAAACAAATAAATAAATTGTTTTATTCCAAATAAATAAAAGATATTTGGATGTGAGTGCATAAATTCACATTAATTTTTAACGAATAAATTTCGCAAAGTAGCTTACCGGATATTTTGCTGATAGAGATGGTGTTTGCATCTAATTTTAAATATTAAAAACAAACCCACGCTGGCAACAGAAAAGCCTCTATGTTAATAAATATAAAAATTGGCAATGCATATGAAGTATTTATATTGAAAACTTTTTTTTATGGATTATATTATACAGTACTATATTCAGACAGTCATCAACCAATATGGAAATGGTGCTACGCATTTTATAAATCTGATTTTTGGAAGACGTGCCACAAATTTACTCCTCTGCAAGGTTCTATTCAGTGATCGAACCCAACCAGGGCCGTCGCCAAGACATTTTATTGGAGGGGAGAAGGGGGGGGGGGGGCCCTAGACATCTTTTTGCAGACATGCAATCAACAATTCTTTTTATACTTTTTAGTAACTTTTTATCGATTAAATCGATAAATACAGTGTAGCACTTACCTAATAATATATTAATTACGTAATTTGAAGTAAATAAATTAAAGTAATTTTTAACGAAATAAGTTGGCGATTTAAATTAATAAGTATTAATTTACTTATAGAACATATGCTTTTAATACAGCGTTTAGAGGGATTCGTTTCTTATATTTTTGATACATTTTTTTTTTTGTATTGCTCTGATTAAATAAAAACTGTTATAAATTCAAGTCAATATTTTTATCACTTTCGTATATTTTTTTTTTTTTTTTTTTAACTTTATGATTATTTTCTAAATAACTCAATATTCGAACATTTTACTTGGCCACACCGAGTGTAATTGTATTTGCATCACAATAATTTGCATGTAAACAAAACATAAGAATAAAATCATTTTAAGTAACATATTTAATTAATTTACGATATATGATGAGTAATAAGAATATTCAGTTGAATATAATTACATTTTAATATTTACATTTTTGAGTTATTTGCACTTGTTACTTTTATAATATTTCTCTCGCTTTCTGATAATAGTTTCAGATGATCAAAAAAGAAGACATACTTTTCATACTCTTAAAAAAATTATTCAAATTCTAACGTAATTTTCAACAATCCACAGAATCTTTAGTCTCGAGGTTAGTCGCGTGGGGGACAAATGTCCCCAAAATTCAAATGTTCGTGCATACCATTAATAAATAATAATAATAATTATCATAATAATAATAATAATAATAATAATAATAATAATAATAATAATTATCATAATAATGATAATAATAATAATAATAATAATAATTAAAAAAAAAAAAAAAACTCTCATGAAAACAAAGTTTTTAATATAAATCTTTTATATGAATGCCCAACTTTTATGCACAATTGCAATATAGAAGCCACATTTAAAAATTTCTTTCTTTTAGATAATTTAAAAAAGTCTTCATGAATATGTCTGAATATAGAAAATAATTCAATATGTATAAATAATTCAAAGCAAATAAAATTCATTTCATTAAATAATCTTTTTCGTATTTACTCTCCTAATTTCAAGGTGGTTAGAGAAAGTAGTTTCTAAATGCACTTGGCTAGAAGATTGTAACTTAGCGAGAATAGGGAATGATCCTTACTAGGGCTTACTCTTAATGACATGATTAGGTTCGCATTAGTAGCCTTCTGAGTTGACTTTCACCAGCTTTATATAGCTTGATTGAGAAAGTGGCTAGGCCTGATTTGCCCCAAGTTCTCTACTAATCCCTTTTACCTTTCGTGTAAAACTGTCGATGTATCATCGGAAATTTTGCTTTGCATAAGTTTATGAAAGAATATTTTCTTTCATTTTGAGTCGGCACAAATTTATAGTCATTGATAGATAGTGCTTAAAAATTGTAGTTTCTGTTTGATAAAGATCCATAATCATAAACTTTACACTTTGCATTAGTTTTTATAGCCGGTATCATCAGTTTGAAGTCAGTAACTTTCTGTTATAAAGCACTTTAAAATTATTCAATTGGTTTAGCATTCAGTGGAAAGTTAAAATGTTTATTATCTAGAAGGTTTTATGAATTATTAAAATGACATGTCATTAAAGAGTTTTGACCCTTAATTGCCGAAATAAATTGTCTATACTCAATTTTAATCATGCACACGTAAACGTGCGAAGAATTTAAGATCCGCCATTAATGCTATATTACTACAGTAGCTGAATACCCGTGTCCCGTGCTTCGCTACGAAATTTTACCATGTGCATTTTAGCAATTAGAAAACATTAATCTACGCTTTAGACGTTTGATCCCATTTCGATCCGTACAAATTGATTTATCAAAATAGGAATACCTTATTTTATCTATGCATGTTTGCCTTTGTGGAAATTTTTCAAAATTTATAATTGTGAATATATTGGAAATGTGACATTTGAATATCCCTCGTTTAGAAAGTTAAACTCCCGTTTTGACCCTTTTTAATTAGTTAAACAAGATTGTTATACTTAATTGATTTAGTTCTAAACTTCAAAGTTGTAACTGTATTGGAAGTGAGACATTAAAATATTCCTCGTATAGTTTTAATGTTGCGCCGACTTTTCATCTATTAAAAAACCATTAATCGATATTGGAATAACTTACGTTTTCTATATTTGCCCTTCTTAACATTTGCACCAAATAGCAAAGTTGTGGCTACATTGGAAGTGAGACATTCGAATATCTCTCGTTTGTAACGTTTAACCCCTTTTCGACCCCTTAAAATGGGTTAACCGAGATTGGAATAGCTTACTTTTTCTATGTTTTTCTTGACATTGGAACCAAATATCAGAGTTGTTACCAAGTGGGAAATGGGACATTCGAATATCCCTCGTTCGGAACGTTTAACCCCTTTTCGACACCTTAAAGTGAGTTAATTGAGATTGGAATAGCTTACTTTTTCCATGTTTTCCATTGTTGATATGTATACCAATTTTCAGAGTTATGACCATATGGGAAGTTGGAGAATTAGTGATAAGTGAGTCAGTGAGTGAGTGAGTGAGGGTTTTGCCTTATATATAGTGTTGCGTTGGTGGGTTCGAAAAATTAGAAGCCAAAGCAGATCAAAACTTGCAGAAATTTATTCCAATATAACTCTTCACAGATTCCTTTACAACTCCAGAACTTCTCGTTTTAGTCGACTCAATACAGCTCTTTTCACAACAATAGAGCACAAAACAGCAGTTAAACTTGACACACAACTGCTAAATCGCCGCAAAAGACAATGCAATACAGTTCGCTTTCGGAACTCTCTGAATGCTCGCTGACAGACAACCAAGTCAGTAACTCCACTCAGTCAGTATCTCAACTAACTCAGTAATTTCAGTCAACTAACTGACTAACCCGCCAACTCCGCTCACGGCCTGTCTTATACAGGAGTCAATATTTCGTGAATCTTCTAGAATCTAACTATATTTGGAGAACTTTCCAGATCGTAGTCGAAATGTCCTATACATGTACATGGGGACCGAAAATGTCGCCAAATGGTCGCCAAGTTTGGCAACATTTGGCGATTTCTCGCCAAATGTAGCGACAAAAATTAGTCGCCAAAACCGTCGCCAACTTGGCTCTATCTCGCCAATTTGGTGAGATTGTCATTCCCATAATGTTAAATGCCCTGCTTCTTGTAAAACTCGCTTCCCAACGTTACCTCTGTAAGAAACTCGTTATCAAGCATTAAGACCCATATTGCAGGGAAGCCAACTTAAGACGAACTATTGCAGTGCCTTATGCGAGATGTACATAAAATTTCCTATTTACAAAATTAACACTACGAAATATTTACAAATATACCAAAAATTCGTAACAATAGATATAGGGATTAACCAATACTAGAAATACCGGATATGTGATCCGACTGATTTAAAAGCATTTCTAATTATAATGTGGGGCAAATGAAAGTTACAAATAAACACAACAAATGTAAAGAAATAGTTTTCTAACCGGCTTATAGCAGATGCTGAAAATGACCACCATTTATCTCTTGGCACCTATGGGCCCTGGTCAGCAAGTTGTGTAAACGTGGTGTGGTTACATGCTTACATTCACATCCAATCGTATCCACTCGTCTGGGCCACTATTATCTTCCCCACCCAGTATAAGTCACTCTCGAAATAAGAGTTGAATATTTAAAGAGAATAGCCTACTATAATAGAATTCTGAAATTATTGGCGAATATCTCAAAACATTGTTGATACTACCTTTTCTTTTGTATTGTGTCCAGCTACTTGATCAAATTAATGTTAACTAGGGGGCTTCGCCCCCTGCTCGCTAACGCTTGCCAACCCCCAAACACCTCGCTGCGCTCGGATTGAGAGGCTTTGCCGCTCGAATTTGTGGTTAAAACATCTTGCTGCGCTCGAATAGGTTTGCCAGCCATAAAAAATGTAACCAAATTTTTATAAATTTAATGTAATGCCTAATAGAGAAAACACCCAAATTGCAAGTTTCATAATAGAAAGTTAAATATACTATCCGCCAACATTCTGACTTAAAACTTCATTAGCTATGCCCTAACATTGAAGTCCCAATATCTTTTATTTATTCTGATAAGTCTCCCCGTTAGAGAACGACGTCCAACGCGAGGCATTTTCTGGATAGAAATACTTCAAAATAATAATTACTCTAATACAAAAATGCTTCAGAAAAACAGAAAAAATCAATTTTGAAACGAAGAGTTTAAAAAGAGCTTTAAAATTAGCAACGGATTTGTTGTTTACATACGTAAGGATGTTGCCATTCATATATTCAAAATCATTGAGGCTTTGTAGTAGCTTAATGATGAAAAATATTGAAATTTAACTAATTAATAAAGTGTTAATAAATTATTTTGGCACGTTTTGGCAAATCTACACCTTATTTCCTTTAAAATGACACCTTGATCATTGAAATTGGTTGAGCAGTTTAGGCGGACGGACTAACCCCAAAAAACGTATTGCCTATTAAATATATAGATTTGGATTTGTTGATGCATTGTACGATATAATTAAAAGCATTTGAGTTAACCGATGCGAATTTCTAAATTTAACATTTTGCACTCGTAATTATGCTTTAGAAAGTTAGCAAATAAATTGGAATTTTTTTTTATGTTCGATCAAGAAGAATTTGTTTATGGAAATGTGTTCCAATTTAACTAGAAGGTTTACCATCCTTAACCTTTAACTGCTGTAAGCGGTCTGACAGACCGCGAGTCATTTTTTGTGGAATGCTTCCACCCCCTAAAATATCTCATCTTTGACTTTTATATTAATTTTTCTGATACTTTGTTTCTTAAACTTTAAACTGATGTTCACAAATTTGTGTGGCGCAGTATGGACCATGTTGTTGCTCTTGTGAGAAAAACCTCAAACCACCCAACCACAGCAGTTAAAGGCTAAATCAAAAATTTATAAATATAGCCCCTGAATACACCCCTTGACCTAGGATGGGAATGTGGCCACATAATATTTTATTTTTCAACGTGTCAAAATAATTTATTGAAACTACTAAGAATACTTAAGTATATTACACTACACCGCATTAATCCTTTGCACTCCGCTGTCCCCTCTCAGGGGACATCGTAATCTAGCACATCACTCGGATGTGCCTTCTCAGGGGACATTCAAGTTTATTAGTGATTACGGAGAATTAACTTTTTCCAGCACAACTTTTTGAGAAATACATGTTTCCCTGAAGTTTCCTCTTGAAATGGCACAAGAAATCAAATCAAAATATGGTTCAATTACCAAGATAATAATAATAATAATAATAATAAAAAAACATTTAAGCGGGGTTTTGTGTCAAAAGAGAACTTGAGAAGTGTTGGTTCACGACGATCCGAGCACTTTTCTGTGCCACTTGAAAGGAGTGATGAGGAGAGTTTGTCGATGGTTGGGTTTGCTGAAATTTACTGGCGCAAGGGCAATTCAAGGGGTGAGCTGCTGGTAGCCGTCCAGAATGGTTCGGAGTGCAAGAGGTAAAAAATCTAAGAGATGTAATAATATGAACAAACTATATAAACAATATTTAGGGGCGGAACGTAATGCCGGCACCTCCACCAAAGCAAATCAACTTAGAAATACTTCGAACAGAAATGTTTTGGTTTAAGTTATCACAGTTTGCAAAATACAGATGCGATGTCCCCTGTACGGGGACATACGAGCGCGATGGTAAAACTAGTAATGTCCCCCATACGGGGACATACGAGTGAAAAGGGTTGAAAATAAAAATCTCCCTAAATCGACGAGCTTGAATTGAAAGTAATTTTATAAATAGAAGCGTATCCAACAGGCTTCGAGAGTGTCTAATATTTTAAATACGTTTTATTTAAAGCTATTACTTATTTTTTCTTCTATGGACATAGCCGTAACAAAATTAATCGTAACATTTTGAAAAACTGTAACACTCCTAATTCCAGATGTAGAATAATTGCTTCGGGGGTAGCACGTATAAATTTCCGAGCCATCCAAAATCTTTCCAAATCCGAATTTTTTTTGACATGAAGATTATATTGCAATTGAATAGTGAGGATTATGTAGTAGACAGTAATAGGGATTAATTTAAATCTTGCGGATGCGACATGGATTGTGATATACCAACATGACCTGGATTCTGTTCACTAAAAATGCGTGTTAAAAGTTCCAATTCAGTTTCCTTGGTATTTCAGTTGGATCTGAATTTGTTCTTGCTTCGATAAAAAAAGATAGGTTTCAAATTAATTCTCTTTTTACATAGCTTTTCAGTAAGGAATCCTTAACTTTGAAATGAAACAATTCCGAAACAGTGGGAGACAGAAAAAACTACGGTTATGGAACATCGCACAACTTTCAATAACTTTATATAATATTGGTCATTGCAGTAAAATTTAACAGTTACCATTTTCTTATTTTCATTCGTTTAAATAAGAATATGACCAGTTAGGCAATATTTTTAGCAATAAGTTTTATATGAGCAAAAAAAAAAAAAAAAAAATCCACTGTAAAATGGCAAATTTGGAGATTTTATTCGATATACAACATACTGTTCTTGCTTGAGCGTGAAGCGCAAATAAAAAAAATCAATCGTTAATGGTCGATGCTCAAGGGCAAAGAGCTCTGTGTTAAAGGCAATCGTTTTTCAACTTTGTACGCTTTTATCGCATTTTTATGAGAATTTCGAAGGTGAGAATGTTTAGAACATCTTCTGAGGCATTACCACAGCGATTTTGAACTAAATCGTTAGAGCCGTTTTTTAGTAATTGCTGAAAAACATGATTTTTTCAATAGCAGCTACCTTATGAGTATGGGCGATTTTGACGAAAACCTTAATGGTAAGTCCTTGTGCCATCACCAAATTTGAACATCGTTGGTCAATTTATTCGGGAGGTATCCTAACCACGTACACACAGAAGTATATTTTTTCTAGACAAATTTTTTGAAATAAGGATGTTTCAAATCTTGGTGAAATGCCAGAAAAAAAATATTTGAATTAATACTATACTTTTATTACAGTATGTATACATATGGGGAATCGAAAGTAAAAAGATACAAGTGTTATGTTAAATACTCAGGCATGGAATTTTAAATGCACCAGTTTGCAAAATTTTAGATGATGGTAGTAAGTTTGATGTTGAGGGGGGGGGGGGGCTACGTATGGTTTATCAACGATGTCCACTTTTACTTTCAGTTACTCATATGTATACATAGAGTAATAAAAGTCGTTAAAAAAAAAAAAAAAAAAAAAAATCATTTTTTTTTTTTTTTAATTTTAATTTTTTTTTTTTATTTCATTTCTCCACTTTTTGGAAATATACCGATTTCAAAAAAGTTGTCTAGAAAAAATTTCTCTGTGTGTGTGTAGTCAGCATGACTCTCGAACGAATTGACCTAAGATGTTCAAATTCGGTGGGCGAGTTAGTTGTGACCATGAAACCTACTATTCAAGTTTTCGTCAAATTCGCGCATGCGCATTAAGGTAGCTGCCATTGAAAGTCATGTTCTTCAATGATTGCTAAAGAACGTTTCTAACGATTTTGATGAAAATTGCTGTGATAATGCCTCTTAAGGTCTTCTAAACATCCCCACCTCCGAATTTCTCGTAAAAATGCTTTAGTGGCGTAAAAAGTTGAAAAACGAACGTCTTTAACACAGAGTTCTCTTTCCTTGAGAGTACATCATCAACGGTCGTTTTTTCTTTTCTCCTCAGTCGATATTAACTCGTCGATTTTAGCTGTTGCGTAAATTGTTTTTAGCTGCTGTTTGTGCTCCATTGTTGTGCAAAGAGCTGTATTGAGTCTACTTGAACAGGAAGTTCTGGAGTTGTAAAAGAATCTGTGAAGAGTTATATCGGAATAAATTTTTTCAAGTTTTAATCTGCTTTGGCTTCAAGTCTTTCGAACCCATCCACGCAACACTAGCTCAGATATCGACCTCGTCACCGTACCTAAAGTGATGAGGCGTATGAATCGCGATAAAACACCAATGTGTCAGATGTAACCTCAAAAGCGTTTATCCTTTTTTTTCTTCTAGTTCTGCCATCATGAGCAGCATCTACAAGGACAAGGTCAAGTTTGACATGATGTACGCTGAGGTGAAGGTCCGCGAGAGTCAGGTGGAGGGATTGTCCCGGCAGCAGGAGCAGGCCTACTCGTTCGACCACTACTTCGGATCACAGGCTGCGGGATCGAACCAGGATCCCCGCGACTACGGACCCAATGGTGGGTTCGTGTGTCCTTCGGAAGTGCACTACGGGAGGCCGCACAGAGCGAAGAACAGGAGGGGGGAGTGGAAGGTGGTGGTGAATGTGGGGGAGTACACGCAGACGCTGAGGATGGAGAAGTGTCTGTGAGTTGTTACTTATTTATTTACCTTCTTATTTGCATATTTGATAACTTGAATATTAACTAACTAATTTACATATTTACTAATTTAAATATTTGCTCATTTATTTATATATTTACATATTTAGTTACGTATTTTCATATTTACTTTTTAAAATAATTACTCATTTATTTGCTCATTTAATTCTCTAAATAGTTACTCATTTATTTACTTATGTGCTTATTTAATTATCTATCTACTTATTTGCATATATTTACTCATTTATTTATATACTTATCTATTTAAATATGTAGTTAAGTATTTACATATTTACTTATTTAAATATTTACTTATTTAAATATTTAATCATATGTTTATATATTTACTAATTTCAATATTATTTATTTACATATTTACTTAATTCTTTATATATTTACTTAATTCTTTATATATTTACTTAATTATTTATATATTTACTTAATTATTTATATATTTACTTAATTATTTATATATTTACTCATTTATTTACATATTTAATACTTTAAATATATACCCATTAATTTAAATATATACTTATTTAAATATTTACACATTTATTTATATATTTACTTAATTAGATATTTAGTCATTTATTTATTTACCTTCTTATTTGCATATTTGATAGCTTGAATATTAACTAACTAATTTACATATTTACTAATTTAAATATTTGCTCATTTATTTATATATTTACATATTTAGTTACGTATTTTCATATTTACTTTTTAAAATAATTACTCATTTATTTGCTCATTTAATTCTCTAAATAGTTACTCATTTATTTACTTATGTGCTTATTTAATTATCTATCTACTTATTTGCATATATTTACTCATTTATTTATATACTTATCTATTTAAATATGTAGTTAAGTATTTACATATTTACTTATTTAAATATTTACTTATTTAAATATTTAATCATATGTTTATATATTTACTAATTTCAATATTATTTATTTACATATTTACTTAATTCTTTATATATTTACTTAATTCTTTATATATTTACTTAATTATTTATATATTTACTTAATTATTTATATATTTACTTAATTATTTATATATTTACTCATTTATTTACATATTTAATACTTTAAATATATACCCATTAATTTAAATATATACTTATTTAAATATTTACACATTTATTTATATATTTACTTAATTAGATATTTAGTCATTTATTTATTTACCTTCTTATTTGCATATTTGATAGCTTGAATATTAACTAACTAATTTACATATTTACTAATTTAAATATTTGCTCATTTATTTATATATTTACATATTTAGTTACGTATTTTCATATTTACTTTTTAAAATAATTACTCATTTATTTGCTCATTTAATTCTCTAAATAGTTACTCATTTATTTACTTATGTGCTTATTTAATTATCTATCTACTTATTTGCATATATTTACTCATTTATTTATATACTTATCTATTTAAATATGTAGTTAAGTATTTACATATTTACTTATTTAAATATTTACTTATTTAAATATTTAATCATATGTTTATATATTTACTAATTTCAATATTATTTATTTACATATTTACTTAATTCTTTATATATTTACTTAATTATTTATATATTTACTTAATTATTTATATATTTACTTAATTATTTATATATTTACTTAATTATTTATATATTTACTTAATTATTTATATATTTACTCATTTATTTACATATTTAATACTTTAAATATATACCCATTAATTTAAATATATACTTATTTAAATATTTACACATTTATTTATATATTTACTTAATTAGATATTTAGTCATTTATTTATTTACCTTCTTATTTGCATATTTGATAGCTTGAATATTAACTAACTAACTTACATATTTACTAATTTAAATATTTGCTCATTTATTTATATATTTACATATTTAGTTACGTATTTTCATATTTACTTTTTAAAATAATTACTCATTTATTTGCTCATTTAATTCTTTAAATAGTTACTCATTTATTTACTTATGTACTTATTTAATTATTTACCTACTTATTTGCATATATTTACTCATTTATTTATATACTTATCTATTTAAATATGTAGTTAAGTATTTACATATTTACTTATTTAAATATTTACTCCTTTGTTTATATATTTACTTATTCAAATATTTACTCATATGTTTATATATTCACTTATTTCAATATTATTTATGTACATATTTACTTAATTATTTATATATTTACTTAATTATTTATATATTTACTCATTTATTTACATATTTAATACTTTAAATATATACCCATTAATTTAAATATATATTTATTTAAATAGTTACACCTTTATTTATATATTTACTTAATTGGATATTTAGTCATTTATTTAAATATTTAGTCATTTAGTTATACATTAATTTATTTGCAAAATAATATACTGAAATACGTTTATTTACTTTTTTGTGTGCATATTTACTTACATATTTAAAAGACATTTATTTGTTTATTTTCGTACTAACATACTTTCAACTTGTTTCATACTAATTACATATTTTCATACTCATATGTTTATTAATTTACATATTTTTTTATACATATTTTCCTATTTTATACCTATTTACATATTAGTTCATTTGAGGGCATTTTATTGTACATATTTCTGAATGGTTGGTTATTATTACGTTTTACATTAATATCCAGGATATCTTAATTTAAGGTAAATAACAAATATGGGTACTACACCTAATATGGGTGCTGTTTCAAAAAAAATTTCGTTCGTAATTTTTAATGTAGATGTCAGTATATATAACGTAACGCAATGTTAATGATGTGAAGGAGTGCTATAAGTTTTCAATTTTTGCAATTCAATACGACGTAGCAAAACCACGAAGCGATATTGCGCGCGGCAAAAATTGTTCTTATAAAATTGATTCACAGGCTTGTCCTTTTGATTAAAAAAGATCCTACTTTGATCATTCATACCTATTGAGAGAATTGTCAAGTGAATTCTTTATTTTTCGAATAGCCTTTTCGCGAATTTTTAAATTTTGTTCACACTGTCTACATTTTCATTCAAGTGCATAATTTTGAAGGGTGCCTATATTAGGTAAAATGGTTCTCAATATGTCGATTATTGCAACTATCTGGTGCTTTCAATTCAATTCTCATTTTTTCCCCCCCTGTCACCTCCCGGGAGTCGACCAATTTTTATTTTCTGAAACAAAAATGAAAATAATTAAAATGCTTAGGAATGTCCATGGACCATGCAGTTGCTGCTGAGTGACTGCAGGCAAATTGAAGGGAGACTGCACTAAAAATATGGCCACCAATGGACACTTTTGGGTTGGTGCTGGCAAACAACAGCATAAAATTAGATTATAGCTGGGCCTATACAGAGTCGCCTTTGGCTGCCTGCAGTGCCTTCTGTGAAACTACCGGGTCACTGAAGAACAATAAACTACTGCTGAGAGCGTGAGAGATGGCCTGATGTTGGCCACCTCTACCGGCCCAGCTACAAACGGTAAACAACTTTTTTTTTTACTTTTCGGTGACGAATGCCAGCAGTGACCCGGCATTGGCAGCTGCTGGCTGCCAAAAGTTTCCAAGTGTTAGGCAAGAAAAATTCTTTTCTTTGGGTTTATGTTTTATTTGTGGCTATTGTAATTCCAAAAAATAGAGAATCTATTTCATTGATATTAAAAAGCCATTTTAGCTAGTTTCTTTTTATTCTTGTGATAGTATACTTAGGAAATAAACTGAATTCTGAAGGATTCAAATATGAAATAATTGTGCTTATTTACTATCAATAATCCTTCCAAGTTGAGTATTGCAAACGACTGGCTGAAATATCGTTAAAAAATTTAAATGAAAGCCATGCATTTGACGTCATAACTTCCAATTTAGGATATAAAGTGACATCATGGCCACATACTTTCTTGTATAAGATCTTTGCTTATTTGTTACTTTCAACTACCCAAATGTATACATAGGGTAATAAAAGTATAGGATTCGGTAAAATTAAATTTTTTTTTTACATCTCTTAACGTTTTGGAAGAAGTGATCAAGAAAAAATGTCTGTCTGTGTGTATCTGTGGTCAGCATAAATGCTGAATAAATTGACCTACGATGTTCAAATTTAGTGTGCGGGTTGATGGGGGCTCAGGGACCTACCATTAAGGTTTTCTTCAAAATAGCGCATGTGCATAAGATAGCTGTCATTGAAAAACATGATGTTTTTCTAATTGCTAAAAACCGGTTCAAGCTATTTTGATCAATATTTTTGTGGAAATGCCTCCTAAGGTGTTCTAAACATCCCCACCACCTAAATTCCGGTAAAAATGCTTTAATGGAGTAAAAAGTTGAAAAACGAATGCCTTTAACACAGAGTTCTCTTTCCTTGAGCATACTCATCAACGAACCTTTTTTTCTTCTCTCCTTAGTTTCACGTACAAGATAGGGTAATATAAGAATTATCGAAAAGTATATCGCCAAAATCATCATTTTTGCAAAGGTGGTTTTTTTTTTCTTTTTTTTTTTTTCGTAAAAAGACCACCATACAAGAATTATTAAAAAAAAAAAAATTGTCATATTGGCCATTTTTTGTAAATGAAAGATGAAAATATAAAAACGGCAAGTGACACAAACAAACGTCAGTTAATTGAAAGTTGTGCGATGTTCCACTCCCCTAGTTTTTAATATACTTAATAAATCTTAGAGTAAACAAAACGTATGATTGGTGTATGAATAAGCCTGGGATTAAAAATGCACAAAATCCATAAAACTTTTATTTGTTTGGACATAAATTCAACATGCATTGCATATTTCAATTATTTATATATCTTAATATAAATAGAGTTTTTTTTTCCCTAGCTTTTTTGTTTCACAAAAATTGTTTTTTACTTGGTGTCTTGAGATTGTATACAATCTTTATTTCAATCTTTATGCTCAATGCCAAACAAAGAGATTTAATAATATTTGTCCTTCATAATTAATTAACATGAAAGCTGTATAAAAAGTGCAAGCTTGATTTATTTAATAGAATTCTTTATTTACATTAAAGGTTTTCGTTCGAAATTGTAGAAGACGATAAAGTAGTTATTTTACTTTGCGAATATAAAATGAAGTGAAGAAAACTTCCTTATTTTTATTTTTTAATTTCACCAAAAATTATTCTTTGAAGTCTAAAAAAAAATGTTTTTTCATTTTTAATCTAAAAGTGGCGCAGTTTCTTATTTTGTTTCAAAAAGATTGAATTTCGAGAAACATATAAGATTTTTATAAAATGGATTCTAATTTATGCTATGGGAATAAGGTTAAGGATTCATATTTAAATAGAGTCGTATAGATTCAAACCACATCCATTCATTTTTAAATAATTTTTAGGAGAGAAAAAAAATCTCACTGTCATGCCGATCAATTTTTTTTATATTGTTACGAATTTTTCCGCTGAGGCAATGATGGCACAGTTTCTACAGTATAAAAATATTTATTCTCTCTTCAGAAAACTCACAAAATTTATCCACAGGCAACAGTGTAATCGCTCACAAGCTTCAACACAAGCTTTAGCAAAAACAACTTCGAATACAGCGATTATACAAGTTCACTCCAGTAAACAAAGCGATCAGCTCACCTCGAAGTCCAAAGTCAATCTGAAAACTTTCCCGTTCTCCAGTCTTTTATATACAAGCGCGTGAGACATTCGCGAAATTTCCAGCCAATTCATCGGGAAAAGAAATATCTCGAAACTTCTCGATTGCTTTAGGTGTTGCCACCTTTTTCTAACTTGTATAATCGCTATCAATTAATAAATAAAATAAGATAAAAATAAATTACAATAGAATTTTGAAATAATACGTCACTATTTACAATATATACAGACAATTTGTGCAACAATATATATAATTATTCATTCATATTAACTTCGATTTTGTGTGTAATGGTGTATGACGTTAGTGGGCAAATGTGTGGAAGCCAAATTAATCCACTTGCTGTAATCAAATTGGGCTGAAACTTGGCATATAGATTCGATGTCGATGACAATGCATTTTATCAAATTTTGGAGGCTGTCACTTTCACTAAAAGGCCGCTTTTACCCATTTTAAAATGCATATAAAGAATTAAAAAAAAAAAAAAAAAAAAAAAAAAAAACACTTTGTTTTTATGGGTTATATTATTCAAATTATGCATTGAAAGAATTAACGTCCTTGATTGTTTAAGGCTACTTTGATTTAAGTCCTTGGAAATTTAAATTTTAGATGGAGCTGGCAAAACGTTTGATGTGCAGTATAAGTAACTGTTGTAAAGTTACTTAATGCACGAAACTTATATAAAATTCTAATTTCAGTTGTTAAGGTAGATAAATGACATTTTAAAAACAAGAAAAAATAAAAAGGAGTAAGAAAAAATATGAACAATATAAATAATACGAGTACAAAAAATATGGGTTCTTGGTTATATTAAATAGAAAAAAAACTCAAATACAAATGAACCTATACAAAAATATCCAGTACAAAAATACAATTTGAATTTTAGATGGAGCTGGCAAAACGTTTGATCTGCAGTATAAGTAACTGTTGTAAAGTTACTTAATGCACGAAACTTATATAAAATTCTAATTTCAGTTGTTAAGGTAGATAAAGGACATTTTAAAAACAAGAAAAAATAAAAAGGAGTAAGAAAAAATATGAACAATATAAATAATACGAGTACAAAAAATATGGGTTCTTGGTTATATTAAATAGAAAAAAAACTCAAATACAAATGAACCTATACAAAAATATCCAGTACAAAAATACAATTTGAATTTTAGATGGAGCTGGCAAAACGTTTGATCTACAGTATAAGTAACTGTTGGAAAGTTACTTAATGCACGAAACTTATATAAAATTCTAATTTCAGTTGTTAAGGTAGATAAAGGACATTTTAAAAACAAGAAAAAATAAAAAGGAGTAAGAAAAAATATGAACAATATAAATAATACGAGTACAAAAAATATGGGTTCTTGGTTATATTAAATGGAAAAAAACTCAAATACAAATGAACCTATACAAAAATATCCAGTACAAAAATACAATTTGAATTTTAGATGGAGCTGGCAAAACGTTTGATCTGCAGTATAAGTAACTGTTGTAAAGTTACTTAATGCACGAAACTTATATAAAATTCTAATTTCAGTTGTTAAGGTGGATAAATGACATTTTAAAAACAAGAAAAAATAAAAAGGAGTAAGAAAAAATATGAACAATATAAATAATACGAGTACAAAAAATATGGGTTCTTGGTTATATTAAGTAGAAAAAAAACTCAAATACAAATGAACCTATACAAAAATATCCAGTACAAAAATACAATTTGAATTTTAGATGGAGCTGGTAAAACGTTTGATCTGCAGTATAAGTAACTGTTGGAAAGTTACTTAATGCACGAAACTTATATAAAATTCTAATTTCAGTTGTTAAGGTAGATAAATGACATTTTAAAAACAAGAAAAAATAAAAAGGAGTAAGAAAAAATATGAACAATATAAATAATACGAGTACAAAAAATATGGGTTCTTGGTTATATTAAGTAGAAAAAAAACTCAAATACAAATGAACCTATACAAAAATATCCAGTACAAAAATACAATTTGAATTTTAGATGGAGCTGGCAAAACGTTTGATCTGCAGTATAAGTAACTGTTGGAAAGTTACTTAATGCACGAAACTTATATAAAATTCTAATTTCAGTTGTTAAGGTTGATAAATGACATTTTAAAAACAAGAAAAAATAAAAAGGAGTAAGAAAAAATATGAACAATATAAATAATACGAGTACAAAAAATATGGGTTCTTGGTTATATTAAATAGAAAAAAAACTCAAATACAAATGAACCTATACAAAAATATCAGTACAAAAATACAATGCAAAGTATTTAAAATATATATATATATATATATATATATATATATATATATATATATATATATATATATATATATATATATATATATATATATATATATATATATATATATATATATATATATATATATATATATATTTTTTTTTTCTTTTTTATCTATTTATATATTTTATATATTTTATATATTTTTTAGGATGTATATTAAAAACTTTGTTTCCAAGGGTTATATTAGTTTTGTTGAAAAATAGATAAAATAGAAAGTATTTTTATTTAATATATTACATTTTATTATATATACAAATATATATATATATATATATATATATATATATATATATTTGAAAATAAACTAATTTTTATTCAAGGAAAGTTGGATGGAGCTAGTTTTGAAACAAACACATTACTTTGAAAGTACTTTTCACATTAAAAGAAAGTTTTTAAATCCTTTATATTAACAAAATCTCTTTTCTATTGCCAACATTTTTTAATCAATAAATAATAAATTTTTTTTAATTAATAAATAATAATTTTTTTTTAATCAGAATAAATAAATTTGTTTTTTTAATCAGAATAAATAAAAGATATTTGGATGTGAGTGCACAAATTCACGTTAATAATTATAAATAAATTTTAAAACATAGTTTGCCGGACATTTTGCTGATACAAATGTTTTTTATACTTAAAATTAGATGTAAACACCAAGAACACGCTGTTTACAGAATTGGCTCTGTGTTAATGAATATAAAAATCAGCAATGCATATAAAGGATGTATATTAAAAACTTTGTTTCCAAGGGTTATATTAGTTTTGTTGAAAAATAGATAAAATAGAAAGTATTTTTATTTAATATATTAAGAACATGGATACTTCAGTCATTAATGTCTCCCAATTGAAGATAGCCGACCAAACGGTCTAGTGGTTAGCGTGCTAGCTTCTAGACCGCGAGGTTGCGGGTTCCGAGTCCCGTGTTAGGCATGGGTGTTTGTAAATGTATGTTGGCTTGTCTAATGACGAATGTTTCGGCGCATTATGGTCTTCGCGTTGCTGACGGCGCCAGATAATCCGAAAACAACCAACCAACCCAATTGAAGATAATATCTGGGACTGATGAAATGTGGCAAAAAGTATATAAAGCAATTTTTTAATTTCACATATGTTTCTGCAAGAGGATACTCTATTTTTTTTCTTTTTGTGTGACTGAAAATAAAAATAATTGAGTTATCCTTTGACGTAGTTGAAACCCTTCGTATGTCTCAAGTGTATCAGTTCATATATTTTTCATTCAGTTTCATAAATATTTTTGTAGTGATAAATTAGGAGATTCTTGGAACACTTTCTAATTATAAAGAAGATTAGTAATTATATACATCAGACGATTATGGACTCAAAAAGCAATTAAAAAAAGATTACCTTGAAGTAGTTTTATTGGACTTGAGTGTTGTTGAAAGTTTTTTTTCAATTAATTTCAAGACTGCATGCGATTTAAAGAACTTATTCTAGGAAGTAATAAAAAATTTAAGGCAGAAGTATGTAGACTATGTTACTTACAAGATTAGTTTTCGTGATTAAGAACTGAAATCTTTAAAATCGACAAAACACGAGATTCAGACGAAAAAAAAAAAAAAAAAAAAATCTTACCATTTTTTAAAAAGTTTATTTTCTGTTTAGTTTGAAGCATTCTTTTATAATAAACTTTGCTATATTGTCAAACTTTTTATCTACATACTTCACTATTTATCCTCAAATTCCATTAAAAATAGTTTGATCAATTTTCAGTTTGCATTCTTAGTTATGTTTTTTCCCCCTTTTGTTTAAAAAATGGTTACATTATCTAAAGAAATTTAATTATTTCGCACTCCTATGACCAAATTGATGTTTCCGACATTAATGAAGGCTACAAACTGACAACTTAACGTAGATCGAAATTTATCAAACCCAGTTTGTAAATTTTTAAATCATTTTATATTAATTAATTTTTTTAATAGTTTAATTATTTTATTTTGTTGGTGTGTATATGTGACTGCAGGGCAAATCTGCAGAAGCCTAATTAACACACTTGCCATCTGATCGGATTGAAACTTGGCAGATAGATTCGATGTCGATGACAATGCATTCTATCAAGTTTTGGGGGATGTCACTGTCACTAAAAGGTCGTTTTTACACACGTTTCTATTACCGCTTTGTAATACTAATAAATCCCATTTAACCGATCATCGACGAAACTCTTTCCTATTGCCGAAATTGTTTAAATCAAAATAAATAAAATATATTTGAACGTTAATGCATAAATCCATATTCAATTTAAATCAATCAATCAATCAATCAATCAATCAATCAATCAATCAATCAATCAATCAATCAATCAATCAATCAATCAATCAATCAATCAATCAATCAATCAATCAATCAATCAATCAATCAATCAATCAATCAATCAATCAATCAATCATTAATTAATTAATTAATTAAATAAATAAATAAATAAATAAATAAATAAATAAATAAATAAATAAATAAATAAATAAATAAATAACGTACTTTTTCTTATATTTTGCTAATAAAGATGGTTTTATTATTTAAAATTAGATGGGGGGGGGGGGCAAACACTAAGCACACTCTCACAACAGAATCGGCTCTGCGTTAATGAATATAAAAAAATTACCGATTTATATAAACTTTGTTTTTATGTGTTATATTATTCTGTCCACAGTGGATCTGGCAATCCGTGCAAGTACGTCGTTGCGCACATGCAGTCGACGTGCGCGCAGGTGTATAGTTACCACCGCCTCCTGGTGTTCAACAAGGACAACGGCCTGCACATCGATCTGTTTCGGGTGCCCACGGGATGCACGTGTCACTTGAGAAGTGGCCAGCATACTCACCAGTCTACTTACTCGGAACCGATTCCCTTTGTGCACAGGCCGAATCATTACGAGGAGTTTGGGGGACACGTGGAGACGGCACCTATGCCGCAGACCATGTCAGAGGGTGAGTGAGCAGTTTTTAAATCTTTTATATTGACTTCGATTTTGTATGTATTGCTGCGTGGATGGGTTCGAAAGACTTGAAAGCCAAAGCAGATCAAAACTTGCAGAAATTTATTCCGATATAACTCTTCGCAGATTCTCTTACAACTCCAGAACTTTTCATTCTAGTAGACTCAATACAGATCTTTACTCAAAAATAGAGCACAAACAGCAGTTAAAAACTTGATACACAACTGCTAAAATCACCGCAAAAGACAATGTAATACAGTTCGCTTTTGGAACCATTCTGAATGCTCACTGAGAGACAACTAATTCAGTAACTCAAGTAACTCGGCCTTTTATAGGAAAGTTTCTTTCGCGAATCTTCCAGAGATAGAAATTTAGAGAACTTTCCAGATCGTAGTTGAAAAGCCCTATACAGGTACATAGGGAATGAAAATGTCGCCAAATGGTCTCCTAGTTTGGCGACATTTGGCGATTTCTCGTCAACTTGGCGATATTGCCATTAACCATAATGTAAAATGGCATGCTCCTTGTAAAACTCGTTTTCCAGCATCATCTCTGTAAAACTCGTTTTCAAGCATTAAGAGACGCATTGCAGGAAATCGAAGTAAAGACAACTCTTGCACTGCCTTATGCGAAATGTACATAAATTTTCCTTTTTACGTAATTAATACTACGAAATATTTACAAATATTCAGAAATTCGTAACCGTATGTTTGTGGGTGTGTATGTCGATGTGGACAAATTTATGGAGGCCTAATTAACCTCCTTGCTGTTATCCAATCCGTCTGAAACTTGGCAGATAGATTCGATGTCGATGACAATCCATTCTGTCGAATTTTGACGGCTGCCATTGTCACTAAAAGGTCGCTTTTACGGAATATTAATAAACCAACTTGCTTCATCATTTTGTCAGATATGTTCGATATCGATGACAATGAATCCTATCAAATTTTGGCGGATGCCACTGTCACTAAAAGGTCTCTTTTACGGAATATTAATAAACCAACTTGCCATCATCCAATCGCGTTGAAATAGCATTTAAACGACCAATGAAGAAAATATTTCCTGTTCGCCAAAATTGTTTTAATAAATAAATAATAAAATAGTTTTAAATCAGAATAAATAAAAGATATTTGGATGCGATTGCACAGATTCACAATAATTTTTAAAAATAAATTTCGAAAGGTAGTTTGTCGCATATTTTGTTGATGAAAATGTTTTTAATATTTAAAATTAGAAGCAAACACCAAGCATACGCTGACAACAAAAACAGTGCTGTGTTAATGAATAAAAAATCGGCAGTGCATATAAAGGATTTATATTAAAACTTTATTTTTTTGGATTATATTATTTTTTCTATAGGAAGCACTGCGAATCGTAATATCTTAAAATACGACTTAAAACGGGCACTGGATGCCACCGCCAAATGATGATTTAATTTTAAAGACATTTGTGATATTTGATCTTATTGCCTCTTCCAATTATCATACATATTGTTATGAATTTTTCCACTGAGGCAATGATGGCACAGTTTTCACGGTTTAAAAGTATTTATTCTCTCTTCAGAAAACTCACAAAATTTATTCACAGACAACAGTTTAATTACTCTCAAGCTTCAACATAAATAACTTCGAATTCAGCGATTATACAAGCTCACTCCAATAGGTCAACAAAGCGATCAGCTTTCAACGAAATCCGAAGTACATCTCAAAACTTTCCCGTTCTCCAGTCGTTTATATACAAGCGCGTGAGACATTCTCGAAATTTCCAGCCAATTCATAGAAAAGAAATATCTCGAAACTTCTCGATGCTTTAGGTGTTGCCACCTTTTCCTAACTTGTATAATCGCTATTAATTAATAAATAAAATAAGATAAAAATAAATTACAATATTTTATTGGATACATTTTCATGAACTTAATTCAATCTTTAATCACTTTTCTTGCAAATTTAAGATTTTACCTTTGCTATTGTTGAATACAAACGATTCAACAAGTATTACACACTTTTCAATTACATGTACCTTTACAAGTTGTGTCCACAAATGATATTAAACTAGGGGTGTGTCCCTCTTGGGAAGTTTTACGATACTAATGTTTAACGATACGTGAAGATACTAATTTGTTCAATGGAGATGCAAGTCTGCAGAATGATGCCGGTACGGAAAGCACCCTGCAACAGAAATGGCCATTTGGTCTCAGCAATAAATTGCCAGTCTCACGTGAAAAGGCATTCACAAATTAGTTGGACAATGGAGTTCAAATATAACTGTATAACTTTACTATAACTTTATAACCGTATAACTAGACATTATAGACTATTATGCAGGGGTGGTCGTAAAAAAATACTTTGCCGATATATGGTTCTCTAGCTTCAGTTCCGTTCAACTGATCGAGATGAGATTTGAGGTTGAGTTATTCAGGAGTACGAGCTCGCCAACGGCAACAAAATGGCGCTCACTGTTACGGATTTTAGTTACAGATACCTGAAATTTTCGGATAGTAAAACCTACTTTTTCCTGTCGCAAAATGCACAGAGCATACGAAAACCCTGAAGAACGTTGGAAAGGTACGTGTATCACAAAAAACGGATGCGTTATGCAAGCACAAAAAAAAAAAAAAAAAACTCTGCGAACGGACAACAAAAACACGATCGGGATGCACGGTGAAAATTTACATATGACAAAGGCCAAAGTTCACATGGGTGACATCACAGGCAATTTTTTCGGCTTTACACTCTGAATATCTGGCAAACGGCCCCCATGTGCCCCGATCGTGTTTCTGTTGGCCTTTCGCCGAGCTGTTTTTTGTGCGGGCATAATGCGTCAGTTTTTTGTGATACACTTACCGTTCCAACGATCTTCAGGGTTTCCGCATGCGCCGAGTAATTTTGAGATAGGAAAAATTAAGTGCTGCCATTCAAAAATTTCAATTTTCTGTAACTATAATCGTAACCGCGCTTGTCATTTTCTTTCCATTCACAAAATCTCGAGCTCATTCCTCTGAATAACTATATCTGAAATGTCGTATCGATCTGTTGAATGGAACGACTGCTGGAGGTCCATATATCGGCAAAGTTTCTTTATGACCACCCTGTACTATTATTTTCCCCCATTAGTTTATATTCACCATGTTATTTTGAATGCATAAAAATAATAGTAATAATAATAATAAAAAATTGTTTATTATGTCTAATTATCAAGAGTTATACACATGTATATGCGTGCATAAAACCTTACAGAAGCTTATTTTATTGAAATTATTTTTAGTATGGTTAATTACTAAGTTATAGTAAGCCCCAATATTTTTATATTTTCGGGTACCCAGGCTCATCGAGTGTGGACAAGAGGCCCTCGTCTTTCGGTAGCACGCTGTGGGCGATTCTTGGGGGCGGTCAGCAGGCGGGCGCCCTTGCACAGCAGCCGCAGTTTCTGGACGAGGTGCAGAAGCAAATAGGATGGACCAAACAGATGAAGCAGTACCCTCACCTACTTAAGCAGATATCGCCCAACCAGGTAACTCATGCGTTGTTTGTAAGACGCAGTCAAGACGGAGAACTCATACTATACACAGTTTTGCTCTTGATTGTTGGTGCTTTAAAACATGTTGATCCTTAGGGTGTATATATATACAGGGTTCCCACGGTCATTGAAAGTCATTAAAAGTGCTTGATATTTTTGGACTTGTTTTCAAGGACTTGAAAGTGTTGAAAATGCTTAGAGGTGCTTAAAAGTCCTTAATTTTTGCGGATGTTGTGTGCCCAATTGTAAAATTTATAAAATACAACTCGGATTTGCTATCCCCGCTTGACCGCCACTTATCTGAACCATATCGAAATTATCTGACATATTTGTATTATGCATCCACCAACTTGTAACTTTTTTGGTAGAATATACTTTATTAAAATTTATAAATAGACATGATGCCTGAAAAACAAATTTTCTAAGGTCCTTAAAAACATTATTTAGGTCCTTCTTCTTCTTCTTCTTATCAAGGACTATGGGGACTAAGGCACTTCTGCTTGAGCATTTTGTACCAACCCCATATCCCGTACAGATCGGTAGTGGGCAGTACTGCACAGGATGTAAGAGCACACTCGCAAGAGGGAGTGCGCAAGTCTACCTATAGCCGCCGAAGAGTTCATTTCTACCTCTTTCGGTAGCTATCCGGTAGATGGCAGTACTACCGACCGTATGTGGAACTTCTTAATTTAGAGGCATCACCAAGCAGAAGATTCCACCAGAAGACTTGGCTTTGCCACCCCCAGAGGTATTAATTTGTATGGGAACTTGGAGGACTTTGCGACCATGACTGATTTAACGTGCTCCAGTCACCATTAGCGAACACGGCGGTCTTTAGTCGGTCCCAGGCCCGAACTCGCAACCTCAGGGCTCGCAACCTTCTAGTTGCGAGAACGATACTCTCCCGACTGGGCTACGCGGCCCATTTAGGTCCTTAAAAGTCATTGATTTTCATTCTGTGATTTGAGTGGGAACCCTGTATTATATAATTTATAAAGAAAGTTCAGTATATTTGGTGTGGGGGAGGGAAATCGAAGGCCCATGGCAAAGAACGATCAGAGTAAATATTTTTCGAAATTGAGGTTTTCCCGCTATCTGCAAGATTATAGCAGACAGTTTGACCACGCGGAATTTTCGAGCAAATAAATATCATGCTAAGTGAGATTTTGAGTAACCATTTACCTTAACTCTGATACAAGTCCTGAGACTTGAAACTTTAAATCAGTTTTTCTGGGGAATCGAGAAAAAAAGGACACTGATTGTTCTTTACCATAGCCCTTCGATTCTGATTAGCAAGTTTTTTCCATGATTTTCAATAGATTTAAATTGTTCCTTGCGATTTAAAAACTTGTATATTCTTTTGAAATTTTGGGAAATAGTTCCGTTACTATTTTGAATACAACTGGGCATGGATTTTAAAATCTGATAGTTTTTTTATTACTTTACTTCAGTTTTAATATTAAAATGTCACGAAAAAAATCAAAATTTCTCCAGGTAACAAAATTTTTTGCTTTCAATTGATGAAAGAATGTGTCAAATCAAAAACCCATTCCCATTTACCAATTATTTTAACATATATTTAAATAGTCTGTACAAAAAAAATTGAATAATTTAGTAAAAAACTGAAACGCAAGGAGCATTTTTTAAAAATTTAAATTTTCGAAGTTGAAATGTTCTAAAAATTGAAATAAACTTTTAAAATTTATATTTATTATCAAGTCATTAAGTTTCATAAAATATTGTTATGTAACTTTTTAAAAAGTGTTTTTCCCTCCCCGGTCCCCTTAATACTGCTGGAAGTTCTCTAATATTACTAAAAGCTCTCTAATACTACTAGAAGTTCTTTATTATTACTAGAAGTTCTTTAATGCTACTGCAACACGACTAAGGCGCCCGTTGATAAATGACAACTATAACAAACACTTTAATTTAATGCACACGAAATATTTATTAAAAACTGCGTGTTAATTGATTCAATAATCTTCCTTGTTGTGGATTCGACTCATATAAGCCTAATTTTCCTTGCTGTGAATTTGATTCAATATACACCTTCACTTGACTAGCAACCTAAACTGGTAAAGAACCCTTCCAAACACGAACGATCTATCTTGAGTGTGAATCGTCTTATTCACTGCTTGCTGAACTGAATGAAAGACGTTTTATAATACAGCGTTACAGGATCAATCAGTGAGTCAGTCAGTGATGAGCGTTACTCGTTTAGTAATTATTGACAAGTATGTTTTGACAAGAAAATTATGTGAACTGATGATAAAATGACTTAAAAATGGCTTAAGGGGACTGTTAAGTCAAAAATAAAAATTCTTCAATTTTTGTCTAAAATTCATGAAATTTTTTGTGCAGTTCAATAGCAATTAGATGAAACACAACCTGAAATTTCAAAAATTTATATTGATTTTTTTTCAAGAAATTAAATTTTTATTGAAAAATTTAGCGGTTTTACCGTAATTTTAAAAACGCTCCTTGCGATTCAAATTTTTTGCAATCTGTTTCAATTTTTTTGTCTAATTGAATAAATATTGACATAATTGTGCATGGATTTTGAATTTGACTCATTAGTTAATTATTTAAAAGTAAAACTTTCGTACAACGGTAAAAAATGTAAACTTTTTAAATCGAAGCATTACGAAAATTGCTGTAAAACAATAAAAAAATACCGGATTCCGAAATCCATGCACAATTGTGTTCAAAATAGTATAGTAAACAATATCTCTAAATTAAAAAAAATACATCAACTTTTTAAACGCAAGGAACAAATCGAATACGCTAAAAATCTTAAAATACACATGAAGAGAAAAATGCAATTTAAGAAGTTGAAATACATACGATTTCTGATATGCGAAAACTCAAATAATATTCTTAGTTCTTCTCGGATCAGCAAAAGTAAGGTATGTACTGAAAGCTAGAATTGAAGGCTATATATTTCCACTATAATATAAAAATAGAAAATTTTGAAATTTTTGCCTTAACAGTCCCCTTAAGTTACTCTGACATGTTAGAAATTTTGAGTGTAATCCGCTGAAGAATTAAATACGAATTGACAAACTTTCGATATAAAAAAATAATGAGTAATTTTCATTATTTTCCTGTCAAAAAGTTTTAAACTAATCCGTTCTTTGACAGGGTATCTAAAAATTTATTTCATGTTCACTTTACGTTATTTTACGTACTGATGGTGGTATCGAATCAATTTCATTTCATTTAAAAAAGGAAAAATCATCTTAAAGTGAATATAATTTGAATCTACCTATTCCAAATTATTTGCATCCTTAGTCAAAATTTCAATTTTGCTACTTTTCCGTTAAATCAGATTATAATGTATTTCAAATTTAATTTGTATTGTTTTTGGGTAATTATGACTTTTTATTTCACTGAATATTTCTCGCTGTTATTATGCATTTACTCCTTTTATACATTTTTCTATCTTTTATGTTCATTCAAATTATGGAATTAAAAATTTGGACAGAGATTGTCCCGAGGCATGCATTTTGACATATATCTTGTTCTGTCTTAGCATACAGCAACGCATACTATCAGTTTAGTACGGCAGCTGTAGAGTATATCTCTTTGTAACTTATTCCTAAACGAAAAAATTGCTCAGTTAGCTTCCTTCCTTTGGTGATAAACTGAGAGATTTTAATAGAATGGAAAGAAATAAATACCATGGGCAGCCGCAGAAATATTTTCAGGGGGGTGCAAGACAACATATTTATCAAAATCATTAATTTCTTAGAAATTTTAATAGTTATGTATTTTAAATTATACTCTTTGAGAATAGTTAAAAAAAAAATTCATGGTATATATTTTTGAAAGCGCAACCTTGTTAAAAAGAAAATAGTAACAATATTAAAAAATATATTTTAACGATTTTTTATCATCCAACTAGATCTCACAGCATTCAAGAGACAGTGTTTAGCACAGAGAAACACAAAGATGCAAAAATACAGAAGAGTAACATTATATTTCTTTCAAGTTTTGGAAATAATTAAAAAAAAATTCAAAATGAAATACAAAGGCGGTATTGGATGTGTTTAATTGAATTCTAAAAATAGATTTCATGATAGTATATCTGATGACTTAAAAAGCAAAATATTTTTCCTAGAATTTTGAGAACTGCACAGGAAATAATTATACAATAAAAGAAAAAATACTTTTACTCAGCCTCGAATAATCATAGACAATAGACGCCAGTAGCTATAAGGAACAACATAGAAAAGAAATAAAAGACTAAAATAATTGAAAAACAAATGCTTTTTTTTAATTTTCAAGAGCTAGGGGGGTGCAAGTGCACCTCCTTGCACCCTCCTGGGGGCGCCCATGATAAATACTATCAGTTAAGGAACCTGGTCTACCGGAAATAGTCTAAAAATTTCTCATATTAATTTGAATTTTAAATGGATAGCCAGATATGTACAAATTCAAAATAAGGAACATTCTTCTTTGTTCAGAAATATGTCGGTATTAATTTTTTTAAACGAAAAACCAAAAAGATGGATGTATCCTCCCATATAGCATACATTTCTCCTAGGGAGGTCCCTAAGAAGTCATTCGGTGTCCCAGGGATTACTGGGGACTTCCAAGGAACCTCCGTGTGAGAATGTCTGCTAAATAGGCTGTATAAACAAACATAAGCAGTTTTTTCTTTTTTAATATTCCAATTTGTTTCTGTTTTCATTACTTAGTCAGCGTAAGTATAGTATGGGAGATTAATGATTTGTGTTCAATATCTAATTGATTTGTTTAAATCAATCTCTAAAAATCACTAAATAAACAATAAAAAAATACTATTTCTTTTTAAATAGGTGCTAAAGCAACTTCTCGACATAGATGATGACGATGAGTACAACGTCAGACGATTGCGCATTCGAACGAAACCCGCCGAACACGGGCAGAACGCAGGCGGATACGCCAGTCACCACATTCCGATTTCTGTTCCTGTACCACCTCCTCCTCCACCTCCCAGGGTCATCGCCCGTCGGCCAGTGGTCAGCGCGGCCACTCCGGACATGTTCGGAAGACCCCATCCCAAAGTGATCTCCATTTCGTCCACTTCGGACCAACCCACCAAGATCTTCAGCCTCACCAAAGACGCCGGCAATGGCGTCAGGATCTCTGAAGTAGGACAGCAGGCTGGCAATGCTGGTAGCAGGAATTCTGAATCAGATCAGCAGCAGAGCCCTTCCAATTTTCAACATTTGAAGGCTTACAAGATCAGGCCTGGGATGTACCATCCTCCTTCCAGTACTGGAGAGACGATGCAATTCTCCGAGGCCAGCCTGATTCCAGTTGCGCCACAGTTCTCTTCCGACGGAGGTTCGGAACCCGGCCTCAAACCCGTTCTGAGACCCATGAAGAATTCCGACAAGAGGATCGTGGAGGACGCAGATTTGATAGCCATCGAGAAGTCTGAGGATGGTGAGATTCACGCTTTCAAGGTTGAGACCATTACCAAGGACTCGGCAGAGGATGACGAGAAGATAAACTTTTCTTACCATCCCATTCTTGAGTACCTTAATTTCTGATGAAAGTGTATTTGAGTCGTCCATATCCAAAAGTGCTTAATTGACAAAATTTGAAAAGTTGAGATTTTAATTGCATGGCCTAACTAAAACACACATTTTAAAATAGTTTTACAGTGGCTTAAGTTTCTAAATGATATTTTAAAAAATGGACTGAAAATCGAGTACAAATTCAAACCGGGTCTAGTTGCATTTTATTTCAATTCCAAAACTGCCTAGTTGCATATTAAAACAGCTTATTACTGCTTTATATAAAATAATACCAACCCAAGACCTTGTAAATTGTGTTTCTAATTTATTTATAGATTTTTTAAACATAACAGCATTAACTTTTTTTCCCCCTGTTTCCTGAAAAGTTTTCATCGAGGCAACTAGGCACATTTGGAAATGGACGAGTCATTTTGTTTCGCCTCGCATGGCTTGTCGCCGAATTTGTTTACTGTAGGTTGGTAAATTATCAACCCTAAACTTTTTTTACCATCCCATTCTTGAATATTTTAATTTTTGATGATATGGTATTTTGTTTTGGCTCACGACTCACATAACTTGTTGCCTAATTTGTTTACTGTAAGTTGGTAAATTTTCAACCCTAACTTTTCTTACCATACCATTCTTGAGTATTTTAATTTTTTGATGATATGCTATTTTGTTTTAACTCAACATAACTTCTTACCTAATTTATTTACTGTAGGTTGGTAATATAACAACCCTTAACTTTTTTTACCATCTCATTATTGAGTATTTTAATTTTTTGATGATATGGTATTTTGTTTTGGCTCATGACTCACATAACTTGTTGCCTGATTTGTTTCCTGTAAGTTGATAAATTTCCAACCCTAAACTTTTCTTACCATCCCATTCTTGAATATTTTAACTTTTTGAAGATATTGTATTTTGTTTTAGCTCACGACTCACATAACTTGTTGCCTAGTTTGTTTACTGTAGGTTGGTAAATTAACAACCCTTAACTTTTATTACCATCCCATTATTGAGTACCTTAATTTTTGATGATATGGTATTATGTTTTGCCGTACATAACTTGTTACCTAATTTGTTTCCTGTTAAATTACCAACCCATAACTAACCAGCTCCTTTTCAAAATGGCACATGCTTTATTATCTTTATGAAGCTGCATAAAGTTCTACAAATCTGTTAATTATCTTCATCAACTGTTTCAGTGGTAACCTTTGAATACACAAAGTAGTCATCGAGTTGCAGCATTGAGCACATCTCTTCACAACAATGTGTTTTGCTTTCTTCCGGACTTATGTAGATGAAAATGTGCCCTTTTGAATAGTTGCTTTTGTCATCAATTACAGCATAGTTGTTTAAGTGATGACTTTATTTGAAGATTTTGAATAACCCTGTGCAACTTCTCAGAAACTTTAGAATATTATTCTGTCTATTAACAAAAAGCAATAAGCTCGTTTTGAGACAGCATATTTTTCAGTACACGTTTTCAGCCAATTGAAAGAAGGCTTGATAAAAACAGCTAATCTGAGGTAGTTCCATTGGAATATTATATTATTCGAAGATACAAGGTGTCCAATGAAGGAATCCCTGATTTTAAAATTAAATGAACGAAACAAAAAGTATAGTTATTTTGAAAGCTGTAAAAATCTGAAACAAAAGTTTTAAAATTAGTTACAAATGTTGCCAACAGATGGTGCTGTAGTTGTTAAATTCTAAAAATATGTTATAAATTTGTCGTCTGCAATCAGACGGTGCAATCACGCTAACTTCCTTTCACGTTTAAACAGTGGAATTATACGAAGACTGATCGCTCTGAGCTTCAAAGCACTCTTTATTCATTATTCAGAACTTCAGTGTACAGCGCCACCTATTGGTAACATTTGTAACTAATTTTTAAAATTTAGTAATTGATTTATATAACTTTCAAGATAATTATATTTGTTGTTCACCTATATAGCATATAACTCCAATGAATTCATGTTTCGGTTCAAAATATTTCAATGTTTTTGATCATTGTTCAGGCGGAATTCAACACATTTTCTCTACCGCTGGTCGGTAAATGTACTGCTGAAGAATGAAGTTCTATAACAACATTTACAAACTTTGTTATATGAATGTTTTTTACTCATGATCACTTTACATGTGGAAAACTGTATCCTACATTTCCCCATTGCATTGATGTATGACTTAAATGTCAAACTTATTTATTAAATAAAAAAAACAAAACTATTGTTTAGTGATCTTCAATTTGTATCGAAACAATGTGTATGATGTATTTTGTAGAGCAATTAAGCACACAGCGTTTACTTTTGTCTCTTGATTTGAGTTTCATGGTAAAATATGTAAGCTATAAAAGTTTGCTACCCCTTTCTAAACAGTCTAAACTTGTTGAAAATTTAATAATTATGTCAAGTACTTCCGAAAATCCAGAAACCCTGACAATTTGGTGCTTGGGTATTCTGCTTAAAATTGTTTAATTTAAAAATAATAAGCAAGTGTTATTGCATTTGACTTTAAAAAGTTTCACAAAAAATCTTCACTCTGTTATCACTAATTACTTGCTTTCCTTGATTAATTAATTTTTAAATATAAAGAACTTAAAGGGGAATTATGTAATTACATCTAGTGTAACTGAAGAACTGAAATGTCAATCTGGAAGTTGTGCAAATTATTTGCTCGTGTGCTAATGATTAAGACAGATAGTTTTTGAATGTAAAGAACATTCAACAACTTTTTGGGCCAAATCTATTATGCTTTCAAGCAGACACTTTGTATTTACAATAACAATGGAACGATAGTATGATAGGATCATTCCACGGAAATAGGGTGTCTTGCAAGTGACAGTTAGAATTAATTAAAATCTTGTGATTTAAAATGTTTATGACAACATTCTTATGCTTATAAAATCACCCTACTCAAGTATTTTCATCAGACCATGACAAATTCTAATACTTCGTTCATTCCAAAAAAATCTACTAGCAAATATTGTTTTAAAAGTAATCTGAATGTCGGAGGGGTAAAGGGGTCTTGGACTAGGAAATTTTCAAAACACGTGTAGGAATACTTTCATTACTCTCTATAACATATAGAGTAATGGACAACTTCCTCATTTTTAAAAAACTGGTTTCCGCAGCTGCGTTTCAAGTCAAATTGTTTCAGATCAAGTGGCGTCACTTTCAATTTTAGCCGAATGAATCGTTTTCTAGCCAAAGTCTAACAGGTGAACTTAGGTCGCAAATTAAAGAAGAAAAAGCGCAATGAGTCGAAATTTTTGTGTTTATGGCCTTTTTGAAACATTTAGAATTGAATAAAGAAATAAAAAAAAATGCAGAAATTGTTCATTGAAAGTAATAAAAAACACGAAAATGCTAAGCATTTCTAAGTTCAAATAATATTGTTTAATCATACAAACTCCTGTATGGCTTCTAAGATCAAAACCTGGCAGTTTTACTTAAGAATTCCTTTGCAAGTGTAGGATATGAGATTTGGCACACAGGTTGGTAAAGCGTTCTATGCTAATACTACAATTACACGCTCAAGAATGTAAACTAAATCTTACATAACTTTTAAACTGTTCGAGTTGCTATTGGTATTGTCATGGGGCTGATTAGTCTGTGCAAAATCAAGCCGACCAAACGGTATAGTGGTTAGAGTGCTAGCTTCTAGACCGCGAGGTTGGGGGTTCGAGTCCCATGTTAGGCATGGGTGTTTGTAAATGTATGTTGGCTTGTCTAATGACGAATGTATCGGCGCATTATAGCCCTCGTGTTGCTGACGGCGCCAGATAATCTGAAAACTGTGCAAAATCAAAATACAAAGAAATCTTCATAAGCATTTTGTATGTATTCAGAAATCTAATATTATGCAACCCAATAAACGAGTTAATATATCTCTTTTTCAGTAGCATTACGTCCAATGATTTTTAAAGAGTCGTCCCAACAACATCACCATATATAAGTATTCAAATAAATCAATTTAGGTTGTACTACTGGTACATTGCGAATAGATTAGGACTATACCGACTTTGTTAAGATCTCCAATTTCATTAAATATATTGTAAATGAACGCAAATCATAGTTTAAAGTCAGATAAATGTAAGAACAAATGGATGGATGGATAGAAAATACTTTATACTAGGAATCAACAAAATTCTAGTCAATCAATTTATTTCGGTCAATGGACATTGTAACTAAAGTATCCAGTATATTTGAAAAAGTCATTCAAGACTAATTATTAGTTTCAAGCAACTTTCTTCGAAGCTGTTTAAAACTCAATTGAGAAATTTTCAAATCACAACAATGCTAAAAATACTCTTTGCAGATTTTCCGTTGAAACATAGTATTTACTTGGTTGAAACATCAGAGTCTTGGAGTCAATTGAGGTCAATTAGTGAATGCTTAGTAAAAGTTTGGAAATCCAGGTATTTGTGGCATTCCAGGAATCTGAGGCATTCCAGGTATTTGAGGCATTCCTGGTATTTGAGGCATCCCTGGAATTTCTGGCATTCCTGGGATCTGGGGCATTCCTGGTATTTCTGGCATTCCAGGGATTTGAGGCATTCCTGGAATTTCTGGCATTCCTGGGATCTGCGGCATTCCTGGTATTTCTGGCATTCCAGGGATTTGTGGCATACCTGGAAATGTACCATTCCCCATTCCAGGGATTCCAGGAAATGTGCCATTACCCATTCCAGGGATTTCGGGAAGTTGTCGCTTTACTTTTTGTGATTTCGCTTGTTTATGAAAAGTAAATGGTGATCCAGGGAACCCAGGTATTTGTGGCATTCCGGGAATCTGAGGCATTCCTGGAATTTCTGGCATTCCGGGTATTTGAGGCATCCCTGGTATTTCTGGCATTCCGGGTATTTGAGGCATTCCAGGGATTTGAGGCATTCCTGGAATTTCTGGCATCCCTGGGATCTGAGGCATTCCTGGTATTTCTGGCATTCCAGGGATTTGTGGCATACCCGGAAACGTACCATTCCCCATTCCAGGGATTCCAGGAAATGTGCCATTACCCATTCCAGGGATTTCGGGAAGTTGTCGCTTTACTTTTTGTGATTTCGCTTGTTTATGAAAAGTAAATGGTGATCCAGGGAATCCAGGTATTTGTGGCATTCCGGGAATCTGAGGCATTCCTGGAATTTCTGGCATTCCGGGTATTTGAGGCATCCCTGGTATTTCTGGCATTCCGGGTATTTGAGGCATTCCAGGGATTTGAGGCATTCCTGGAATTTCTGGCATCCCTGGGATCTGAGGCATTCCTGGTATTTCTGGCATTCCAGGGATTTGTGGCATACCCGGAAACGTACCATTCCCCATTCCAGGGATTCCAGGAAATGTGCCATTACCCATTCCAGGGATTTCGGGAAGTTGTCGCTTTACTTTTTGTGATTTCGCTTGTTTATGAAAAGTAAATGGTGATCCAGGGAATCCAGGTATTTGTGGCATTCCGGGAATCTGAGGCATTCCTGGAATTTCTGGCATTCCAGGTATTTGAGGCATCCCTGGTATTTCTGGCATTCCTGGGATTTGAGGCATCCCTGGTATTTCTGGCATTCCGGGTATTTGAGGCATCCCTGGTATTTCTGGCATACCGGGGATTTGAGGTATTCCTGGGAATGTGCCGTTTGGTAATCCTGGAAATTGTCTCTTCTCTATTTCAAATTCGTCGGACCTTTTAGACGGTGATCCAGGGAATCCTGGTATTTGAGGCATTCCAGGGATTTGGGGCATTCCAGGGATTTGAGGCATTCCAGGGATTTGAGGCATACCAGGAATTTCTGGCATTCCAGGGATTTGCGGCATTCCAGGGATTTCTGGCATTCCTGGAATTTGCGGCATTCCAGGGATTTCTGGCATTCCTGGAATTTGCGGCATTCCAGGGATTTCTGGCATTCCAGGGATTTGAGGCATTCCTGGGAATGTCCCGTTCGTCAATCCTGGAATCTCGGGAAATTGCCTTTTATGTCTTTCATTATCTGTCAAAGAAAGAAATACTGTTTGTATTAATTATATATTTTTTAAGATTTTGTACACATTTTCTTTAATTTTGTGTCTTTAAAATTGAAAGAAAGAGTCTCATGATTGGTTATCAACTTATTATAAATTAAATAAAAGTATGAATCGCATTAAATTATGTACACTCGAGAGTAAAAGATTATTTGAAACAGGGATTACTTATGGATTCCGCCCATTCTACGTTTCCGTACATTTTGATGTGTAATCGTGGCCTCTTAAATTTATTCTGTTGGAAATATAATCAGTTTACTTATTCGATTAAATTTTTATGTTGACCAATATTGTAAATTTATTCTTTGATCTCATCATCTAAAATGTTTCCGGTTTGGTATAAAATGCAATTGCTGAAAGTGTCATTTTATTTCAATAAATTTTCCTCTCAATCCTCAATGGTGCAGTATAAAACAAAAGAGTTCTGGAATGTTCTCAGCGAATATCAACACTGTATCGAAAATTCCTGCCTGAATTTCGAACCATTTAATAAAAGCGAACGAAACACAGTCTTATTGCGCTCCTTCACTTCTAAATATCTGACCTTTTCAAATAATAATAACTTAGAATGTCAATACCAAAGATTTGAAGCTAAGCACAAACGTTCCAGTTGATACATGTCAGCTTTCTCTTTTTGATAGCATTTGCAAACAAAGATCGATAGAATTGGGAAACAAAAAGTATATTTATTTTGAATGCTGTAAAAATCTGATACTAAGTTTTCAAATTAGTTACAAATGTTACCAACAGGCGGTGCTGTACCAACACCTCCTATATATATAAGAAAGCCTCTGCACGGGTTACCACTTTTAAATATGACGTCATTAAAATAGTCAAACATGAAAACTACGAATTTCTTCCATACGGGTTGCCATTTAGAAAAATATATCTTTTCAATTTGGCGATAAATGGTTTGGCGGCGTTTTACGTGCTTGTGATTCGTGAAGATATGGTTTGGCGATGTCTTGCGTGCTTGTGATTCGTCAAGATCTATTTTGGCGCATAACTCTGGCGTACGACGGACGATAGCAAAAATCAACATCGCCATTTTGTTTGCAGAATACTTTAAGTCTGCTGCATTTTCTGTTTCAAACACGTATAGTTTGCTGTATTTTCTGTTCCGAAAACGTAAAGACTACTCTACTGCATTAAGAGTGCTATAAATTATATTAAATGCCATTTTAATGCTCTGTGGTAAACTGCAAAAGAAATTTTAAAAATGAGCCAAGTGTTCCGGTATTTATATTTTCCACAGATAATTAACTTAAAAGAAGATGGATAACTGCTGTTTCAAGAAAAGTTTTCGTAGTTACTTCTAGTTCAAGGGTAAGCTGAGAGATGGTGTAGTTCCTTCTATTTTTGAAAACTATCCTAGCTACATGTTTAAAGCAACAGTATCAAGACCCAAGTCCTGCAGAAAAGATGGTAATAGCGAATGAACAACATATCAGCAAAGCTATCCAACGGAGTCTAAAGGATTGAAATGTGCCATTCACTGATTTAAAAGAATGTGGTCAATTTAAGAAAGTCGACATATCTTGTTTTAAAGGAATTACACTTTCCGAAGAAGATTTTATTGCCATTACTAATTTACAGTGCCGGTTATTGTGACCATTCCATTGTGAAATTCAGCAAATGTTCTAGCTCTAAAAATATTTTGACACTTGAAAACATCGATGATGCTTTTGATTTTCTTGACAGTGATAAGAATATTATATTTTGCATCTGGATAAAGATGGTTTATGCTATCCAAAACTTGATGTTTTGAATGTTATTTTGTATTAATATGTTGCAATACAAAAGTTCATTTCTGTAATATATGAGAAGTTGTTTTAGAATTTCAGAGATTACTTTCAACAAGTTTAACTTTAGATATTATTAATGGTAAAGAAATATATAACATTCAGCATGAATGTAAAGAACATAATATTAAATTTATTGTAGAAAGTATTCTAAGGGATGCTGCAAACATATATCGAAATAGTTATTGTAGGCAACGAAATGACAACCTGTTACAAGAAAAAAAATTGTTGAAGCAAAAAAATTTTGAAAAGAAAAAAGAAAACTTTAAATATTAAAGTAATTTTGAAGTTAATAAATAGCAACACTAAACTATTTTGCTTTAAAATGTTTTATTGATTAATAATAACTATGATTTGTGAATAAAATATATATATATATTTTTTTAATTTAGATTAGTTGTTTTATTTCGGAATAAAATAATAAAGTAAAATAAAAATAATAGTTAAACATAAATATTAAAAAAAAAAAAAAAAAAAAATTCAATTATCTCTGTCTATAAAAAAAGAAATGTTTTTTAATTGCTCTCCTATTCAAATTAACTAGCAAAACTAAGAAAAGGATTAATCCTATGCTACCAATGCGAAGGACGATTGACTACTCTAGATGACGTCACGCAGTCAGTGCGAAGGCTTTCTTATATAGGAGGTGTTGGCTGCACACTGCAGTGCTTATGAATAAAGAGTGCTTTGAAGATCAGACCGATCAGTCTTCGGAAAGTTACACTGTTTAAACTCGAAAGAAAGTTACAGTGATTGCAACGACTGATTGTACTGGACAAATGTATAACATATATCTAGAATTTCGCCACAACAGCGCCATCTGTTGACAACATTTGTAACTAATTTTGAAACTTCCATTTCAGGTTTTTACAGCTTTTAAAATGAGTTTACTTTTTGTTTCATTCTTCTATCGATATGTGTTTTTGATTTATTTAATTTTAAAATCAGGGAATCCTTCTCTAGACCCAACGCCATCTGTTGGCAACATTTGAAATTAATTTTGAAATTTCTGTTTCAGATTTTTACAGCTTTTAAAATAACTGCACTTTTTGTTTCATTCTTCTATTCTCTTCGTTTTGGAGTTATTTAATTTTAAAAACAGGGAGTACCTCGCCGAAAACCCTGTATTTATCATAATGCAATACAATGCACGTTTGTGACCAGATATTCAAGCGATGCTAGGGCAACTGGAAAACATTCAGCAGTGGTTGATTCGTAGAATACTTCTTGCAAATTTAATGACAGATTTTGTCAAAATATCAGAGTGAAACACGTAGTGATTGCGAGAGAACTTACTACAAAGGATAATTCAATTTTATTTTTTTTAAAAATAAGGGAAATTATTTTATATTTATGAATAATTTCTTACTGATTCCAAATATTCAAATAAAAGTTATTTAAAAAAATAGTTATTTAAATATTAAGAAAAGAAAATGCCCGAAAGCCTTTCTGACTAAAACGCTACTTTATAGCTGTGACGTCAAGAGCTCCTCTCGTTTCCATGGTTATCGTGAGGTTTCTATCAAATAGTTGGTGTGACTTTTTTAGACAATTGCCATATTCCGTGTCGGTTGGAGCGATTTGCGAGAAACTTGCAAAACTGTTTCCCTCTGCTGTGTTTCAATCCAAATTAATTCAGATCTTTTTATTAGCTCAGAACATTAGCTCCTAGCTGAATGCGTCGTTTTTGACACCAAATCTATCATGTAAACTTCGGTTACAAATTTTTAAAAAAAAAAGCGCAGAGAGCAGAAATTTTGTGTTTATGGCCTTTTCGAAGCATTTAGATTTAGAGTTGAATAATAATAATAATAATAATAATAATAATAAAAAAAAAAAAAAAGTGTTAATTGTCCATTGTCCCATTTATACCTATGATTTTAATATAGAAATATGGCTTACAAAAATATGGTTTCATATGAAATTGATCCTTTGGGATTCGTAGATCTTCATATTAAGCTACTTCCCCAGTATCTTACTGGCCAATATCGGCTGGACACTACCTGATCCCAATGGGGATCGTTGTAGACTGGTCGTTTCTAAGCATCTTGGCCAATCTCATCCAATGCTGACTAAAGTATACAGTAAGTTTTTCAAATGTTGATGCAAGAAGTTGCATTTAAATTATTTTAAATATTTTAATATATATTTATGAAAATTGTACGCTTTTACCTGTATTTGGAGGTATTTTGTATTTGTTATACACCAACTAATTTTCTTGTTTGTCTATTACTCTTAACAGAGCAATAAAATTTAAAATTTCAGTAAAATAGAATCGATAAAACACTAGTATTTATACTGAATCAATTTCATTATAGTTTCACTACATATATTTAAAATAGATGTATTTCGTGAAGTAGTTAGAAATGATAAAAGATTTTCAATTAGTAGTTTCTTTTATTATTATGTTCTTTTGAACGTTTTTTTAATAGTAATTAATACAGAAATCCGATTTATTTACCTTTACCACTTGCAACAGCTAAAACTGTGCATATCGCTAGCACAAAAATCCAATTCTTCATTTTTCTCACTCGTATCCTAAATAAAAAAAAAACCGCACACATTATTATAAAGTCAATATTTTCATAAAATTATTAAACAGTTTTTAATAAAATTTTTTTGTTTTATTGAAGGATATGTTATTTAGTGTCTACTAAGAATATGTTAAAAACACTAGAGGTTTATTTAAAGAACAAAAACTTGTATTTAAATAAAATGAAATTCTATATCGGTTTTATTCAATACAGCACTTCATTCTATTCAATATAGTAAACTTTAACCATTACGCTTTAAAAAAAAGAAAATAAATAAATAAATAAATATGAGACATTTAAACAATTTCCAAAGGGATAGAAAAACTAGTCTATGTATTTTTTTTTAATTTAAAGTACATTGAAACAGAACATTCCTCTTTTAAATAAGGTAAACAATTTGAGTATAGCATTTTAAAATATTTTGTTTTGTTTCTCGACAAAAATAAATAAATAAAAGGTCTGATATTCAGGAGAATTTTAAAAAATTGTCATTTTTTGGGGCAATAAAACTATGAAATCTTTACTTTCAAAAATATAAACTAATAAATAAAAAGTCTGCACTCAAATTGTGTAGATTTTTTTTTTAACGCAATTTTTGAAATTATATTAGTAAGAATATTTGTTACAAATTTTATACATTTATTTTTAATAGTTTTTGAGTAAATGTTCCTTACGTATCCAAAATTGCTGTTTGGAGATACGGGCCGTTAAACTTTACATTACAAATTCATACACAACACTTTAAATAGATGAAAAGTACTTCTAATTTAGTGAGATTAAAACTTTTTGCATCGTCATGCTCAAAATTGTATGTAGTTTTTTTACAATATTAATCTCAAAATTGATTTTTAACGTTCTTAAGAGAGTTGGTACCCACAATTTGTAAATAATTGATTTTGAATTTATTATTGTTTATCAAAATTTAAATTCTCTCCTTTAAAAAGATACCTCATTTGTAATGATACCTCAACTAGAAGTATTTTTAATAATTTTTTTGAAGACAAAATTAGTAACTATTAGTGTAAGTAAAGTTTTTCTTTAAATTGTGTTTTTCTCAAAACAACATTTTTCAATATTCATGTATCTTTTTCTCAGAAACTGCTCTAACTATCTTCCTAAAATTTTTACCACATATTCCTTTTATGTATCTGTATATACTAAAGTGACATTTTGTTGTAATTTTTTAAAAAACATTTTTATTTTGGCTATTTTTGGCAAAAAAAAAAAAAAAAAAAATGTGATTTTTAACAAATTTGAGTGACTTTCACGAAAATTCATTTAAAAGAAAAATGTAAATGAATTACTATCAAAAGCTAATTTCATAAGACTAACAAGTGCGTGTTGGTTGGTTGTATTCAGATTATCTGGCGCCGTCAGCAACACGAGGGCTATAATGCGCCGAAACATTCGTCATTAGACAAGCCAACATACATTTACAAACACCCACGCCAACACGGGACTCGGAACCCGCAACCTCGCGGTCTAGAAGCTAGCACGCTAACCACTATACCGTTTGGTCGGCAACAAGTGCGTGTTAAATGCACTGAAAATAAATTTGGCTTCTATGTCAAACACTTTCTGAGAAAAAGGTACATGAAATATGCCAAATGAACATTACTAGTACAGAGGGTACCAACTCTCTCTTAATGGAAATGAAATTATTATTCTTTTCTTGTATTTGATCTGAAATTATTATTCTTTTCTTGTATTTGATCTGAAATTATTATTCTTTTCTTGTATTTGATCTGAAATTATTATTCTTTTCTTGTATTTGATCTGAAATTATTCTTCTTTTCTTGTATTTGATCTGAAATTATTATTCTTTTCTTGTATTTGATCTGAAATTATTATTCTTTTCTTGTATTTGATCTAAAATTATTATTCTTTTCTTGTATTTGATCTAAAATTAAACTTTTTCTATTAGTATCACTGGACAACAATATTTTGAAAATTTCATGTATCGGATGTGAAAATACTTAATTCCTAATGATTTCGTTATGCTAAACACAAATATTACCATGGAATACTAGGTTTGGCTCTTGTTTCGGAGATGCAAGGGTTCCATGATATAATGCATTTAATGTTAAAATATCATTACGGTTTATTAAAAAACTTCTTGAGAAATCTTTACCTTTTTAAGAAAAATTAATTTATTACGCGAAAAAATGAGTATTACTTTACTTGAAATTTTCCCATGCAAATATGAATTAATAAACAATGTAATAAAATAAACACTTCAAAAATAAAAACGAAGAGCGCAGTATGTAAAAAAGAAACACATATTATAGGGAAAGCAAGAATTTTGTCTCCATATTTCTAATCCATTAGTCACACCACACAGAAAAGTATTATTATACGAATTAAGTACATGGAATATTAGTGGAGTTACTGTGTTGACATGAAAGTTAGTGGAGAATTTAATTTGGGCCTTTTACAGGGATTTACAAAAAAAATTCTGTTTATTTTGAGACTGTAGAAATTTTGCTATACATGTTGTTGTTGTTTCTTATCCCAACTGGTCTAGCGGAGCTAGACCAGGTCCATGAGTCCACCCACCCTCAGGAAGTCGAAGAACAAGACTGGGTTGCGCAGGAAATCCTCTTTTTCAAAATGCATGCAGCTAAGGAGGTGAGCCGCTGCACCGGTGAAACACTTATTGCAAGTTGGATAGACCTTTCTTTTATGTTCATATCTCATACACCTTAGGTGACTACTGATAAATCTTGCAGTCTGATCACCTCTATCTTGCTATACATTAACACTGTACACAGAGAAATTGGTCTTCCAAGATGTGTTTGACACCGTGAACTGCAAGAAAACATAGCCTGCAGGTAAAATCATCTGAACTGCTCTACACATATATTTGTGCATTGTGACACAGTTGGTTAAAGCCATGGATACGAAACAACCACCAGCTCTCACTTACTTCCAGATTAAGTGAAAACTTAATGAAGGGATTTTTGTGGGTTTTTAGATGAGATATATTTCCAAACATCCAAAACTTTAAAGCATGTTGGACTGTGATGAAAAACAAATAGGGGATACCGTATGTGAAGTTTGTACAATTTTCCTTGGGGATAGAATTATTACGATATGCAATTCATCAACAATTTGCAAGTATCAACAATTTGGTTGTTTATTGATGTCCTTAAAGCAATGTTTCCTAGATTCTCACCAGGATTTATTTCCTTTTATTTGAGGGAATTACAGCGACAAAGCCGTTGGTGGACCCTACCACGATCTTTATTAGTCCGAGAGGCGACTGCAATTTTTGGATCCCATCGAGCATCATTCTGAATTATTTATAGACATTGGAGAAAAGTGAGAAGATTACGAATCCACTGGTCTGCCGTGGCAAAAATGGCCGAAACTGATCAATAATCGACTTGGAATGAGTTGAACTAAAATCCGATTGCCAAATATGTCATAACTTGCCAAAACTAGAACATACTTTTTCGTCTGGCAACCCACTGCATTTTGACTTTCAATGAGAAAAAGCGCAAACGATTTCTGATCTCTGGCTCGGAAAACTTGTACCTTTTAAAAGTAAACCAAATTGGCGACATCAGTTACGTCATCAGTGACGTATAGTTTATTGCCAATTTGGCTCATTTGTGAAAGATGCAAGTAATCCACAGCCACACATCCGAATCGTCTGCAACCTTCTTAATTGAAAATTAAAGAGTGAGGGTTACCAAATAATAATAATAACAATTAAAAAAAAAAAAGCTCATTATTTCGCAATTTATGGCGCATCTGGCAATTGGATCCGTTCAATTTATTAAAAGTCGATTTTTGACCAGTTTCGGCCATATTTGCCACGGCAGACCTGTGGATTCGTAATCTACTCATTTTTCTCCGATTTCTATAAAAAATTCAGAAAGATGTTCGATGGAGTCCAAAAACTGCAGTCGTCTCTCAGTCTGCTCTGGGACTGAGAAACGTTATTACGGATTGTGGTCTATGCTTTCTGACTGAAAGATTTTCAGAAATAATCCAGAAGCGGAGTGTAAGAGGAACATCAAATGAAATAATCAATCATAATTTTGTAAGACTGTACTTCATGCTGTCCACTTTTACTTCTTTATAAACTAGGCAAAGAAGTCACACAATGAATTCATTAATGTATTTTTTTTTATCTCTATTATACAAAGTAATACCTCATTATAACCAAGAACCAATTTCCTTTTTTTTAAATCCTTTATATTAACTACGATTTTGTGTGTATGTGTGTTTGTTGATGGCGGGCAAATCTGCGGAGGCCTAATTAACCCCCTTGCCTTTATCCAATCGGGCTGAAACTTGGCAGATGGTTTTGGTGTCGATGACAATGTGTTCTATTAAATTTTGGCGGCTGTCACTGTCACTAAATGGCAGCTTTTACGGAATGCTAATAAACCAACTTGCCGACATCCAGTCCCGCTGAAATGGCATTTAATCGATCATTGAAGAAACTCTCTCCTGTTGCCAAAATTGTTTTAATAAATAAATAATAAAATCGTTTTAATCAGGATATATAAAAGATATCTGAATTTGAATACATACATTCACATCCATTTTAAGTCAATAAATTTTGAAAAGTAGTTTACCGCATATTTAGCTGATAAAGATGTCTTTAATATTTAAAATTAGATGCAAATAACAAGCATAAAAATTGATAATGCATAAAAGGGACTTATATTAAAAACTTTCTTTTTATGGGTTATATTTTTTATTGCGATATTCGTGTTTAGCAGGTTGAATTCATAAATATTTTGACACTTTCATTCAAAATACAATTTCATTGTTGGTCAGTGTATTTTAACTAAATTTATATATTTCTATATGATGTCAGTACATTATATTAAATTCACGGTAATTATATTAAAACGTTAGGAAATGTGCATGACTTATTTGAAAAGAATACTAAAAGTTATCGAAATTGCTTTTGCGCTGAATAATCCTCAATTCAAGACTAAATGTAAGGATAAAATTAATTATCTATCCAGCTTTATAAAAGCAAAAATACAAGAAGTATTCAGGTGTGATTAATGAATTTATTACAAGAATACCTCTCTGTTTACATTAATGATATAAACAAGAAAATCACTCCATTTTATGATACATATAAAAAAAAAATTAGCGTTATATTTCTGGTATTATATATTTATATTATAATGTCCTTAAAGGTTACCAAAGTGAAGGAATTATACAGACAAGAGAGTGTTTATTTTATCCCTATATTAGATCTAAATATCAAGGTTTATGCATTGTGAAAAATATGTTTACCTGAGAGTATTATCCAAGATCAGTTGCTATTCCAAATGCTTGTCCTAGGAATAGATGATTCTATAGATGCTTGCATCTTCTATTTATACTCGATACAAACATCTGTAATTACTAATGAAGGCGTGACCCTAGTGACGTAATAGTAATGGCGGCTACCAGCATGTTTGTATCAAATAGAGAAATGTAATAAAATAAAAAGGTCAGAAATCCTTTTAGCCTATAAAATATCAATGCATCTGCTGTAATTAAGATATGTGTATTATAATGAGTTATGTATTATTAATGAAAACTCCCGTAGCAATGCTAAAGAGGAAATGCAATTGGAGTCATTAAAGCCTTATGCTTAAGGTTCGATCACCTCTATCAAGCTACTGTATTATTAGACAACGAAAAAATTGTACTTCAGGTCCTGGAAATTAGTACTTTAATTAATCAATGCTTCGTAGAAATTTTTCTTTACACACATATTTTGGAAGTTTAATAAGAACGTTAGAGTAAGAATAGAAGTATATTTGATTAAGAGGGTTCAGTTGGTTAAAAATTTTAAAATTTTTGATTTCGTGATTTTTGCATATCTTTCAAACTATTCTGCTTCTTTTAAGATATAGTTTTAGCTTGTACTGTTTCTTGTTCCGGAGAAACGTTAGTTTTAAAATGCTTAAACGCACGTTTGCCGTGCTACAATTTCGCATAAAAAGGCATGTATCTCAAAATGTCAATTTTCAAACTGCTATGTACCTTTTTAAAAAAAAAAAAAAAAAAAAAAAAAAAAAACCTGCATCTATACTAAACTTCAACTTAACTAGACATCACTTGGACGATAGATCGTCACAGTGCTCGTAGGTATTTAATCCATTTTGGCGGCGTGAAAGCATAATGTTCGCCAAACCACAACAGAACAAAAGGCTATAAGGTTTGGCGAGAATTATGTCTTCACTCCGCCAAAATGGATTAAATACCTATGAGCACTGTGACGATCTATCGTCCAAGTGATGTCTAGTTAAGTTGATGTTTAGTATAGCTTCTTTATGAAAATTTTACGCTATATTTTCCATGTATCAAACATTAATCTGAAGACAACGTTTTAAAAAAATGTTAATTCTTTATTTTTTTAAAAAAAATATTTTGCCTTAAAAATATGTGATTCTCAAAGATTTTTAAAAACCAAGTTAAAATATTCTCTTAATGTTAACCACAAATTAAAAAAGAAGATTGATATAATATTCAGGAAAAATTTCAAAAGTATCCGTTTATTTGTAATTTAGAAAAGGTTCATAGAAAATTGGCTTTTTAACGTTATTGATATAGGGCCCCTTTCAAATATTTGTGTTTAATGTGTTCCGAGCTAGCACAGCGGTATTGTCCAATGTCGGGTTGTGGGAAGATTGGCCGGTTCATGCCAAATCATGAGCATATTTCCAAAACACAATTTTTTGTTTGTTAAATAAACATGTAAAAACCCTCACAAAACATATTTTTTTACAGTTTTCTTATAATACTATATTGCAATTTTAAAACTCTGCAACAACATTGCGAAAATTTCAATATATTTTACTCAGCACTGGTTGATATTGACCAAGATCCGCACCAACGGCTAATCTGTACAGATTCGCATCGGGATTGGATAGTGTCGAGCCGATGTTGGTCAGAAAATATGTTCTACTGGAATAATAGAATCTCAGCATTCAGAGTGTAATTTTTTCGTGCCATTAAAAAATAACGCATTTACTCGTATAACCTATAAATAACGCATTCATTATTAAAAGCTGGATATCGCATTCTTCAAAAGTTATAGTTTTCACTATAATTGGGCAAATTTGTGAGCATATTTAGGGGGACAATCAGAGAACTATATATGAAATAAAAAATAAAATTTTCAAAAACTACTGAGTTCAAAAATGTTATGCACATTTTAAAAGTAGCAACGGCTTTTCCGATTTAGTTGATGACATGTTCGATATGCTTGCCGTCAATGATTATGATGTTGCGCAGACGAATAGCAAAATTCTGTAAGACTCGTTACTAGCAAAAATCTGTAAAACTCGTTATTAACAAAGTTCTGTATAATTCTTCACTAGCAAAATTCTGTAAAATTTGTTAAGAGCAAAAATCTGTAAAACTCGTCACTAGCAAAATTCTGTAAAACTCGTTACTAGCAAAATTCAATAAACCCCGTTACTAGCAAAGTTCTGTAAAACTTGGCACTAGCAAAATTCCGTAAAACTCGTTACTAGCAAAATTCCGTAAAACTAGTTACTAGCAAAATTCTGTAAAACTCGTTACTAGCAAAATTCAATAAACCTCGTTACTAGAAAAGTTCTGTAAAACTTGGCACTAGCAAAATTCCGTAAAACTAGTTACTAGCAAAATTCTGTAAAACTCGTTACTAGCAAAATTCAATAAACCTCGTTACTAGCAAAGTTCTGTAAAACTAATTAGGGGTCCCGATAGCCTAGGCGGTAGAGTATCGAGCTCGTAACCGGAGGGTTGCGGGTTCTGTCATCGGTCCGCCAAATATCGGTGTGTACCTAATGGGGGCTGGTGCACAATAAATCTGTCGTGGCCTCAATGTCCTCTCGTTGGTGTGGTGGGGTCGGAGAGAGGGGTTTACACTAGAATATTTCGATCTCGTATTCTTCTAGATGCTCAAAATTACGAGACGTATTTGGCTGTGTTAAGCACTTTATAAGTGGCAGAAATAGACAGTCGGTGACAAAACAAATCAAATCAAATCAAAACTAATTACTAGCAAAATTCAATAAACCTCGTTACTAGCAAAGCTGTAAAACTTGGCAAAACTTGTTCTGTAAAACTTGGCACTAGAAAAATTCCGTAAAACTAGTTACTAGCAAAATTCCGTAAAACTAGTTACTAGAAAAATTCTGTAAAACATGTTGCCAGTTGTTCCAAATTTTGAATCAAATTTTTATTTGCTATAACGCTTGGACAGATTGTTTTCAGCTTCTACTTTTGGTCTCAAATTTTCTTTGAGTTGCAATCGGGCTGCTATTGCTCGAATAGTACGATCAATATACGCTCAGAAACGCTGTATTTTTTAAAGTAACAACAACACAAAAGAAAAAAAAAAGAAAAAAAAAAGCATGCCCTTCTTTAAACCGCTAAGTAGTTTTAACTGAATCTCGCCAACAGTTTCAAAATGTATTAAGTTTTTTTTTTTATATACCTCAATAATTGTTGCTCTATATATGTTGGTTTTTGAAAGTAAGTTATAAATTCAACGTACTCTTTCTCGATTAATCACTTTCTTCATTTTAGCTTCTGGAAGTCTCTCATTATCAGTAATGTAGTTTTAATTAATCAATAATAGAAATAATTTATTTCAACTTGTAATTTTTTTTTATTTCTAAAACCACATACATTTTTATAATTATTATTGAACAAATAAGGCATTTCAATAAAAATCCATTAAATGAAAATTTTTAACTTACTAACTGTATTTAGAAAATTGCAAAAAACCCCCCCCCAAAAAAACCACACCAGTTGCCAAAGTTACCAAAAAGCAAATTGGTTCAGCAAAGGCGAGAAAACAGCTCTAATGATTTTAATCAAAATCACTGTGGCCGATTAATGTTGGCCTTTCAATGTGTTCTAAATATCATTACCTCTAAAATTCACGTAAAAATTCGACAAAGGAATTAACAGATGAGAAGCGAATGCCTTCATAACGGAGGATATCTTTACAGTTGACCATTGACCATTGTTTCTTCTTTGTTGTAAACTTATTTTTAAATCGTATTAAGTGTCCATTAATAAAGAAAGGCCCTTTTCCAGGGTCTATTTTAGTTTAAAAAAATGATTGAAATAGCTGTTAAAAGTCGCTTGTGCTATTTAGAAGCTATTTTCAAGGAAAAAACATCGCGTGAAAAATATGATGGTAGAGAAACTTAAATACAATATTTGCAATATTTACTTTTAAGCAGCCATGGGGCACGTTTGCCAAAATTCTTTAGTTTTGCTTAGAATAAAATAAAATTTGGCACAAACATAGATGATACGACTTATAAGACAACAACAAATTTTGAGCAGATAATATAAAATAGATTGTAAGTAATTGAAAAATATGCATTAAAATAATGCGAAATTTTTAACTTTTTTAAACTGCTCCTCGCGATACAATATTTTAAAGAATATGAAAAAAAAAAAAAAATTGAAGTTGTTTATCAATATATTAAAAACATTTTCATACATGCTTTTATCTTTAGGTGCTATAGTTTAACAGAAATAAAATTTCAAACATGGTGTGAGTGATTTTTCCTTACAAAAATGCATATATCACCAAATTGTCAACATGGAAAAAATAGAATAAATTATGTGACATAAAAAAAGCAGTTGTGCATCTCTTTATAGTACGTTAAAAATTATTTCTACAAAAAAAAATTAGGTGGATTTTTCAAAACATGAATCGCAAAGAGCTTTTTGATGATACATAAAATGTGAAAAAAGGGAAGCTGAGAGAAAAATGCATTTTTAATTTTCGCCAACAAGTGTGCAATAAGTTAAAATAAAGATTTTACCACTTAAAAGCATTGAATTTTAAAAATTCAAACGCAAAATTAAAGCTAGCTACGTCAGCAATTTTTATAGAATGTAAACAAAAAATTTTTTTTTTTGGTGATATTTATGTAGTTTCAGAGTCCCATGTCCCCTTAAGGGGACATCGGACACTGAAATCACCAAAAATGACGTTTTTTGTTTTCATTCTATAAAAATTGCTTATGCCACTAGCTTTAATTTCGCGTTTGAATTTTTGAAATCCGATGATTTTAAGTGGTAAAATCTTTATTTTAACTTACTATTTTAACGCATCGCACACTTGTTGGCAAAGGCTAAAAATGCGTTTTTCTCAGCTTTGCTTTTTCCCATTTTACTTATGTTCGAAAAGCTCCTTGCGATTCATTTTTTGATAAATCCACCTAATTTTTTTGTATTAATAATTTTTAATGTACTATAAAGAAATTTACACATGCTTTTTTATGTCACATAATTTTTTATATTTTTTTTCATGTTGGGAATTTGAAGTATGTGCATTTTTTAATGAGAAATCACTGGCACCAAGTTTGAAATTTTATTTCTGTTCAACTATTGCACCTAAAGATAAAAGCATGTTTGAAAATGTTTATAATATATTGATAAACAACTTCAAATTTTTCTTTCATGTTCGTCAAAATATTGTGTCGCGAGGAGCATTTTGAAAAAAATTAAAATTTCGTGTTATTTTAATGCATTTTTCTCAATAATTTACTATCTATTTTATATTATCTGCTCAAATTGTGTTGTTTTGTTTAAAGTCACATCTTCTATGTTTATGCCAAATTTTATTTAATTCTTGGCAAAACTAAAGAATTTTGGCAAAAGTGTCCCATGTCCCCTTAAACATTTGCCACAACGTTTATTGTATTTAAAAAAGTGACTACTTATCTTTTAAAAGAATTGGTGGCTGCTTTTCCGAGTTGATACGAATGCGAGCATTATCAATAATTTCTGGTCTGAAGAATTCACTACAAACACGATAACATTTTTCTCAAGAAAAATTATTTTACTGTCATAATTATTATTATTTTGACTGCTTTCTAGGTGATGACCATCTGGTGGTGAAACCCCATAGCACTGAAGTGAAGTAAATCAGTTGCCCTGCCATTTTGGAGGAGAAATATAACTGAGAAAAACGTACTGTTTTTGTACGATTTTCATTTCATACTTAGTTTGTGAAACATTACAAACATATTTTCCCACCTCCATCACAGTTGTTTTTGAAAATAAATACCCTTTTGTAAAGAATAGAAAGCGTAACATGAATAATAAAGTACCTTTGAAAAAGTATTTTCAAATATTTTAAATGAATTGGACTAGAATATAGGGTGTCTATAAAAGGCTGGACACATTTTGATGTTGAATAATTCTTAAAATAATGATGATATAAACAAACTTATGGCCTTTATACATAGAATAACTCATATATTTTTATTTATAGTGAACGTTGCCATAGAAAATTTCCTTTTCCTATTTGAATATAATTCCTTTTGTAAATATCGTCTGCCAGTGCTATTAATTTTATGTTTTTCTCGTTTCTTTTGTAAATATCGTCTGCCAGTGCTATTAATTTTATGTTTTTCTCGTTTCTTTTGTAAATATCGTCTGCCAGTGTTATTAATTTTATGTTTTTCTCGTTTCTTTTGTAAATATCGTCTGCCAGTGCTATTAATTTTATGTTTTTCTCGTTTCTTTTGTAAATATCGTCTGCGCCCGTTAATAATTGTATGCTTGCTCCACTTTCCCACCCTGATCATCTAATATAACACCACTGGAATTTTTCCTTTGGGGATTCATAAAGGACATCGTTTACAGGATAGTCCGAGATGCGACTGCAATTTTTAGACCCCATTGAACATCATTCTGAATTTTCTATAGAAATTGGAGAAAAGTGAGTAGATTACGAATCCACTGGTTTGCCAGGGCAAAAATGGCCGAAACTGATCAATAATCGACTTGGAATGAGTTGAACTAAAATCCGATTGCCAAATCTGTCATAACTTGCCAAAACTAGAGCAAACTTATTCGTCTGGCAACCCACTTCATTTTGATTTTCAACGAGAAAAAGCGCGAACGATTTCTGATCTTTGGCTCGGAAAACTTATATCTTTTAAAAGTAAGCCAAATTAGCGACATCAGTTAAGTCATAAGTGACGTAATATTTTTTGCTAAGTTGGCTCCCTTTAAATAGATGCAAGTAGCCCGTCGCTAGATATCTGAATCGTCTGAAAACCTTTTTAATTGAAAATTAAAGAGTGAGGGTTACCAAATAAAAAAAAAAATGCTCATTATCTGGCAAGTTATGGCTCATTTGGCAATTGGATTTAGTTCAACTTATTAAAAGTCGATTTTTGACCAGTTTCGGCCATTTTTGCCTCGGCCGACCAGTGGATTCGTAATCTACTCACTTTTCTCTAATTTCTATAAAAAATTCAGAATGATGTTCGATGGGGTCCAAAAATTGCAGTCGCCTCTCAGTCTATACTAAACTTCAACTTAACTAGACATCAGTTAGACGGTAGATCATCACAGTGCTCATAGGTATTTAATCCATTTTGGCGGCGTGAAAGCATATTGTTCGCCAAACCACAACCCTGTAGAGAACAAAAGGCTATAAGGTTTGGCGAGAATTATGTCTTCACTCCGCCAAAATGGATTAAATACCTATGAGCACTGTGACGATCTATCGTCTAACTGATGTCTAGTTAAGTTGAAGTTTAGTATAGGAGGAAAGTGTCGAATGACTTAACGGCCAAGATCACAGTCGCAATAGCCTCTGTGGATGCCGACATGCTTACCTGCACCTGGGGTGAAATTGACTACCATTTTGATATTTTCCGTGCGACAAACGGCGCACATGCTGGAAGTCCATTGACAAGAGCTATAAAATTTTTTAAGTCTATCTAACCATTAGGGTTATCAATTTAAATTTGTCTTCATTATTTTTATGAATTATTCAACATCAAAATGTGTCCAACCTTTATTAAACACCCTGTATATAAACACAAGCTGTTTAGTAGGAGAGATATTTATTAACACGTATTTAAAATCACAATATTACAACAGCACCACAATACGTTTTACATTAGAATGACAATAAATTAGAATATGTTATGTTCAGATTAAAATATCCTCATTCATTTTAAAAGTCAGCATTTAAAATGAGACAGTTCGTTACATTTTTTTTACAATGAACTATTTTTCATGATGTGCTACAGAGTTATAAAAATCAGATATGAACTATTAGTCCGAGAGGCGACTGCAATTTTTGGACCTCATCGAACATCATTCTGAATTTCCTTATAGAGATTGGAGAAAAGTGAGTAGATTAGGAATCCACTGGTCTGCCGTGGCAAAAATGGCCGAAACTAATTAAAAATCGCCTTGGAGTGAGTTGAACTAAAATCCGATTGCCAAATATGTCATAACTTGCCAAAAAGAGAACAAACTCTTTCGTCTGGCAACCCTGCATTTTGATTTTCAATGAGAAAAAGGGCAAACGATTTTTGATCTCTGGCTCGGAAAATGTGTATCTTTTAAAAGCAAGCCAAATTTGCGACATCAGTTATGTCATCCATGACTTAATTTTTATTGCCAACTTGGCTCCCTTTTAATAGATGCAAGTAGACCGTCGCCAGATATCTGAATCGTCTGCAACCTTCTTGATTGATAATTAAAGAGTGAGGGTTACCAAATAAAAAAAAAAATGCTCATTATTTGGCAAATTATGGCTCATTTGGCAATTGGATTTAGGTCAACTTATTAAAAGTCGATTTTTGACCAGTTTCGGCCATTTTTGCCATGGCAGACCAGTGGATTCGTAATCTATTCACTTTTCTCTAATTTCTATAAAAAGTTCAGAATGATGTTCGATGGGGTCCAAAAATTGCAGTCGCCTCTCAGTATATATTTTATTGGTGTACACAAAAAAGAGTTTCATACATTTTTATACTTATAAAGAATTTAGTATTTGACTCATTACTATGTAAACTATTTTGAAGCTCGTTTTAATATGGACCACATTTCAAAGCGATGGTGTATTTATGATTTTTTAACAACGCACAATTTATTACATCATTACGTGTGTCATCATAAGCTCGAAAATCAAGCGTATTTCAACTTAATACATGGGTCATACTAAGTGCTTTAGCAAATTATTAAAAAATATTTTTTGAATATTAAACTCCGTGAGCTATTTCTTTTCTAATATTTTGGTGCGTTATTTTCACGTTAATCAAGATTTCAGAATTTTAACAGAAGAAATAAAGAGGTGTAAAAGAATGAATATATTTTTTCTTCCTTTATTTACAATTATGATGTACCCATAGTTGTACAATTTCGTTTATAAGCCTTTTGAATAGTAAACTTCAGAAAAAAACTGAACAGTACAACATTGTAAAACATTGTGGCGTGTTTTCGAAACTTGTATTAAAAATTCGACAAACAAACTGTATGGTTTACAACATTGTTTATGGTCATCAACAAGATCGTAAATTAATAAGTTACTTTTAATTGGGTTTGTTTTAAATTATTCCTTTGAAAATAAATTTTGAAAAAGTATCCATTCACTTACATGTGAGTCAGGTTACTTCTAAGTGTAAGTGAGGTCTTGCTGCTTTTGTTCTTAGAGATAATATCTAAATATCAGTAAATCGACAAAATATAATCTAATATAAACTCATTAATGTACTTTATAATAATTGATATTAGTTTAGAGTTTCTGAATTTTTGCTAATTTCTGTTTTAGCGCTAGAAATCAAGAAACATGCAATAGAAAACGTGAAATTAAAGAGCTCATTTGGTTCCTTAATTGTTCAGGTGACGTTTCCAATAGACAGCAAAACTGGTTGTACAACTTCGTTTAAAAAAAACAAAAAACATTGCAATCGGCTTAAGGCTGATGTACAGTTTATCCTGGCCCCATTACCAGATAATTTTTTTTATATTTGAGTTTTGTAAAACATCGAAACATCAATACAATTGAACAACATCAGCTTACTCTATCTCTATTTATACAAGTAAGTGGGGCATGCCCACACAATGGCTTTCTGACGCATTCCCAAACATTAAGTAGGGACGGACACCAGATCACACTTTTGACCAACTGAAAGCTATACTCTTGGGCTATAGCATAGCGGGACATCTAAAATGTTATAGCTATCTTGAAAATTGAGCAACTGAAAATGGTTCCATACATGGTACATCCGGTACCACCAACGGTCAAAATTCTTCAAGATGAGTCCAGCGACACGCAACATGCCATAGCTATCTTGAAAAATGACAAACTGGAAATGGTACCACCGACGGTACACTCGGTACCATCAACTATCATAATACTTCAAGACGAGTCCAGCGACACCCAACGTGCCATAGGTATCTTGAAAAATGACCAACAGAACGCGATACCACTGATGGTACATCCGGTATCACCAACGGTCAAAATTCTTCAAGATGAGTCCAGCGACACGCAACATGCCATAGCTATCTTGAAAAATGACAAACTGGAAATGGTACCACCGACGGTACACTCGGTACCATCAACTATCATAATACTTCAAGATGAGTCCAACGACACCCACCTTGCCATAGCTATTTTGAAAAATGACAAAACCGGAAATGGTACAACCGACGGTACACTCTGTAGCACCAACATGCTTAGCTCCTAAGGACGAATTCGAGGACATCCAACATGGTATAGCTATCTAGAAAAATGACAAACTGGAAATGGTACCACAGACGGTACACTATGTACCACCAACGATCATAATACCTCAAGACGAATCCAACGACACCCAACATGCCATAGGTATCTTGAAAAATGATATCTATCTTGAATAATGATAAACCTGAAATGGCACCATCGACGGTACACTCTGAATCAACAACATGTTCAATTCTTCTTCAACAACCAACATGCAATAGCTATCTTGATTATTAACAGATCTGCAGAGCGCAGTGCGCTCTTTGCACAGTGAAAAGTTTCAACAATATGACCAGCGTAGTGCTGTTTGGTCCTTGCAAAATGAAAAAGCAGTCAGTATGGAACTTGCTCTACGAAAAGTTTCAACTGTACGACCAGCGTAGTGCTACGGGTAAACTTGTTAATCCAACTTCCTTGATCGGGAAAGTCTTTTTTGCCATACCCTTTAAAAGTGCGGACGGAACACACTTTTGAACAAATGAAAACAATACCCTTGGGCTTAAGGCCCAGGGTAAAAAAAAAAAAAAAAAAAAAAAGCTGCGTTTTTTCAACATTTTCGTATTTTTTAATGTAAAATGCTGTCTATGAAAGAGTGCTATAAAGGCAAAGACAAGAAGGATTTTAAGAATATATATTCTACGAATACATAAGGAGTAATGATGTGTAACAAGAAAACAACAACCACATATAAAAAAAGGTTCCCTGCCCAAAGCAATAAAATAAAACAAAATGAAATGGGGAAAAAAAAAGCATTAAACACTCAACCAGAAAAAGCAGTGACATATATTTTTGCACACTAAATCTGTAAGGGCTCGTCAGATTTATAAGAAAAGCTCTGCTTTAATGACAACGAGTAATTTTATTTGCTAGGGTCCTGACCTTTTTATGTATTTATTTTTGCTACGCCTTTCAACTATTATTCTCATAATACATAACTTATACTACTACAATACATGTCTTAATATTTTCGCACAATGTTCTTCCGAAAAGATATTAACAGTAGTGATTTTGTGTTGTTTTCTAAAAGTTGAGTACAATTGCAACCATATGGAAAAAACAAGTAAAAATATACTATAAAAGGACGGTTACGAACGGAATAAACGGTTTTTAAGATTTCTTAAAATAATACTCCCCATATAGAATAAATATCTGAGTATTTCAGAAATAGAGGCAGCAGTTTTGACGGTCATTATTCAGGTAAATGCTTTGTGAAAAAAATATGGAGCAGTTGATAACCTACTTCAATAATACTGGAGAGTAGCTCGCGGGAACCTTCAGCGCCATCTTATTATGAAAAATTAAACTATTTTCTCTTTTTTTCATAAAAAAAAACAAGCTCGTTTTTCTTAACACTGTAAATCACATTGTACCACACTTAAATGTTCAAGAATTATACCACTTTAAATGTCCTTTTACTTTTGTATTAAATTAATTAATAAGAACTCATTGAAAATAAAATAAAATTGGTATTTGAAACCGTGTTTATGTTTTAGCGTTACTGCTGCAAGCTCCAGTACACTCTATATGACATCTCATGTCTATATGAAGAATGCCTTTCCAAAGTGTTTTCATTAACCCTAATTTCTTAATTAAGGAGACAACGTTGGCTTGCAACTATCGTCGAAATACTGATATTGAGTACGAATAATTCATCACCAGTGATGAATAGTTAATATATATTTTTCTCAAATACTGCTCTTGAAGTCTTCAAATAAAAGATTCAGTGGAATATTCTCCATCTCTTCAATGGATAAATGTAATGTTTATTTTGAATAGTGTGTTAGAGAAAATGAAAGTTCTTTTTATATTTATCTTGACTGATATCTTATCTTAAAGCTCATTGTTCAAACTTAAACTAAGGTATTTATGTTTATATAAATAAGTCATGAGTAGTATCTAAATAACCGAAAAGGTGGAAATTAATTATAAGAGATTTGTTAGCAGTAACTAAAATTAATCTTATTGATATTGTACAATGCATATCATATTTTAATGAAAATGTGTAGGTTTGTTCTACATTTTATTTTCAATTATCCTTTATATATATATAGACACACACACACACACATACACACACACACACACACACACACACACACACACACACACACACACACACACACACACACACACACACACACACACACACACACACACACACACACACACACACACACACACACACACACACACACACACACACACATATAGGGTAATAAAAGTATTGCATTCGGGAGAAAAATGTTGTTTTTTAAAATTTTTTACACATTTTGAATTGTCCCTAGTCTAAAAATGTTGTAATGAAAAAATATGTGCGGTCAGCATAATTACGATGCTCAACTTTTGTACACGTGCCATGGGACATGCCATTGAGGTTTACGTCAAAGTCAAAAGTAGCTTGACAATGCAGCAACACAAACTGACGGCCCAAGCTATTTTAATTAAAATCGATGTGGTAATTGGTTTCAGATAGTTCTAAACCCAACCCCCTCTCCCGTAAAGAATACTGTAATAATTAGTTCCAAAAATATCACTAAGCGATGTTTTTTTTTTTTTTGTCAGTTTTCTAATAATTATTGCCAAATTGACCAATTTTATTTAAATTACGGAACATATAAAAAAACGAAAACGGTAACTTGCACCAATCCAAGTCAGGTTTTAATGGAGTGATTAGTATATTGGGGAAATTGAAAGTTGCGCCATGTTCCACACCTCTAGTTTCCTTTTTGTTATTATCAAATATATTTTAGTAATTGGTGACATTTATTTCAGCTTACATTAAACATGTTTTGTCGAAAATTGTAAGCATAAAAACGTAAGCTGTTTAAAATTAAAATTTATACTTCTAATTTTAATGAAATAAGCATTTTTCATTTCTTAGTTTTAAATAGGAGTTAACATACATATCCCAAATCCAACTTCGGATTTCTCAAGATTATCTTTAAACCTCACCAAACACATTATAAAATATTTGACAAACAGCGAGTAATATGATATCACTCACATATGTTTATTAAAAAAGCATGCAGAAATTCCAAAACTGACACAAACATTCATATCTTAAAGTACAAAGAAAGCACCGAAAGCATCTCTGGTACTCGACCTTTGATGGCAAACATGTCCCCTGATGTTTCAGAAAGAGTTGACGTAACTAAAATTGCGGCAAAAGACTTCATGTCCCAGTTTGGCATAGGAAGAACTTTTGATGACGAGGAACAGTTAAACAATTCTAGCAAAAAAAAAAATTAAACATCAAACGAGCAGTTGCTTATACTTCATGAATTAACAAATTTCCAAAGTTGTTCAACAGCTTTAAAAAGAAAAATCACATAGATAGATACATAACATCAGAAATAACATTATCAGAGTATTTTCAATTTCATTGACGATAACCCAAGATCCTTCAGTGTTTACTGGGTGATTCTTAATATCCTTTTAAACCACGGTTCACTACTAACTTTTAGAGGCGGACCATATGACCTACGATGGAGCTTTTCATTTTTAGCTTTTTTTTATTTTTTTTATTTTAATAGACTTACAATTTATGTTTGTTTCTTTTTCAAACAATTGAAAAGTAATAATTTTCACTATTACAGTAGAGTCCTGATTTTCCGAGTTAATGTGGACCAACTCGGATAACCGAAAAACTCGATTAAAGCGAAAATTAAAAATAAAATAAATCGTATCGGTTTAAATGTATATTTTGACAAGTACAAATGTTATACTATAGGTAAACCACATGCAATTAATAATATATAGTAATGCTTAAAGAGTTCTCTTACTTAAGCCTTTAGACCTTGAGCGACGCGATAGGAGGAGCAGTGTCATACAATGAAAAGGAATGTAAACATTTTGTTTTCTTGAGTGCTTGAGAGATCAAGTACCAATTTTTTTCGGTACTAGTTTTGACAAAGGAAAATATCGTGGGTAAAAAAAAAAATTAAAGAAATATTATCTGGCTCGGTTAAAGCGGAAACTCGGATAACCGGGGCTCGGATAATCGGGGTTTTACTGTAGTAAATTAAAGTCTAAAAACTGAAGTGAATCTTTTGTTCCAACGTGACAGTGGGACTTGATCTAACTTTTAATAAAAGTATTTAAACTGTACTTCCAGATTACTCTGGTTTAGTCAATATAAATTACGAGACGATGGAGGTCAAAATCATTCAGTTTATTTATGATAGAGTCAATGTCTGTAGCAGTATTTGTTGCAGCCAATCTTAATAAATTGTCCAAATGAGATTCAGTTAAGTTATTCCTGTATTTATATTTGATGAAAACCATCTGGCTGAAAGCTTCTTCATATAGTTTCTTCGGGCAAGTACTGGAGAACTCTGTTTTACACAGCTAACTCATACTACTCCGAACAAATTACAATTATGTAGATAAATAAATAAAAAAATAAAAAATAAAATAAATAAAAAAAAAAAAAAAAAAAAAAAAAATAAATAAATAAATAAATAAATAAATAAATAAATAAATAAATAAATAAAAAAAAAAAAAAATAAAAAAAAAAAAAAAAAATAAATAAATAAATAAATAAATAAATAAAAAAATAAAAAAATAAATAAATAAATAAATAAATAAATAAATAAATAAATAAATAAATAAATAAATAAATAAATAAATAAATAAATAAATAAATAAATAAATAAATAAATAAATAAATAAATAAATAAAAAATAAATAAATAAATAAATAAATAAATAAATAAATAAATAAATAAATAAAAAAAATAAATAAATAAAAAATAAATAAATAAATAAATAAATAAATAAATAAATAATAATAATAAAAAAATAAATAAATAAATAAATGAATAAATAAATAAATAAATAAATAAATAAATAAATAAATAAATAAATAAATAAATAAATAAATAAATAAATAAATAAATAAATAAATAAATAAATAAAAAAAAAAAAATAAAAAAAAAAAAAATAATAAAAAAAAAAAAAAAAAAAAAATAGTCAATTTCGTGTAATTTGATTTTTTAATCTTCTGTGGTGTCGGCGGGCCGTAGAAAAATCTGTCGTGGGCCGCGTAGTGGCTAACGCTGTTTTAAACCTTTTATTTTTGGAAAGGCGTCTCGTATTACCAAGAAGTATATTTTCTACCTTTACATGTATTGGGACAATGAAAAATAATACCATTCGCTGATTGGTTGGTTGCCAGCCTTCTCTAGTACTGCCATCTACAGATGGAGAATTGAATGTTTTTGGAGAAAATTTTACCGAAATAATCAATACCGAATAATTTACCGAATAATAATAGAACTTGTTTCAGTAACTGAATGTTTTCATTATTGTGTATGATCACTTTCTAAAAGAAAATTTTTGTTTTAAGAAAAAATATATAAACATAGAGCACTTTTTTCTTTTCTTTTTAAAGAATAAATTAAATTTTACAAGTAAAATTTCTTGAAAATTAAGATATAAATAAATAAATAAAGAAAGAAAGAAAGAAATCATTGCTACTTGTATTATTGGCTACAATAATAATCCAAATGGTACGGAATTATTCGTGAGATAGATTTAACTTGTAGTATTCCATGTAGTTCATTAGTTTTCTAGTCATTTAGAGCTTTTATTATTTTTTTAAGTGCCAGATAAAAAATACTATAGCTAGCACTAGAAGAAGGCACAGTGGTGAAACTGAAGAATTTAGCCAGTCAATCATTATTTTCCCTTATCCGAATGCATGTAAAGGTAGAAAATATGCAGCCAGGAAAGTAATGTATACCTATAGTGAAGTTACTAAGCTAAATTGTTTGAGAAGTTTTTAACGCCCTTACCGCTGTATAGATAAATGTATATTTTTCGAGACTTTGAAAAGGGTTCGTCCTGAATTGCGAAACATGTTCCCATTCTGCATACAGCTGTATGATCCGAACACTTTTTTTCAATTTCAGGACGGCCTCTTTTTGAAGTCCACAAATTCAACCACGGTCCGCCAATTTTACTGATAACTTAAAAAAAAAAATATATTTCCTGAGGTTTGGTTATACTATTGAGAAATTTTTTCAAATTGTACTTCTTTGTCTATCTCTAAGTTTCTCTGTTACTTTTTGTAACTTCCATAAATCACTGTTAAATCACTGTTTAAATCTCTGTAAGCTGTCTCAAAATATTTAGCATAGTCACTTTAGTATAGGTATACGCTGATTCTCTGACTATACGAGAGGTCGTTTCAAATATAAAGGCCTAAGGGTTATAAGGAATCACCCTGCACACTTCAGCATCATAAATGTCAATATCCTTACACCAGCCATTAAAATTAAAAGATAACATCATTCAACATCACATTAACCTACGTTCTTTCAGAGTAATATAAAATACACTTGACTACCACAAAAGACAATTACTACATCAATCACCAAAATTTAAAAATAACTCAATCACAGTTAGCACAACACGAACCTAAGTTCCTTTTCAGCCTCATATAAAATATACTTCGGTACCAGAAATTCCACTCACTTTACTTTAATCATTAAAACGTAAAGATAACTCAACCACACACAGTCAACACAACAGCAACAACTCAAGTTCCTTCGGCGTAAGATCAACCATGCGCCAGTACCAGAAATTCCATTCACTTTACTTTAATCATTAAAACGTAAAGATAACTCAACCACACACAGTCAACACAACAGCAACAACTCAACTTCCTTCGGCGTAAGATCAACCATGCGCCAGTACCAGAAATTCCATTCATTTTACTTTAATCATTAAAACGTAAAGATAACTCAACCACACACAGTCAACACAACAGCAACAACTCAACTTCCTTCGGCGTAAGATCAACCATGCGCCAGTACCAGAAATACCACTCAATTTACTTTAATCATTAAAACGTAAAGATAACTCAACCACACACAGTCAACACAACAGCAACAACTCAACTTCCTTCGGCGTAAGATCAACCATGGGCCAGTACCAGAAATTCCATTCACTTTACCACAATTGGCCGATGACTTTACGATGACGGGACGATGCCGGTTGCGTTGGAGCATCGGCATTCTTCTTCCCTCTTCAGGTATTTCTCAAGTTCACCGATGACGTTGTCGACGAGAACGCTACGTTGCCGTTGTGTCGACGTTGATGGCGGCATCGAGAAGAGAACGGTGTCCGAATCGAATAATGGCCGCTGCTGTCGTTTCCGGCAATGACACTGGTTCTTGAATTCCCGGTTGAAGCGCTCCTAGTTGAAAAATGAAAGTTAATTGTCAGCGAGAATATAAAAGAGTGCATTGTTATATCGAAACTCAAAAGTTAAAAATCAATTTTTTTTAAGCATTGTTAGATGAATTTTCTGTATATAGTTGTAAATAGTGACGTATTACTTTGAAATTCTATTGTATTTTATTTTTATTTATTAACAGCGATAATACAGGTTGGAAAAAAGGTGGCAACACCTAAAGCAATCGGGAAATTTCGAGACGTTTCTTTAACGCAACTAAAGCCTGATTTACACGCTACCAGTCGGGTCTCCAGTTTAGATCGCCAGTTCCGTTACGTCAGCTAAGCAACCGTTGCGCCGTCTATCGGTGATCACGGGAGAACACCCGTGATTGGTTGATTGGAGTCGCCGGCGTCAGTAAATAGAAAATGTTTGGTTTACTGGAACCAGAAACCAGTAGCCTGATAGCAGGCTTTAAGCCGGATTTACCCGCTACCAGTCGAGGTTCCAGTTTAGATTGCCAGTCAGTTCATCAGTCTACTGATTCCAGTAAACAAAACATTTTCTATATAATGGCGCCGGCGACTACGATCAACCAATCACGTGTGCTCTCCCGTGATCACCGATAGACGGCGCAACGGTCGCTTAGCTGACGTCACAGAACTGGCGATCTAAACTGGAGGACCGACTGGTGGCTTGTAAATCCGGCTTAAAATCGGCGGAGACTTTGGAACTCGGTGAAAGCTGAACGCTTTGAGTGTGCCTGACCTGAATTATCGCCGAATTCGAAGTTGTTGTTATTGAAGTTTGCGTTGAAGCTTGATAGCGATTGCACTGTTCTTCGAATAACTTTTGTGAATTTTCTGTAGCGAATAAATAATACTTTTTATCTAATAAAAACTGTGCTATCATTGCCTTTGTGGAAAAATTCATAACAGTATATATGTGTACGTGGGGCAGCCTTTTTTCAATGCACAAAAAATGATCCACTGAGCCTTTTAAAAATTTGAAACTGATATGCATATTAGGGTGATAATTTTTGGTAATTTTTGAATTTTCATTAGACTCTATGTTACAAAGTCACATTTTGTTGTTGTAATGGTGTGCAAAAAAGTTCAAACCTCTAGTTCAAAGTTTTGTGCTGCCCCAAAGCCTCTTTTACATTACACAACCTGTACATTACATAAATTATATAAAAACTATAACTACTTAGTAATGGTTGTATTATTAATAATAAAATATTAATATATAATTAATTGTTATTGATAAAATATTAATATATAATGAATTGTTATTGATAAAATATTATTGTATAAAATTCTGATTAATATAAAAAAAATTATTAATGCATTAAATTTTTTTTAAATAATTAGTATGAATTTTTAATTTCAATTTCAAAAAATTTTGCTTGGTAGAAAAGCGATACTATTATTTTGCCTCTTTATGAAGAAAAGGAATTGGATATCAGCAATAGTTGTAACTCCTTGTAATCATCTTTATTATTTCCAACCAGGCAAAGTGAACTAATAACCCAAATGGGAATTCCTTTGAAAAATGTTGCTCGATAATGCTATGGACATGGGGTATTTGATAGAAATACTGCGAAACTTGCCACTGCAGTTCTACAAGATACCAATATAAATCATGAGAATGACAAAACAAAAATCATCGACAGAAATAAAGTTCGAAGGGAGAGACGTAGGGTTAGAATAGATGCTAGTTATATTTCCCCGATTTATCATTAACTGATAGCATTATTTTTAACACGCTTTTATTAGCTTCGTAAGTATCTATGTAACGGAGTCTTTGAATTCTATTTTCGATCACTTCAAAACGTTGGATTAATTTGAAATTTTGCACAATTATCAAGGACCGATGACAATACTATAACTCAATAAGTTTGTCGCATTATCGCAAGGGTTAGCTCGTGTTGCCCTTGCTCCGTTAAACTCCAACCAACCAACTTTCTCCGGAATCAAACCCTGGTGTTCCGTTACCCGTTACAACCCCAGTAGTCACAGAACCTACCATTGACAGTTGATAAGGCAGATATTTGAAAGATCTGTCTTGGGCACTACGGTTATACTATCAGAAAACAGATACTCAGAATTATCATATAATAGTGATGGACGAGTTACCGATTGGTTTTGATCTAATATTAAAGCTTTCCTTTCATCTGGTCGGAACTCTGGATTGGAAGGATAAACTCTAGAAATACCACAGTTTTCCAGGTAAATGTGGACACGATCTAAGGGGTCTTAACCAAATTATTGAGCTATTCGCAGTTTCACCTTACAAAACTAAAAACACCCTTTAATAGAAAGCGTTTTTTTTTTTTTTTTTTTTTGTTTTTGTTTTTTTTAAGTCGCATTATCCTTACCAGGATCTTCAGGATTAGCGATTTTTAACCCCTTGGGTACATTTGACGGCTGAGATTCGTCATGCACTGCCTGTTAATAATGACGAACCTAATTCGTCATTCAAACTAGTTTGATTGGATAGATTTTAATGTCACAAGAGCCATGATTTGTTAAGTCAAACATCGGTTGGTTTACCTATATACTTTTAAAAAAATAATTTGTTTGGCTGTATTCCTTTAAAGTTCCTTTATTGTTTTGAACAAACCGTTCAAAACGCAAGAATTTTCTCAAATAAATCCGTACCCAAGGGGTTAATATTCAGAGACACGGTAGTGTTTTGTGCCAAGTAATACGGCGTGTACTAAGGCATACACATGACTTAAATTTGAGACAAGCATGTGACTATTGGCAGGAAGAACTGGAGTGTTTTTTATACCTAACTAAAAAAAATTAAGTAAAAAAAAAAATTATAGTTTACAACAAAAATAATTAATAATTTAAAAAAACTAAAAAACACGCTTTAATAGAAATCCAAACTAAAAAGTAGAAAGTAAATAATATTTGAAAAAACTAAAAAGCACGCTATTTCAAAAAACTTAAAAATACGCATCAATAGAAAACTGAATTAAAAAGTAGAAAATAAATAATAGTTTAAAAAACTAAAAAACACGCTTCAATAGAAAAGGGAACTAAAAAGATGAAAATTCATTTCAAATAAGTTTGAAATAAGAATAGAGTGATTAACAAGAAATATTTATCTTATCGCAAAAAAGCGTGGGGTGATTTTTATAATATTTTCATGATGGCTCTACTTTTACCAATATCTGTCATTAAAAATTTACAACAATTGACATCAAGCACCCCACGCTTTTTTTACCAAACTTATTTAAATTATTTTCTACTTTTTAGTTCACTTTTCTATAAAAGCGTGTTTTTTAGTTTTTTAATTTGATGAAAGAGGAAAGACATGACAATGAAGTCAGAAAAGAAAGGTTGTAAGTTTTACTCAAGTATTGTTAAGAAAGAACATTTAAAGAGCCTTCTTCGAAATATGTAGGACATTTCACTGTTTCCAATGGCACCGCTCTTTTTTACCAAACTTATTTAAAATTATTTTCTACTTTTTAGTTCACTTTTCTATTAAAGCGTGTTTTTAAGTTTTTTAAATTAACGAAAGAGGAAAGACATGACAATGAAGTCAGAAAAGAAAGGTTGTAAGTTTTACTCTAGTATTGTTAAGGGGACTGTTAAGTCAAAAATAAAAATTCTTCAATTTTTGTCTAAAAGTCATGAAATTTTTTGTGCTGTTCAATAGCAATTAGATGAAACACAACCTAAAATTTCAAAAATTTATATTGATTTTTTTTCAAGAAATTAAATTTTTATTGAAAAATTTAGCGTTTTTTCCGTAATTTTAAAAACGCTCCTTGCGATTCAAATTTTTTGCAATCTGTCTCAATTTTTTTGTACAAGCTAATTGAATAAATATTGACATAATTGTGCATGGATTTTGAATTTGACTCATTAGTTAATTATTTAAAAGTAAAACATTCGTACAACGGCAAAAAATTTAAACTTTTTAAATAGAAGCATTACGAAAATTGCTGTAAAACAATAAAAAAATACCAGATTCCAAAATCCATGCACAATTGTGTTCAAAATAGTATAGTAAACAATATCTCCAAATTAAAAAAAAATACATCAACTTTTGAATCGCAAGGAACAAATCGAATACCTAAAAATCTTAAAATACACACGAAGAGAAAAATGCAATTTAAGAAGTTGAAATACATACGATTTCTGATATGCGCTCTTACAAAAACTCAATTTATATTCTTAGTTCTTCTCGGATCAGCAAAAGTAAGGTATGTACTGAAAGCTAGAATTAAAAGCTATATATTTCCACTATAATATAAAAATAGAAAATTTTGAAATTTTTGCCTTAACAGTCCCCTTAAGAAAGAACACGTTCAAGAGCCTTCTTCGAAATATGTAGGGCATTTCACTGTTTCCAATGCCACCACTCATGCTTTAAAGGAAGAATTTTGAATTTTTGTTTACAGCATAAAACATCCTTGGAACATATCCATGCTGTTGGATGTAATGGCTGAAATGTGAATACAGGAGCAAATGCAGGTGCAATAAGATTACTTGAAAACCTTCTCGGAAGACCACTTCAGTAGTTAATATGCATGTTACATATTAATGAACTTCTGTTCCTGCATCTTCTACGGGCAATTGATGGGGGTAGTAACAGGGTCGAAAACTTTCGCTGGTGCTATAAGAAAAGCGATACAACATTGCGAAAAATTACCGATAGTTACTTTTACACCAATTACTGGAGAGAAGTTACCACCTCGTTCACAATTACAAGACTTTAGTACTACCTATAGGATCTGCACTGTCTAATGATGTATGTACCACTGACCTATAAAATATTAAACCAGGTCCTATCAATCATTCTTGATGGCTTACAACAGCATCGAGGTTAGGGTGGATCTTAGAACAGCCCACCTCTTGGCATCTTTTGGAATTCTCGCCAAACGATTGGCGATAACGTCGCCAATGTGGCAACCTAGACGGATTATGGAGGAGAACAGTCTAGAATCTTACTTAGCGCCCTGTTTCAACGTCCGATCGCAACGGCGTTTCGGAACCAAAACTATTTGAAATGTGCAACGAAATTCTGAAACCTGATTGGTTAATTAATATGTATTCATTTTTTTCCCGTCATTTATGCTTCTGGTCTCTTGGGAGAAGGTTTTTATGATTTTACGAGATTCTTTATTTGGCAAATCATTAACACGTACCCTCCGCCGGCAAAGGATTAGCAAACACATTTATAGTAAGTCTTAATTTTATTATAAAATATTATTTCTGGCCTTTAAGTATCGTTTTTTAATTCAAAAATAATCATAATAACAAATATTCAATTAGTAGTCAACTTGGCGAGATTTGAAATAAGTCGCCAAGAGGTGGGCCCATCTAAGATTTTACCTCGAGGTTATTGCGTCTTTACATGGCATGCCAGAATCTTTCGATACTTCCTGCACATGTCGTTAAAGTATGTACACCTGTTTGATTTAGCATAAAAACAAAGTAGTCTTGCCAAGAAGGTTCACAACATCTGTTGCCTATTCCAGGTATATTGATCCTAACTTGGTGAACATAGTGGATGCAGTAATTAAAGGAATTCTTTCTACGCACATCCTGAAAACCTGTTACTTTCAAAGATTACAGATGATAGAGAGTCGATTCATGAGCTTATATATAGGAGGATCCTTGCAGCAATGGATTCAACAGAAACAGAATACTCTGTAAGGTTGTTTAAAGTTCTTTAAATGAATATTGCTGCGGATGATTAGATAAGCTTGATAAATTGACAGAACGTCACCAGAATTTGAGAGAGAGAGAGAGAGAGAGAGAGAGAGAGAGAGAGAGAGAGAGAGAGAGAGAGAGAGAGAGAGAGAGAGAGAGAGAGAGAGAGAGAGAGAGAGAGAGAGAGAATTGCCTCGGGAAACTAACCGTAGGAATTATGCTGAAATCTGCAGAAATTAAAATACCATGGGTATGGGAAACTAAAACAGTCTGGTGCTGAGATGAACAACACTCAATATTAATTATGGGACTCACTGCAGAAAAGCGATGACCTAAACAATTCTCACATAAGTATCTGTAAGTGGGAAGCTAAGAGATGTTTCTCATTTATCCTTAGTAAATGCAGGAGGGGGGTGGGGAGTAATCCAAAATTGTAAGGACATTTGTAAAATCGAATAATAGATTCGTTAAGTGTTTTATTAACAGATGGCGCTGTATGTGTATGTGAACAATTGCATAGTGTTTTTTTTTTTCCTTTTTTTTTTTTTTTAAAAAAGATGCTGGGGTTTGATTGTTGTTGCGGATTTTAGGGTAAACTTCCATCTGTTAATAAAAAACGAACGATTATTTAGATTGAGAGGGGAGAAATCCATTTTTTTTTGAAAATATTTGTAAGACCTGCACCGCACTACTCCGAATTGTTCATGAATTATTAATTTTTCAAATTTTCTGTTACTCTTATATTAGTTTGACCATATACTAATTTTTTTTACTTCTTAGACTATAGAATTACATTATATAACTAAATCTATAATTTTCTTTGCTTAACTCTACAATAATAAGAAAATAGTTTTCAAATCAGATACAATCATCTCAACTATAGAGAGCTCAATATTCGCAACAAGGATACGGTTTCTGGAAACTAACTGCGGAGATAAAAAAATAAATGGTTATCGATCCCTGCTCGATGTAGCTCACCAACCCCCGGAAGCTACTCGTTGTTGTCAATAATCATTAAGCAATAATCGCAAGGTATAATCATTAGATTTGAGTCGAAAAAACAAAACAAACGAAGATGAAATATATCCAAACCACATGATTTGTTCTTCAAAACTTTTACCTGCAAAAAGCGTAAATAGTTGGAGAGATTTTTCAAGTAACAAGATGTGTAAGTGGTCATGTTTTATTTACGGACTGCCATTCTCTCTATTTTTTCTTCTTTTGTTATAGCATTCTAGTTGCGCCAAATGGTTTATAGGCAACTACCACCATTTTGGAATGAAAAACTAAATGAAAGTTAGAGTACTTAAACACAAGATTTTGAGCGGGTTTAGTAGCAGAACCTTATTTCGCATTTCTTAAATATAATGCTTGGGAAGAAAATATTCCTAATCAAAATGCAAAATAGGCATTTAAAAAAATCTTCATTTAGCAAATAGCATTGCAGAAAGTTTTAATTCAATTGAGATTGAGTTTAATTGAATTGAGATTTACGCTGACTTTAAACCACGAATGAGGTAAAAAAAAAAAAAAAAAAAAAAAAAAAAAATGTTTTGTGTTAGAATTAAGTGAATAAATAGTATTAAAATTGCAAAAAAGAAAGAGAAAGAAAATACATCTAAAAATTCAATATTTTTATTGTATAAACGTTAAATTCCATTAATATTTTAATTAGATAAATTATTTGTAATTTGCTTTTAATTATTTCAGATAATAAAAATACGTGAATAATTTTGTACTCATTTTTTTGATTCTGTATTCCATTAAAAAAAAATTAATACTTTTACCCTCTGATTTTGATTTATCATCGCAAATCGCTTTTAATACAACGTGAAGCAATTCGTCGGACAGAATAAAACTAGGTGTATTGCCATAATAATTCAAAAGAGATAAAAAAAAAATTTCCTTTGGTGTATTTTATCAAATAAATGAAGTTTCTAATTCTTTTTCTATTTAAATCCTTTAAATTAACATCGATTTTGTGTGTGTGACTGGGCAAATCCCCTTGTCATCATCCAATCGCCAAAAACTTGGCACATGGATTCTATGTCAATGGCAATGCATTTTATCAATTTTTGCCGGCTATCACTTTCATTAAAAGGTCTCTTTTACGTTATATTAATAAACCAACTTGCCGTCATCCAGTTGCACTGTAATAGCATTTAACCGATACTTGAAGAAACAATTTCTTGTTGCCAGAATTGTTTTAATAAATAAATAAATAAATAAATAAATAAATAAATAAATAAATAAATAAATAAATAAATAAATAAATAAATAAATAAATAAATAAATAAATAAATAAATAAATAAATAAATAAATAAATAACAATATATATAAATAGATAAAAATATATATATAAATAGATAAAAATATATATAAATAAATATAAATATATATAAATAAATATAAATATATATAAATATAAATATAAAAATAAAAATAAATATAAATAAAAATATAAAAATAAAAATAAAAATAAATAAATAAATAAACAAACAAACAAACAAAGAAGTAAATAAATAAAACTGTTTTAATCAGAATAAATACATAATATTTGAATGTGAGAGCATACATTCACATTCATTTTTAATGAATAAATTTTTAAAAGTATTTTATCACATAATTTGCTGACAGAGATATTTTTAATATTTAAAATTTAAATGTCAAAACCAAGCACACACTGGCAACAGAAATGGCGTTTTTCAATGAAAATAGAAATTGGCGATGCATATAAAGGATTTATGTTAAAAACTTTTTTAGTGATTATTTATAATAGATTTTTTTTCACGATTTCAGGGTCAACTTGCTATAGGCAAATGCTAATTTATGGGAATAAAATTGCAAATACTATCAAAATAGTTCAATACGGAAAAAGTAGGGGTTATTAAAGAAATCTGAATGCTTAAAAATAGCGATAATCTTAATGGAGCAATCATTAGAATCAACTACGAAAATAGGCACATAATCAAGAATTTTATTTCCAGTATGATATCACTAAGTAACTGATGTTTATAGTGTTATAAGAAGAAAGAACCCCATCCCACATTGTTTAAGACAGCGTTCGCCACTAACTTATAGAGACGGCCCGCATAACATATGTTGGGACTTTCCGCGGGCCGTAGATGTATACCGAATACGCCAATAAATAAATTGCTTTACTACATATGTTCAATGTTAGAAATGTGATAATTACTAAAGATTCAACTACATAAAACAATTTTGAAAAAAGAAACTATAATTTAACTTTTTTTATATATCAATAAAATAACAATTGATATTTGATTTTTGTTTCGAATAATTAAAAAAAATAGTTTTCTTTACATCGTAAATCAAAGTCATAAAAGAAGTTAATCTTTAGTGACAATATTACAATGGCTCATAATTACATAAACTCATAATCAATAAAGATAGTTAAACAATACCTCCTAGATCTTCCATATTAGTAGATGTTATTACGAGACGATGACGGCCGGTCCTCTTTTCACTATCTACTTTGCGTTTAAAACTAGTCTTCGACGCCATTATTGCACTGGAGTCATAGAGATCGCGATACTTCTTTTCACGTCAAAACAAAAGAGGCCTGTGTGCATTAAAACCCCCAAATCCTGCACATCACATTCAGAAAAGCAGAAATTGAATTGTGCCATTCACGAGTCGAGGGGGTAGGGTATCATAAGTACAAAACTAAGCAATGCGAAAGAATGCGCAATTGGTAATAATTCAAACTATTGCTTTTTTTATTTTTTATGGCAATCTCAGAAAAAAAAAAAAGAAAAAAAAAAAAAGGATTTTTCAGACTTACTGACTCGGGCCACTTAATGGAATACGCGGTTTTTGGTAGTAAACACATACTATTGTAGACAAATTAAAATTATTTTCGCAAAATTTGATTTTTTTCTCTTTTGTACAGCCGGCGGGCCGGAGAAAAAGCTGTCGCGGGCCGGATCCGGCCCGCGGGCCGCCTAGTGGCTGACGCTGGTTTAAGAGATCTGAAACTTAAGTTTTAAGAATTTTTTAGAAACAATTCGTTTTATTCATGTTGTTGTTGTTGTTTCTAATCTCCCTTTTGTCTGACGAAGTCAGACAAAAGGGAGATTAAGATCAAGGGAGACAAAAGGGAGACAAAAGACAAAAGGGAGATATAGATCTCTATGATATCTTTTGTCTGACGAAGTCAGACAATATCAGTGAAGCCATTGACATTAATGAAGTCTGACACTAGTTGTGGACAGTTATAAATGTCCTCCCAGTCCAGTCCAAGGCAGTCCAAAATGTGCTGAGGTGATGCCTGTTCTTTTTGGCATTTAGGGCAAAGAGGAAAATTTTTGCTTCCCCCAGAATATGTGAGGCCTTTAAGGTGACCACTAGCAAGTCGGGACAGACGGGTATTGGTGTGCCTATCACAAGGAAGAGATAGGGAGTGTCCTGGCTTTTTGGCTTTATACCATTCGTGAGATGGAGGTATATGCCGCTTTATTTTGAGCTATTTTCTTTGAGTATAACTCTTGATATGTGAGTTCTTGAGTAGAGAGGACAGGGTGTTCTAGTCCCTCCTTAGCGAGAGTGTCAGCCAATTCATTTCCGTGGATGTCTACATGTGACGGGATCCACTGAAAGTGCACTTTGTGCAGTCGGGATATGCTCTTGACTTTGCGTATTATGGATAGACTGGTTTTGTCTCCCACGAGGGCCCAGTTTTTAAGGTGTTGAATGGAACTTCGGCTGTCGGATAGAATCCATAAGTCTCCGTAGTTGACCTCGCCAAAGATATTCTCTAAACCCAGGTCAATTGCTATTAATTCGCTTCGAAAGACAGAGCAGAAATCTGGATTACGTTGTTTAATAGAATGTTTCTCTACGGGCGTTTCTATATAAATTCCACTGCCTGCCTGCATATCTATTTTGCTGCCATCTGTATAGATTTTGATGTCAATTGAAGGAATTTGATTAATAATTTCCAATGCCAATTGCCTAAGAAATTCCGGACAACATTCATTCTTATTAAGTGTGGTGGGAAGGCAATCAATAAAATCAACATTGGAGAGTCCATCGTAAGTGTTCAAATTAGTATTAAGACAGTGGGGCTCTACATTATCTGCCATTAACTTCTGTGATTTAACTTGGCTGAAAGGATCGTTTTATTCAATATACAATAAATGAAAAAGGGATTAGCAGGTATCCATTATGTCTGAAAGAAGGCTGGACGTTGCAACAGAAGATGGGTTTTGTGGTGGATTTTTTGTTCTGTGTAACAATGGACAGTTCTCGTATTTTTTTAAAAATGAGTGAAATTTGTTTATATTTATGAAGAATTCCTTTCCGATTCCAAATATTCAAATAAAAACTCTTTAAAAAAATTAGTTATTTAAACATTAAGAAAAGAAAATGCCCGAAAACCTCGTATGATCGCAGTCCGATCAAAAGATTACTTTATAACTGTGACGTCAAAACATCCTTCCGTTCTCTATGGTTATCGTGAGGTTTCCGCCAAATAGTTGGCATCCGTTTTGTAGACCATTGCCATTTCCAGTACAGGTTGCCGCGATTTGCGAGAAACTTGTAAAACTGGTTTCCACTGCTGCGTTTCAAACCGAGTTGTTTCAGAATAAGTGATGTCACGTTTAGTTTGAGCCGAATGAATCGTTTTCTTGATAAAGTCTAACAGGTGAACTTAGATTGCAAAGGGAAAAAAAAAAACAAAAAAAAAAAACACTTTGCAGTGAGCAGAAATTTGTGTGTTTATGGCTTTTTTGAAACATTTAGAATTGAATAAAAAGAAAAAACGCGGGAATTGTCCCTTCCAGGAGTATTCCCTTTCGACGCTTTTTAGCGCCTTTGAAAAAGAAGTCAAACACGCGCCGGGTGTTTGATGCATGCAGAAGGGTCTGCAAGCTGAGAAAGTTCATTCACAAAATACCCATTAAGGGGACTATTAAGGCAAAAATTTCAAAATTTTCGATTTTTATATTTTAGAGGGAAAAAATAGCCTGAAATTCTAGTTTTCAGTAGATACCTTACTTTTGCTGATCCGAGAAGAATTAAGAATATTATTTGAGTTTTTGTAAGCGCGCATATCGGAAATCGCCTGTTTTTCATTTTCTTAAATTGCATTTTTCTCTTCATGTGTATTTTAAGATTTTTAGGGTATTCGATTTGTTCCTTGCGATTCAAAAGTGGATGTATTTTTTTTAAACTTGGAGATATTTTTGAACACAATTGTGCATGGATTTTGGAATCTGGTATTTTTTTATTGTTTTACAGCAATTTTCGTAATGCTTCTATTTAAAAAGTTTACATTTTTTGCCATTTGTACCAAAGTTTTACTTTTAAATAATTAACCAATGAGTCAAATTAAAAATCCATGCACAATTATGTCAATATATATTCGATTAGCTTGTACAAAAAAATTGAGACAGATTGCAAAAAATTTGAATCACAAGGAGCGTTTTTAAAATTACGGAAAAAACGCTAAATTTTTCAATAAAAATTTAATTTCTTGAAAAAAAATCAATATAAATTTTTGAAATTTTGGGTTGTGTTTTATCTAATTGCTATTGAACTGCACAAAAAATTTCATGAATTTTGAGCAAAAATTGAAGAATTTTTATTTTTGACTTAACAGTCCCCTTAACTATGAACTGGCGAAACAGTCCGAAATAAAGAGACAAGTTGCTTATTAGGTATACAGGTGTGGAATTTTAAACACACCGGTTTACAAAGTGAGTTACAATATTGAAATGTGGCAACTAATTGTAGCAAAATCCGAATGCGTTCATCGTATTACTCATGAAGAAAGGTACTAATCCTTTAATAGATATTGCAGTATGAAGTGATTTTCAAAGACATACAGACGGGTTTTGAGTATTCCATGTTCACCAGTTTTGTCTATTGACAAATTCGCTCCATTGAAAACGGGCATCATCGGTAAGCCATTTGCAACCTTTTCCTTCTGTCTCTCACTTTCGCAGTTATATGATTTCAAATTTAAATAATTCTTTCTAAAGGACCTCTACATGAATTATTTGTCATATTTTGTACACATCATAATACAAAAGACAGCAATATCGTTATTGTTAAAATCAATGTTTGAGAAAATCTGTTTCGACACAGCTATTTTGCTTAAAAATACAAATCCCATCCTTTGGATAGCGTAATATTACTGCATCAGTATGGGAACTGAATCGATCTGAGTTTCATATGTGCTATGTCAACTCAATTCTAATATTAAAACATATTTGTCAGTTCCATGACATATTGCTATCGAAATATTGTAAGTCCTCTAAAATAAAGCTAGATAAACACACTTTAATAGAAAATTTCAGTGTGAATATCAGTATGAAAATCTAGCTTTTAGAATTGTATTGCGTACAGACTAAGAGGCGACTGCAATTTTTGGACCCCATCGAATATAATTCTGAATTTTTTATAGAAATTAGAGAAAAGTTAGTAGATTACGAATTCACTGGTCTGCCGTGGCTAAAATGGCCGAAACTGGTCAAAAATCGACTTTTAATAATTTGAACCTAATCCAATTGCCAAATGCGACATAACTTGCCAAATAATATATATATTTTTTTATTTGGTAATCCTCACTCTTTAATTTTCAATTAAGAAGGTTGCAGACGATTCAGATATCTGGAGACGGTCTACTTGCATCTATTAAAAGGGAGCCAAGTTGGTAATAAGCATTACGTCACTGATGATGTAACTCATGTCGCCAATTTGGCTTACTTTTAAAACACACGAGTTTTCCGAGCCATAGATCAGAAATCGTTTGCGCTTTTTCTCATTGAAAATCGAAATGCAGTGGGTTGCCAGACGAATAAGTTTGTTCTATTTTTAAGTTATCACATATTTGGCAATCGGATTTTAGTTCAACTCATTCCAAGTCAATTTTTGGTGAGTTTCGGCCATTTTTGCCACGGCAGACCAGTGGATTCCTAATCTACTCACTCTCCCTCAATTTCTATAAAAATTCATAAGGATGTTCGATGGGGTCCAAAAATTGCAGTCGCCTCTCGGACTAATACGTATAGTTTGTATGATGTATTTGTCACGGAAAAAAATGGAAGAAAAAATTGACTGTTAGTAAAAAATAGAAATAGATAGATTGTTCGAATTATTAACCTCGGTATGTCAGTAACTTTTTGTGTGGCAATAGAAAAGTGATAATTTTTTATAAATCCCTAGTAACATCAATTCCTCTATACGGCTCCGAAACATGGAAATTCACAGCAATCCAAACAAAAAAATCTCGAGGTATTTCGAAATAAGTGCCTAAGAATTATAATTGAAATGTTCTGGCCAAATACCATTAGCAATGAAATGCTCTTACACTGAGCAGAATTAATGTCGATAGAGGAAACAATAAGAACTAGAAGACCGCGCTTGGCTGGTCACATCCTCAGAATGAACCAAAACGATGTTCCACGCGTTGCCCTAACTTCGGCACCTGAGGGTAAGTGACGGAAGGGTCGTCCTCGTCTGACCTGGAGAAGATGCGGGAAGCTAAGAGATGTTTCTCGTTTTTCACCTCCTCATTTTTAGCAAATGCAGGAGGTGGTGGGGGGTGGGGGGGGGGGGGAGAAGTGATCCAAAATTGTAAGGACATTTGTAAAATTGAATAATTGATTTGTTAAGTGTTTTATTAACAGATGGCGCTGTAGGTATATGTAAGCAGTTGCATAGTGTTTTTTTTTTTTTTTTAAAAGATACTGGGGTTTGATTGTTGTAGCGGATTTTAGGGTAAAGTTCCATCTGTTAATAAAAAATGAACGATTATTTAGTTTGAGAGGGAAAGAATACAATGTTTTCTGAAAATGTTCACTGCCATTTGCCATTGAAAAAAATTAGGTACTTACGTATTATTCCGTCGACAGTTGGCGAACTTTTTGTTGGAGGTAATAAGTTCAAGTCTCTAGGCCTCCTCGGAGGTCCACTTAGGCACGGTCAAGCGTCAGGGCCTTAAAGGAGGTATGCCTCTGCTGTGAGGAAAACCGTGTATTCGTGCGAGGCGACAATTACGGCGGACAAAAGTTATCAATTTGTTGACCTTTTTGTCACGCCATTGGTCAGCGAGATAATGCGTAAGTATCAAATTGGTCGGGCCTGTTAGAGACACGACTCATGCCATCGTGTTAAGAGTTATTATTTTTATCTCGATTTTAGGTTTTATCAGGAATGACCATTAAAAACAATTACATGTTTTTTTTTTTTTTTTTTTTTTTTTTTTTTTTGCAGTAAGAGCCTTACCAAAAAGTAATATTTGCGTCTATTATGGCTTAACGTAAAACAAAGAGGATATTTATAAAGTGCAGTTATTCTATTATAATTATAACTAGAGGTAAACGCTCTTTTTTTAAAAAAAACAACAAAAAACAAAAAAAAAAACGCTGAGACTTATGCTTTTTTTGCTAAGGCATCCAGTAAATCCTTGAAACACAACGATTTATTTTGCGTTATAATCATGTTTGTAATTAAAAGGCGTAGAAAATGTATTGTTATTAAAATAAATTTTTGATATCTTAATTTTTACTTTTATTTAGCCGATATAAAACTGTAAGGGATTGGTTTTTTTTCCTTTCTTTTTTTTTTTTCCTTTTTTTTTTTCTTTTTTAATTGAATTCGTTTTATTAAGATCAATGCTGTTTTATTTCCTTACCCACAACTAGTTGGTAGTTATGGGATAAAAAACTTCGTCTACTAAGCTTGCGTTTTTTTCATGCTGTGTAAAAGCAGCTTCTTTTTATGCAGCTTGAAAATCTACACAAGCCGGAAACACATGCATGTTGAATACCTCGAGCTGACTCCAGTGCAACATTATTCAGTTTACAATCCAACCACCTCTTTTCAGTTCATTGTTTTTGAAATCATTATACCTTGCATCTTAAAGATATGGATATTTTTCAATTTCAAGAATCACGATCCAAATAGTATTCAATTACATAGTTGTTTTAAATATCAAAAATGTAAGACAATACCACAATCAAGGATGAGAGTGGTTAGAGAGCGTAAAGGAGGAAATCCAAAATTTCGTTAAAAAAGCAAGAGGAAGGGACGATACCCAAAAGTTTCGTCAAAAAAGCTCGCGGAAGGAATACCCAAAAATTAAATAAAAAATTATGCAGGAAGGATGATTAAATATTTTTAGAGATACAATGAAATTTCCTATTCTATATGATAATTACATTTCAAATATTTGGAGCTCGTGAAGTAATCTGTGAGGAAAGGGGAGCTAAGAGGGAAAATATTTTGTTTATGCATGAGAAAAAGTATACTTTTTGAAGGAAAAACTGGTTCTGATAAGAAAAATGCAGATCCTCGAAACAGGGACAAAGAGAAGGAAAATGTTACATAGAAAACAAAAAAAGGAGGAAATCCTCCAAAAGGAGGAAAACTCTCATCCCTGCACACGAATATAGCAACAATTAAATGCAACAAAGTATTTTCACTGAGCTTCAAAAATATGTCTTATTGCATAATCCAGCGGTCGACCTTGAGAATGCGACAGACGATCAGCCTGCAAACAAGCTACGTCTGGCCACGTGTATATTACAACAGCTTGTCTGTATTTTGTAGCTTTTTCATGCTGTGTTTCTGCATGGAAAAACGCTCGTGTGGTCTTAGTTTTAGGCGTCGACTTCGGAGGAAACACCGGAATAGGAAGAATATCGGGTTGTCACCCTACAGTTAGCATTAGAGAGATACCACTAAAAAAACCGACTCTTTTACACCGTATGCTGCTGTACTAGAAGACAATGTATTCACTGAATACGCTACAGTAATATGCGATTCTGTTTTACTATGCTCTGATTGGCTGCGCAATAATCTTACATGTGACGTCTTCAACCGAGAGGAGTGAACTGAGCCAATAGAGATTCGCCAAGTGAGTGACGTCATGAAATAGCTCGATCAAAGTCATGTGATTAGTAAAATTTTTTGTAGTGTCAGTGGTTAGAAAAGTAAAGTATTAAGTACAAATAAAACTAAGTGCGCAGGTCAACAATTTTACCATATAAGTTGTGATTTTCTTGGAACTATATCTTTTCGGCGGAAGGATACATCCTACAGCGCGTTCAGTGGTCTCATGGTATGTTGTCTTCTAGTATTTATATAGTATGAATTAACTTTGAAAAGAGGGAGGGAGGAAAGGTATTTTACAGTTAGGCCATACAAAGACTATTGTACGAACGTTATTGTATTGCTTATAAAATCAATAGATATGTCTATACTATTTTATAAATGTGAGACATCTATATTGTACTCGGTGATCCTACATGGTCATTCAGAAAGCATCCTTATGAAATGACTTAACTGGGAAATAGTGAGAGATAAAACAATTGCTACGTTGGATAGAGAGGTGGAGAATTTTCATTTAGAAGTATTTGTCAATACGCAAAACTGGTGAGTATGAGATACTAAAAGCCCGTCTGGGTGAATTCTGTTAAGTTTCTGAAATAATTTGTTATTTATAATTTAACATTTATAAGAATGGTTGCACTAAGAAATTTAACTTATTTCTTAAGCAACGTTTAATTAATTTCAAAATGAATAAATATTTTTGCACATCACTAATGGTGGTCATTTGTCATTGAAAAAAAAAAAGAAAAGTAGGTAGTTTGTAATTCAACCTTTACAAGAAGGGTTTCTCTAAGAAAATATCGTCTGAGGGATTACTGTTAAGTTTATATCCTAATTTTTACTTGTAATTTAACCTTTATAAAAAAGGTTGCTCTAAGAAAAACCCTTCTGAGGGACTACTGTTAAGTTTCTAGGCCAATTTTTACTTGTAATTCAACCTTTATAAAAATGGGAGCACTAAGAAGTGTAACATAATTTTTATGTAAATCCTTGCATTTTGCAAAAGTGACCGTTTAGGCTGTACTATTCAGAATAAAGATCATAGGGCCCCTTTTCAGAAAACTCTAAACTCATTGCGTTCTTTTTTCAGATTTTAAAACAATTCAATACCTTGCAAAATTTCAATAGTGTAGTTAATTTGACAAACCGGTGTATTTAAAATTCCATCCCTGTCTATCCACACTACAACTTGTCTCTCATTGTTCCGGAGTTATGTCATTTCAAAGCTAGGGATTACTTTCTGAAGGACCCTGCATCTACAAATTCTTACTACTCCGAGAGGCGACTACAAGTTTAGGCACTCTATCGAACATCATTCCGAATTTTTTTTTTATAGAATACGCAGAAAAGGGTGCAGATTTCGAATTCATTGGTGTGCCGTGGCAAAAATGGCCGAAACTGGCCAAAAATCGACTTTGAATGAGTTGAACTAAATCCGATCGCCAAAAATGTCATAACTTGCCAAAAAGTGGACACACTTTTTTTTTCGTCAGGTAACCCACATCACTTTGCTTTTCTATGAGAAAGGGTGCAGACGATTTCTGATCTCTGGCTCTGAAAACTTGCAGACGTCAAAAGTAAGCCAAATTGGCGATGTCAGTTACGTCATCAGGGACGTAATATTCATTGCCAACTTGGCTCACTTTTTAAGAGATGCAAGTAGGACCCGTCGTCAGATATCTGAATCGTCTGCAACATTCCTCATTGAAAATCAAAATGCGGTGGGTTACCAGACGAAAAAGTGTGTTCAGTTTTTGGCAAGTTATGACATATTTGGCGATCGGAATTAGTTCAACTCATACGAAGTAGATTTTTGACCAGTTTAGATCATTTTTGCCACGGCACACCAATGGATTCGCAATCCTTTTCTGCGTATTCTATATAAAAAAAAAAATTTGGAATGATGTTCGTTGGGGTGCCTAAACTTGCAGTCGCCTCACAGACTATACTGATTATAATGAATGTTCCTACCTCAGCAGTTGCCTCAGAGGAAATTAAAGGAATCATGTCTCCTCCCTTCCTCCGGCTCCCTCCCCTCCGAAGTCGGCCGCCGAATCTACACACAAAAGAATTATTATTGTCATTTCTGGGTCCTAACAAAACAACACTCAAGGCTCTTTTACGCTTAGAGTCCGACCAACAAGGGTTTGAATTTTTTTTTTCTCTTGGTAATAGGGTTTTTATTGGTAATAGGGTTTTTATTGTAAAGTGCTCCACTAACTTATTTAGACCTTGAGTTTTGTATTTGTATCCAAGTTCGATTTATATCCTACTAGCTGCGTGGCCCGTCGTTGACGGATAAACTCAGTTTTTGGTACTAAATAAAAGTAATATAAAAGTTTATCACCCCATTGTAAATTCATTCTTTGTTCGTTTAGTTCGGCATGTCTTAGCCGATCGGCTTCTAAACGAACGGCACGCCTCTCTGATGTTTCTCTACTCCTCACAGACTCCTGGCGTCGCCGTTGCGACGCTAATCTGTCCTCTGGGGAAATGTCCGGCTGCCGCGAAGTCGAAGCTTCTTGGTTGTCATTTTGTAATTCGTTCCTCTTTAAACGTTTTTGAAAAACTTTTTTGTCGATTTTGCTTAATGATGGGCGTTTTTTTCTAGGCATTGTGAATGTAGAATATCATTTGCGATTTTCAAAACAAACCAAACGAAGATTGTCATTCAGTTGCCATTCAGGAAATACTAAATTGTGTCTGCTTAAAAACACAAAAAAAAAATTATTTCGGAAATTTTAAAACTCAATTAAAATTAAAAATATATCGCCTATTTTACTCCTGGTCGTTTAATTAAGCGATATACCAAATTTCATCCTAATCCGTTAGGTAGTTTTTACGTGAAACGGTCCCCAAATCCGTGTGACAGAAAGTCAGTTTTATTTACATAGATGTTTTGAAGGATAGGTCAAAGAAAATCAGGTTTCGATGGTCAAATTCAAATTGTGGTAAAAAAATAGTTTATTTACATGCTAATATATAAAACATATAAAAAAAATATCTCATGTTTTATTTTCAGCACGCGCCAAGGGTCTAAAGAGTTTGAAAAATTGCATAGAAACCAGCAGACTGCCACTATCATTAAAGAAAGAAACACGTGTATGTCTTTCCTTCCTTCTAAATTACTTCTTTGATATAAATATTATACTCCAGTTTTCTATTAAATATCTTAATTCAAAATGGAGTTAGATCATCTACCACAAACGCAACCTTCCTAATCGCACCTCTTGCAATATTTACTTTTGCGATGAGTATTTGATTGAAATTCGTAAGTGTACGAACACTTTTGGGAGCTTGGGAGTTTTTGTATATCCTCCTGAGACCCACAATTGTTTTAAACATGATTTATAGATAATTCTTATGTATATTATTCTTTTTGGTCTATGTAACGTACTTTTAAGGTTATTGGGTTTCAACTATAAAGATGGGACAAAAAAAATGACTATCTCCTTAAGCTTGCAAAAATTCTGAAATTTAATTGTTCAGTTGGTTGTTTTCAGATTATCTGGCGCCGTCAGCAACACGAGGGCTATAATGCGCCGAAACATTCGTCACTAGACAAGCCAACATACATTTACAAACACCCATGCCTAACCACGGGACTCGGAACCCGCAATCTCGTGGTCTAGAGGCTAGTACGCTAACCACTATACCGTCTGGTCGGCATTTAATTGTTCAGACGTGAAATTTAATCATGAAAGGCTGCAAAACAATTTCGTGAGGCCATGATACATAAAAATACTTTACAGTTAGTTCAAACAAATTTTGTTTGCTCTGAACATCCAGACATCCGACAACGTGAGGAAAAAGTCTTAGTGTTCATTGCTGGCATGTGCTTCGCATTAACATTTCTTGACTCCTCTACTGGCAGAGGAACTGATTTTTACCGTTTTTTTACAGGCTCTACTTTGTCACAATCGGTGGAACTATCATCAGCTGTAGGACTAAATTAAGCCATACCATGCAAAAAAAAAAAAAAAAAAAAAAAAAAAAATTATGCGCCCAAAATCCGATGTGCATTCAAATGTACAAGGGGTCTCAGGAGGATATATTTCGGATTTTAAGCGATAGGACACTAAATCCCCAGAAAATAAATTAAAACTCCAATACAATTCATCCGTTTGTACAAGCAATGATTCATAAATGCGTTTAATTTAAAAGCAATGTATAATTGCATGCGTGTTTGCCATCGATATCAATAAACAACTGGATAGACTGCTTAACGGTGGGAAAATGAAGCCGTTGCCAGATGCCGTTGGTGGGATAAAAAATACGGATTGCCGAGGATTGAAAATAAAATTTGGGGTTGTACACAGCAGAAATGTCAATAGTAGACCTTAATTAGTAATAATGTGAAAATATATATATACTCTAGCATTTTTAAAGGGTCTTTCGCATTTCCATCCAACTATAAAAGTGAACTGTGATTGGTTAATCTTCCCACCAGCTTCGCAATCCCCGGCGCGTTTTTCTCTTTGCAATGACAATGGAGCAGTCTATCCAGTTGTTTATCTATATCGATGGTGTTTGCAATGAGCGCATTTCATAATAACATAGAAATAAACTTTTAAACGAGCGAAACTTACGCAGCAATGAAACTTTAAGGCTAAGGTCTCGTGTGCGATACGAGCGGCAAGCGGTAGAACAATGGAGCGGCACCACAATAAAAATATACAGTTTGCCAAGGATTGAAAATAAAATCTTGGGTTGTACACATCAGAACTGTCAATAATAGCCATTAATTAGTAATAATGTGCAAAAAAAAAAAAAATATATATATATATATGTAGGATTTTTATTATCCCATATCAATTGTTTACCGTACATTTCAATTTCCTCTTGTAAAGACAGATGGCACTGCAAGACGATGTTTTTTTTTTTTTGTTTTTGTTTTGTTATTACGAATAAGTATTCGTACTCCGCGATTTTATTTTTTTAAGCAGAAGCACACCGGATCCCATTCGGGGAACAAACACGCTGAACTCTGTCCGCCAATTTTGGGTGCACTCAACTCACTTCGCTAATTGGGTAATGTACTAATTAAACACTTAGTTTTCGTCGACTTGTGCTGCCATTTGGCTAGTAGTACTTAATACTTTTCCCCCCTTTGTTTTGTTTAAAAGTGATTGTGATGCTTCGTCTAATAAATTTAACTGTACTTTCCGTTTCTGATTTGGAAGTTTATTTCTCTTTTATTTCATTTTTGCTTCCCTAAATAAATCCCCTAGACATTTAAAAAACCGAACCACTAACCCCCACATATATATTTTCTTTGACTTTACAAGGTTTCTCACATTCCCAACTAACTATCAAAGTGAACTGTGATTGGTTAATCATCCATCCGTCATCATGAACATCGTATTCTCCTTGCATTGCTATCGGAGCAGTCGATCCAGTTGTTTATCTACATCGATGTGATGAATGCGAGCGTCAGGGCGACGAAACATGTTGCCGCTTCATCTTACCGCTTGCCGCTACCACTAGACATTAACTTTTTGTTCACCGCCAAAGTATCTTCAGTTGCCTTGAAGCTCTCGTCCAATAGAAATGGCAGAAAAGGAAAAATTACTAGACGTCGGGTGCGAGACTTTGATCTCGGAAGTCATGATTTTGTAATAACAAATATAATGCCTCTAAAAATAGTTTTTGGGTTTTACTAGTTTTTACAGAAATCAAATTGTAATTAAATTGCAATAATTACTTTGGTTTACAGTATTTAAAAAAAAAAAAAGAAGTTTTATTTGGAAATATAATTGGAAGCGTTATTTATTTATTTTTTTCGAAAATGTATGTTTAAGTTAATGTTTTATGATAATCTCACCACTGTAAAGCTATTTTGGTTTTGGATACTTCATTTTGTAGATGGTTATAACTCAAAATGAAGTGCTATGCTAGTTCACTAGTTGACGTCATCTTAGGAACTGATGGAAAATACCAACCTCCCTTTCATCATTGCCAGTGCCATTCGCCGTCCGACTCCAGAGATCTTTTTTGTCTAAGGGGTAGACTACCTGGCTGAGAAACTAATAGTCCGAGAGGTGACTGCAATTTATGGACCCCATCGAACATCATTCTGAATTTGTTATAGAAATTGGAGAAAAGTGAGTAGATTACGAATCCACTGGTCTGCCGGCCGGTGCAAAAATGGGCGAAACTGATCAAAAACCGTCTTGTAATGAGTTGAACTGAAATCCGATTGCCAAATATGTCATGACTTGCCAAAAAGTGAACAAACTTTTTGCGTCTGGCAACCCACTGCATTTTGATTTTCAATGAGAAAAAGCGCAAACGATATCTGATCTCGGGCTCGGAAAACGTGTATCTTTTAAAAGTAAGCCAAATTGGCGACATCAGTTACGTCATCAGTGACGTAATGTTTATTGCAAATTTGGCTCATTTGTGAAAGATGCAAGTAAGCCATGGCCACGCATCCGAATCGTCTGCAACCTTCTTAATTGAAAATTAAAGAGTGAGGGTTACCAAATAAAAAAAATGCTCATTATTTGGCAAGTTATGGCGCATTTGGCAATTGGATTTATTTCGACTCATTAAAAGTCGATTTTTGACCAGTTTCGGCCATTTTTGCCACGGCAGACCAGTGGATTCGTAATCTACTCACTTTTCTCCAATATCTATACAAAATTCAGAATGATGTTCGATGAGGTCCAAAAATAGCAGTCGCCTCTCAGTCTATAAAGGTCGCACGATCGATCTTCAGCTACCACAAGAAAAAGCTACAACGCTTTAGGCCTTGTGTGCGATACAAGCAGTGGAAGACTGGCGGCAGACAGAGAAAACGACACAGGACAGTGGGGGTTGTTCTGTAAAAAGTTTTATTTGGAAATAGAATTTGAATTGTTACTTTTATTTTTTTTTCCAAAAATTTATGTATATGAAGATGTTTTGTGACAATCTCACCACTAGAAAATAATTTTGGTTTTAGATATTTCATCTTGTAGGCAATAATCACTCAAAATGAAGAACTCAGCTAGTTCATTCGATGATGTTATAGACTGAGCGGCGACTGCAATTTTTGGACCCCATCGAACATCATTCTGAATTTTTTATAGAAATCGGAGAAATCTTACGAAAATTACGAATCCACTGGTCTGCCGTAGCAAAAATGGCCGAAACTGATCAAAAATCGACTTGGAATTAGTTGAACTAAATCCAATTGCCAAATGCGCCATAACTTACCAAACAATGAGAATTTTTTTTATTTGGTAACCCTCATTCTTTAATTTTCAGTGAAGAAGGTTGCAGGCGATTCGGATGTGTGGCCATGGCTTACTTGCATCTTTCACAAACGCGCCAAATTGGCAATAAACATTACGTCACTGATGTCGCCAATTTGGCTTACTTTTAAAAGATACGAGTTTTCCGATCCCGAGATCGTAAATCGTTTGCGCTTTTTCTCATTGAAAATGAAAATACAGTGGGTTGCCAGACGAAAAAGTTTGATCTCTTTTTGGCAAGTTATGACATATTTGGCAATCGGATTTTAGTTCAACACATTCCAAGTCGATTTTTTGATCAGTTTCGGCCATTTTTGCCACGACAGACCAGTGGATTCGAAATTTACTGACTTTTCTCTAATTTCTATAAAAAATTCAGAATGATGTTCGATGAGGTCCGAAAATTGCAGTCGCCTCTCGGACTATTAGAAACTGATGTAAAATACCGCATTTGCTCTCATAGTAGCCAGATCTACCTACACCATATAATCGTTTTCTCAATCTGCCGCCAGTCGCCCACCGCTCGTATCGTACACGAGGCCTACACGAGCTGTTTTTCATGCAGAAACGCAGCATGAAAACAAGCTACAAAATACAGACAAGCTACTGTAACATATATACATGTGGCCAAACGTAGCTTGTTTGGACACGGGGGAAGTCGTGTGTCGCATTCTCAAAGTCCCCAGCTGGAGGTTGCAATCATACCTATTTTTGATGTTCAGTGGAAACACTTTGCTGTATTTAATTGTTGCTATATTCGTGTGTTATCGTCTTAAATGTTTGATATCTATATATTTAATAGGCAATACGTTTTTTGGGGTTAGTCCGTCCGCCTAAACTGCTCAACCAATTTCAATGATCAAGGTGTCATTTTAAAGGAAATAAGCTGTAGATTTGCCAAAACGTGCCAAAATAATTTATTAACACTTTATTAATTAGTTAAATTTCAATATTTTTCATCATTAAGCTACTACAAAGCCTCAATGATTTTGAATATAAGAATGGCAACATCCTTACTTATGTAAACAACAAACCCGCTGCTCGGGGGTTCAACCAACCAACCAACCGTTGCTAATTTTAAAGCTATCCTTACGTATGTAAACAACAAACCCGTTGCTAATTTTAAAGCTCTTTTTAAACTCTTCGTTTCAAAGTAGATTTTTTCTGTTTTTCTGAAGCATTTTTGTATTAGAGTAATTATTATTTTGAAGTATTTCTATCCAGAAAATGCCTCACGTTGGACGTCGTTCTCTAACGGGGCGACTTATCAGAATAAATAAAAGATATTGGGACTTCAATGTAAGGGCATAACTAATGAAGTTTTAAATCAGAATGTTGGCGGATAGTATATTTAACTTTCTATTATGAAACTTGCAATTTGGGTGTTTTCTCTATTAGGCCTTACATTAAAGTTATAAAAATTTGGTTGCATTTTTTATGGCTGGCAAACCTATTCGAGCGCAGCAAGATGTTTTAACCACAAATTCGAGCGCAGCGAGGTGTTTGGGGGTTGGCGAGCGTTAGCGAGCAGGGGGCGAAGCCCCCTAGTTTAAAATTACTACATAATGGAATAAATACTCCATGGATTTTGTGAACTTATCATTCTTGAAATTGAAAAATGTCTCTATCTTTAAGATCTCAAAGATTAAAAACCGTTAGCTTATTCAATAAAAATCCAAAAGTAATCCCTATCAAAATTTTTGTTTACATTTCACCGTAAGCCTGCCAAGGAACTAACGCCAAAGGAACGGAAAGCTCGCCAATCTATCCCCAATAAGATTTTGTTCGAAAAACATTAAATACAATGTCCAAAAATTATTTCATACAGTTATAAACATTCTGTTGCGATATAAAATGACATAGTATGATTCTAATCAGACAAACAAAAAATATATGCTGTGGAAAAAGAAATGATACACTTATAAGATAGGCTAAACCATGCATACATGCTTAAAATGAAGATTGCAAGAGTAAAACTAGATCAGTTTAAAAAATAATACTCAGAAAAGATAGATTGAACTTTGAATAATTGATTATTAAAGAAAATAAATGTGTACGTTCCTTTATTTTAGAAGATTACACGGGTTTATGGACGGTAGGTAAAAAACCCATTTTAATCTCCATAGACGTCTTCGAATTCCGTCTGCGGATATTGCTTTTCACTCTTAACCTGTTCAGGACCGGCGAAAGGAGAAAGAAGCGTTTCCCCAGGCCCGCGCGCTCAAAGAGACTACGCACGCACGGGACCGGGCATTTTTCCCCGTTAAGCATTTTGCCCCGTTAAATTCAAATAAAACGTTCCAATCTGAAATCACGTCTGTGTGATGATGGGCCGGCTGGCACGGAAACACTGATCACAAATACGATATCGCGGGCCGTGAGGGAAGAATCGTCTGATCACATATACGCGATCACGGTCCTGAACAGGTTAAGCCAATAGAAGCGACATCTCGCTATGACTTGTCTCTTATTTCACAGAAGTAAACAAAATCATTCGGGATCTCTATGTATGAATACTTCACTGAGTCTTGAAAAAATCTAAAACGCGTTTGACACAACATTTGAAATAATGCGTTGTTTGGTGATAATTTCTTTCAGCGTTGCTCAGGTAAAGAACTCCCAAGCAAAGAGATAAATATATGAATTTTATGCACATTAGTTACTTTCAACAATGGAGGATTTATTTGGTCTCTTTTCGGATAGAATTAAGATAAAACAGTCGAGTTAAAAATAATGAAAGAAATATAAAATGTTTAAACATTAGCTTAATCTTTGAAGCTAAATTTTTTCAGTCATAAGTGTATAAATTAGTGCAAAATATATTTATTTTTAATTCGATATCTATTTTTCTTTATGATCAAAACGAATTCCCCAAGAGATAATTTTTGTCAGCAGAAGTTGAATTATCATTAGTGCGCAATTTTACTAAGTTGCACTCTTTTGTCGTGATCTTTAGTGTGATTTGGTAAAAGGCGTTGGACCGTAAGATGTTAGAGTATTAAATTAACAACATCAGATAAACCAAAGTTAAAATACTTCATAATTTTAAATTTCAAACCAAAATAACCAGGCCGGCATAATCAATCTACTAGTTTATTCAATATACACTATAAACGCACAGATTAAATTCCTCAAATGACAGTAACACAAGTTTACTGTCATGCATCCAAGTATTAAAATTAAAATGAAATAAAAGGTAAAAATTCTCCAAATAGGTAAATATTCAATAAATACTAAAATATGCAATTAAAATCAGGCATTGTTATAGTTACTTAAATCGAAGCAGGCCGAGAATAGAGGACGAAAGGTAATTAACTCACATGGAATTTCAGGGGTAAGCGATCGGCAGTGGGTCATCTTCTCTCTCTCTTAAGAACCCTTCTCCGCTCCAAAACCACAGTCTTCACTCCTACACACCGGAAAAAACGTCTCCTCGTTTCCCTCGATCTCAACTTTCTCCCGACCTTTTCTGACCCCCGTCACATCTTTTAATTGGTTGACTAACACAGCTTTACTTGGGGGGATGTGTAATAGTTGCTGTTGTCTAACCCCCCATGCAAATCGTAGGAAATGTCAGATTACATCATGACATCTTTAACTTCAATCGAAATAAAGACTACGCTGTTTTGGAGTAAATTATTCATAAGTGATAATGCAGCTTATGGTTCCCAAGCTATTCCCAAAAGAAAACAACGTCGCATGCTTCTTCATTAAAATTGAAACTATACTCTGAGTTGGATGTGATAAGAGAATAAAGGGATACAGTTAATTCGCGATAACTAGAATATTCGTTTATCTCGAAGTTTTCATTAGGTCCCAAGACAATTTAATGTTTTCCAACACTAAATTATCTCCATATATCGAAGCGTACATCTTTTAAATGGAAGTTTTTGTGAAAATATTTTAATATCATAACACACACACACACACACACACACACACACACACACACACACACACACACACACACACACACACACACACACACACACACACACACACACACACACACACACACACACACACACACACACACACACACACACACACACACACACACACACACACACACACACACACACACACACACACACACACAAACACAAACACACACACACACAATACTGTTATGAATTTTTCCACTGAGGCAATGATGGCACCGTTTTTAAGATAAAAACTAAAATTTATTCACTCTTCAAAGGCACAAAATTTATTCACAGACAACAGTTTAATCACCCTCAAGCTTCAACACAAGCTTCAGTAAGAACAACTTCGAATACAGCAATTATACAAGTTCACTCTAGTGGGTAGCGATCAGCTCCCATCGAAGTCCAAAGTCAATCTGAAAACTTTCCCAATCTCCAGTCTTATTTATACTTGGCACGAGAGAACATTCGCGAAATTTCCAGCCTATTCGTCGGAAAAGAAACATCTCAAAATTTCTCGATTGCTTTAGGTGTTGCCACCTTTACTAACCTGTATAATCGCTGTTCATAAATAAAATAAGATAAAATAAATTACAATAGAATTTTAAAATGATACGTCACTATTTACACTATATACAAACAATTTGTGCAACAATACTAATAAAAAAACGATTTTTATTTTTTCCTCTTTACATCGCGTTTTACAATTTAAACTTGTTACCTGGAAAAACACGTTTGCATTGAAAAAGGCAAGTAAACAGGCTTTTGCCTTTACATTCCATATTTAAACGTAGAGTCAATGATGTTGGTTTACGTTGGCTTTGAATAACGTTAAAACGCAAATTGAATACGCTTAGTTCAACTCAAAAAGTTAAGGGGACATGGGACACTTTTGCCAAAATTCTTTAGTTTTGGCAAGAATTAAATAAAATTTGGCATAAACATAGAAGATGTGACTTTAAACAAAACAACAAAATTTCAGCAGATAATATAAAAAAGATAGTAAATTATTGAGAAAAATGCATTAAAATAATACGAAATTTTAATTTTTTTCAAAATGCTCCTCGCGACACAATATTTTGACGAACGTGAAAGAAAAATTTGAAGTTGTTTATCAACATATTATAAACATTTTCACACATGCTTTTATCTTTAGGTGCAATAGTTGAACAGAAATAAAATTTCAAACTTGGCGCCAGTGATTTGTCATTAAAAAATGCACATACTTCAAATTCCCAACATGAAAAAAAATTATGTGACATAAAAAAGCATGTGTAAATTTCTTTATGGTACATTAAAAATTATTAATACAAAAAAATTAGGTGGATTTATCAAAAAATGAATCGCAAGGAGCTTTTCGAACATAAGTAAAATGGGAAAAAGCAAAGCTGAGAAAAACGCATTTTTAGCCTTTGCCAACAAGTGTGCGATGCGTTAAAATAGTTAGTTAAAATAAAGATTTTACCACTTAAAATCATCGGATTTTAAAATTCAAACGCGAAATTAAAGCTAGTGGCATAAGCAATTTTTATAGAATGAAAACAAAAAACGTCATTTTTGGTGATTTCAGTGTCCCATGTCCCCTTAAAAGAAAAAGGAATTTACTCGTTTACTAAAAGTGAAGGATTTATAACAAGTGTAGGATGACTAGAAAAGTTTAAAGGAAGACACAATATTGACTTCTGGACTCCACATGAACAAGCAAAAGATGTCTGATGAAATATGCCTTGAACAGAAAATAATTCCCTTGTGACTTCTGATAGCTCGAACTCGAACGGAAGCCGGGTAAAATATTCGTGAGAGAGTTTAATCTAGAATTGTTATGGATAATGAGTTTTGTTTTTTTCCCCGGTAGAACATCAGTATTAACCAAAGTAGGAAACAGTGGTTTTGAAAGACTGGTCAATGCACAATACCCCCATTTTTTAAAAACGAGTGAAATTTGTTTACATTTATGAAAAATTTCTTTCTGATTACAAATATTTAAACAAAAGTTCTTTAAAAAAATTTACTTATTTAAATTTGAAGAAACGAAAATGCCCCAAAACCGAGCAAAACCAGTCTGATCGAAACACTAAACAAAATCTGTGACGTCAAAAGGTCCTTCCGTTTCCATGGCTATCGTGAGGTTTCTTCCAAATAGTTGGCGTAGATTTGGTAGACCATTGCCATTTCCCATACAGGTTGGCGTGAATTGCGAGAAACTTGCAAAACTGGTTTCCGCTGCAGCATTTCAAGCCAAATGTTTGGGATTTCTTGACGTCACATTCAATTCGAGCCGAATGAATCGTTTCTCGTCAACGTCTACAGGAGAAATTTGATTGCAAATAAAAAAAATAAAAAAAAAAAAAGCGCACGAAGCAAAAAATTTGGTGTTTATGGCCTTTTCGAAACATTGAGAGTTGAATAAAAAAATAAAAAATAAATGCTGGAATTGTCCATTCTGGCCGAAACTCGAACATCGTTCCAAAAAATCTAATAAATTTTGTTTGGACAAATCTTAACAAGCATAGATAAAGTAAAATATTCCGATTTTGATAAACCAATATTCAGGTGTCGAAACAGGATCAAATACCGAGTTGTAAAATGCATGAATGGCATTTGATTACCTTAAGAGGCCATGAGAAATTTTTTCCAAAATTCTTTAGTTTTGCTTAGAATTAAAGAAAACTTGGCACAAATATAGAAGATATGACTTATAAGACAACAGCACAATTTGAGCAGATAAAAACAGTAAATTATTGAGAAAAATGCATTAAAAAAATACGAAATTTTAACTTTTTTCAATATGCTCCTTGCTACAAAATATTCTAACAAACATGAAAAAAAAAATCTGAAGTTGTTTATCAATAAATATTATAAACATTTTCACTCATTCTTTTATCTTTAGGTGCTATAGTTAAATAGAAATAAAATATCAAACTAGTAATTTTTCATTAAAAAATGCTCATATTTCAGCTTTCCAACATGAAAAAAAATTCAAAAAACTATGTGATATAAAAAAGCATGCGTGAATTTCTTTATAGTACATTAAAAATTATTTATATGAAAAATTAGGTACGTTTATCAAAAAATGAATCGTAAGGAGCTTTTTGAACAAACGTAAAATGAGAAAAAGGCGAAGCTGAGAAAAATGCATTTTTAACTTTTACCAACAAGTGCGCAATACGTTAAAATAGTTAGATAAAATAACAATTTTACCACTTTAAATCACTGGATTTCAAAATTTCAAATACGAAATTTAAGATAGGAATGCCAGCAATTTTTATACAATTAAAATAATAAAACGTCGTTTATGTTGATATTTTTGTAGTTTCGTTTCAATGTCCCATGTGCCCTACTCACATGATAAAATTTCCATGTGTATTCAGCAAGTACTTTATAAAATATAATGGTTACAAGTAACGTAGTTTGCATGGAAAATCTGAATATTGTTAAAAAATGAATAAAAATTAAAAAATTAATAAAAAAAAAATAATAATAAAACAAAAAATTAACCTATGTTTCTTTTAATATAATTTTAAGGGGAGTTGGCACCCAAAAATTTATAATAAATCAATTTTGAGTTTATTTTTGTTTATTAAAATTTTTTTCCCTTTAAAATTAATCCTTATTTGTAATAATACCTCATTAATAATTTTTAGAAGAAAAAATTTCGAACTATAAGTGTAAGTAATGTTTTCTTTAAAATTCGTTTTTCTCAAAACTACATTTTTCATTACTCATGTACCTTTTTCTCAGAAAAAGCTCAAGCTATCTACCTAAAATTTTTATCACATATTCATTTTATGTAAACTGTATTTACTGAAGTAAGGTTTTGTTATTATTTAAAAAAAAATTTTGTTCTGGCTTATTTCGTCAAACAAAATTTGTGATTTTTAATAAATTTGACCGACTTACACTAATAATTCATTTTAAAAAAAATGTAAATGCATTATAATTAAAACCCAACTTTAGTAAAATAATAAGTTGTTAGGGGAAGCGTATAGATAGAGCTTTCTACAATATGCGGTTCAATAAGATGAGTAAACTCAAGACAATTGACGACATGTTAGCATTTAATATTTACAGTTATTTACAAGCAAAATATAGTTACAAGCATAATTAGCCTCTGTTATAAAACCCAGCTCATATGAGGAAAAGATATACGTTCATCGTCTTATAGCTACATAAATTTATAGAACACCACAAGATGGAAAATAAAGTAAAAACCAAGTTACGTTGTCCTGGCAACGCGTAACTGCCATCCAGGAACAAGAAATAAACTTTGATGCGTGGGATTTTATTAGCCTCGTGTACCACAGTACTCGCCCCCTAGTGAGTTACTCGAACGATGAAGTAACTTCATGTATAACGAGCTGGAATGCGGATTGTGTGTCCAGATCTAGTCACTTGTGGCGGGATGTCCAACTTCATTCTTTAGTTTCTCTTGGCTTTCTCTGCTGCTGTTTCAGAACTTGAAGACGATGAAACAGTTCCGGAATTATTTTCTCCAAGTGCAGGTGCTTCGTAAGTCCTTTCAGGTTCTGCAAAATTGTCCGAAAAATAGGGTTTAATTCTATCTATGGATACGTTAACTTCTTTTTGTTTCATTCGAATAGTGAAAATTTTGTCGGTTCGCCTTAACACTTTATATGGTCCATGATATGGTTGTTGCAAACTGTGTCGAACACTGTCAGTACGGACAAATACGTATGAGCAAGTTTTTAAATCTTTGAATACAAATGGCTTCTGCTTTGAGTGATGATGAAAGGGAATGGGTTTTAATTTTTCCATTGTGCTTTTTAAATTTTTGATAAATTCTGACTGTGCTTCAGTATTTGAATTTTCGAAAAAATCACATGGTAATTTTATATTTTCCCCATACAAGAGTTCTGCAGAGGTAGCTTGACAATCCTCAAGCAATGTAGTGCGTAAACCAAGTAGAATAATCGGAATTGACTTTGTCCAACTTGGATTTTCGTGGCACATTATACTGGCTTTCAAAGTACGATGCCAACGCTCAATACAGCCGTTGGTTTGCGGATGATATGCGGTACTTCTATTTCTTTTAAAACCCAGAAATTTTGAAAGTTCCTGAAACAATTGAGACTCAAATTGAGCACCCTGATCAGTCGTAATTACGAGCGGAATACCGTAGCGAGCGATCCAATTCTTCAACAAAGCGTCAGAAACTGTCTCTGCTCGAATATCAGGTAAAGGAATAGCTTCTGCCCACCGCGTGTAGCGATCAATTATTGTTAGGCAATATCGATATCCTTCCGATGACGGCAAGGGACCAATCAGGTCTAGATTAATTTCTTCAAATCGTTGACTAACGGTAGGATATTCTTGCAATGGAGAATGAACATGTCTAGAAATTTTAGATTTCTGACATTTCAAACAACTTTTAGTCCAATTGCGAATGTCTTTGTTGACTGATGGCCAAATGAATTTTGATATAGCCAATCGAACAGTTGCTTTAATTCCAGGATGTGAGAGATTGTGAACACTTTGGAACACTGCTTTCCTAAAGGTAACTGGAATAAATGGTCTTTTAAATTTTGTGGAAGTATCGCAGTATAATGAACGATTAGAGCCGAAAATTGGGATTAGTTCAATTTTTAATGAAGAGTTTTCAGATGCCAGCAGTTCTTTTAACTCATCATCACTTTCCTGAGCTTCGGCTAAAGATTCAAAATCAATTTGAGGTGAAATTCTTATCTCCTCTAGTCTTGATAGTGTATCAGCAACGATGTTGTCTTTTCCCGAAATGTGTTGAATTTCTAGAGTGAATTGACTAATATACTCCAAATGCCTTTGTTGGCGAGGGGAGGCTTTCTCTAATTTTTGTTGGAATGCATACACCAGAGGTTAATGATCAGTGAACAACGTAAATTCACTACCCTCCAAAAAACCCCCCAGGGGCTCGCTTCGGTGAGTACGGGTGTGGCGATCCCGGGGCGCCTGAGCCTCGCAGGAGATGGGGGAGCGGTGGTCAGTCTCCCTAGCAAATTTGGGTGCTCTGCTTATTCCCCGCACTCCTGCGGACATCAAAACGGATCATGCCCCTATCTGAGGGTCACTTTGTAGTGGCTGTCACTGGGGGGCAGCGCGGGGCGGATTGCTTAGATCCCTGCGGGATGATGGCATTCGCTACTCTCAAGCTGGGCGGGCAATTCTGTCGCTTACGTTGCCGTCTTCATGGTCCAACTTCGAATACCCCTAACCTGGGGTGGGACGATAACCTTCCGGTTACCCTCCAACAAATACCGGAAATGCTTGATAGACGAATATGCAGCTAGCAGCTCCCGATCATACGTGCTGTAATTCTTTTGTGCCGGTGTCAGTTTAACAGAAAAGTAACCAAGTGGCTGCCAATTCTTATTCACAAGTTGTTGCACCACTCCGCCAACTGCTATATCCGAAGCGTCTACCATAAGAGCAAGCTTAGCTGATGACACTGGGTGAGCTAAAATTGCAGCAGATTTCAATAATACTTTAGAGATTGTAAAGGCATTTGACGCTTCGTCTGTCCACTCAATAACCCGATTATGATTCTTTTTGCTATTTTTTAAATAATCGTATAAGCTTGCTTGGTGCTGAGTCGCTAAAGGTATAAACCTTCGATAGAAATTTATAATTCCCAAAAATCTTCTAAGTTGTTTGACTGTTTTGGATTTATTGAAATCTTCGATGACTTTGATTTTTTCTTCCGTTGGACCAATTCCTTTTAGAGACACAATGTGGCCAACAAAATTTACCTCAAGTTGAGCGAAGTTGCATTTCCTGAGATTTAATGTTAACCCAAATTGCTGTAATCTTTCAAAAACTGTTCTGAGATGACGCAAATGCTCCTCTTTAGTGCGAGATGCAACAAGTATGTCATCCAGATAGACGAAGCAGAATTCCAGGCCTCGTAGAACGGCATGCATGAATTGCTGAAATGTCAGCGCCGCGTTCCGAAGTCCAAAAGTCATCAAGGGAAATTCGAACAGTCCGAACGGTGTACAAATAGCTGTTTTTTCTATATCTGATGATTCCATTTGAAACGTCTTCTCAAGCCTAAATCCAAACTGATAAGTTGCTTGCCGTAAGTTTTGATTGAACTTGAATTTGCAGCATAAAGTTTAAAATCGGATGGGGACAGCTTATTTGGTTTTGGCGGTGGAATTACGGACACATCAGCCCCTTTGTTGACAAGATAGTGCCTCTTGCTAGACCTGTCAAAAAGAAAGAGGCGACATTTTATTTGGCCGTAGTCGTTGGCCTCTTCAATCGACCGGCCCGTTAGTTTCCCGAAGTACTTGCTGGTTCTTCAAATTCGCATGGCTTTACACAGTGGCGTGCATTGCTTCCAATTTTGTAATGATACCAACATAGTTTATAACGAGCAGGTTTGGACCGCGAACGACTGCGATTTCGAGCATTTTCAGCTTTATTTGGAGATCTACCCCTTGTCATGAATGTATCGAATTTCCTAGTTAATTCTGCAATGCTAATTTCCAAAGAACTAATGTTTTCGTTATTAGTATTATTCGGTTCAAAAGTTTTGCTGGATGCTTGATTCACTGTATATAATTCTGTTGAGCTAAATATTCCGATAATTTTATCTGCCATCTCCGCAATGTTATCTAAAGGATCGGAGTTTATTGACAATATTGCTTGAACTTGCTGCGGTAACCTCTGTAGCTAAAGTTTTTTTTAACAATTCCTTAGAAATGGAAGTTTCAGCCAAACCTTTCATTTGTCGTAACAAGTCAGATGGGCGTTTATCTCCCAGATTAAGTTGGGTCAATACCTTTTTTAACCTGGATTCTTCAGTATCTGTTATTCTATTCAACAATGCATTTTTGAAAGTATCGTATTTCCCATCCGCTGGCGGATTTGATAAAGTATCCTCGACAAAATCTAAAACATTTTCATCCAATGACGCAACGGCAATGTTATATTTAGTTACATCACGAGTAATATTTCCATTTGAAAACTGTGCTTCAAGTTGTAAAAACCATAGCTTAGGCTTATGTCGCCAAAAATTTGGCGGCTTTATCGCCACTCTGTTTACTTCTAAATTTACATTATCTTGACTTGATGAATTTAAATTATCGTCTGCGCTCTCATTCATCTCTATATATATAAGGCAAAGCCCTCACTCACTGACTCACTCACTCACTCACTCACTGACTCACTCATCACTAATTCTCCCACTTCCCACATAGTCACAACTCTGAAAATCGGCACAAATATCAACAATGGTAAAAATAGAAAAAGTAAACTATTCCGATCTCGATTAACCCACTTTAAGGGGTCGAAAAGGGGTTAAACGTTCCAAACGGGGGACATTCGAAAATCCTACTTCCCACATAGTCACAACTCTGAAAATCGGCACAAATATCAACAATGGTAAAAATAGAAAAAGTAAACTATTCCGATCTCGATTAACCCACTTTAAGGGGTCGAAAAGGGGTTAAACGTTCCAAACGGGGGACATTCGAAAATCCTACTTCCCACATAGTCACAACTCTGAAAATTGGCACAAATATCAACAATGGTAAAAATAGACAAAGTAAACTATTCCGATCTCGATTAACCCACTTTAAGGGGTCGAAAAGGGGTTAAACGTTCCAAACGAGGGACATTCGAATATCCTACTTCCCATTTGGTCACAACTCTAAATATTGGTACAAATATTAACAATAGTAAACATAGAAAAAGTAAGCTATTCCGATCTCGATTAACCCACTTTAAGGGCTCGAAAAGGGGTTAAACGTTCCAAACGAGGGATATTCGAATGTCCTACTTCCCCTTTCTTCACAACTCTGAAATCTGGTGCAAGTATCAACAAAAACAAACGTATAAAAAGTAAGCTATTCCGATCACTATTTACCCACTCTAAGAGGTCAAAAAGGGGTTAAACGTTCCAAACGAGGGATAATCGAATGTACCACTTCCCATATGGTCACAACTCTAAAAATTGGTACAAATGTCAACAATGGTAAACATAGAAAAAGTTAGCTATTCCGATCTCGATGAACCCATTTTAAGAGGTCAAAAAGGGGTTAAACGTTCCAAACGAGCGATATATTCGAATGTCCTACTTCTCATATTTTCACAATTCTGAAAACTGGTGTGAATATCAATAAAGACAAACGCAGAAAAAGTAAACTATTCCGATCTCGGGTGGATCAAGGGGTGGAAAAGGGGTTAAACGTTCCAAACGAGGAATATTCGAATGTACCACTTCCCATATGGTCACAACTCGGAAATTTGGTATAAATGTCAAAAAAGATTAAACATAGAAAAAGTAAGCTATTCTGTTCTCTATTAACCAACTTTAAGGGGTCGAGAAGGGGTTAAATGTTCCAAACGAGGGATATCCGAATGTTCCTCTTCTAATGTAGTCATTTTTCTGATATTTTTTTGCAAATGTTAAAAAAATAAGTCATTCCAATATCGATTAACGAATTTTTAAGGGATGAAAAGCCGACGCAACATTGAAACTATACGAGGATTAACTTAATGTCTAATTAACTTAATTCCAATACAGCTACTACTTTGAAATTTAGAACTAAGAGCAAACATAAACACAATAAACTATACCAGTTTACTATTCACAATTATAAATTTCGTTTAAAATGTCAACAAAGGAAAGTTCCTATTTTGATAAATCAATTTATCGGGATCGAAATGGGAGCAAACGTCTGAAGTGTAGAATACATGAATGTCTTTTGATCGCTAAAATGCTAATGGTAAAATTTCGTAGCGCAGCACGGGTATTCAGCTAGTCTCTCTATATATAAGGCAAAGCCCTCACTCACTCACTGACTCACTCATCACTAATTCTCCCACTTCCCACATAGTCACAACTCTGAAAATCGGCACAAATATCAACAATGGTAAAAATAGAAAAAGTAAACTATTCCGATCTCGATTAACCCACTTTAAGGGGTCGAAAAGGGGTTAAACGTTCCAAACGGGGGACATTCGAAAATCCTACTTCCCACATAGTCACAACTCTGAAAATCGGCACAAATATCAACAATGGTAAAAATAGAAAAAGTAAACTATTCCGATCTCGATTAACCCACTTTAAGGGGTAGAAAAGGGGTTAAACGTTCCAAACTGGGGACATTCGAAAATCCTACTTCCCACATAGTCACAACTCTGAAAATTGGCACAAATATCAACAATGGTAAAAATAGAAAAAGTAAACTATTCCGATCTCGATTAACCCACTTTAAGGGGTGGAACAGGGGTTAAACGTTCCAAACGACGGATATTCGAATGTCCTACTTTCCCTTTCGTCACAAATTTGAAATCTGGTGCAAGTATCAACAAAAACAATCGTATAAAAAGTTAGCTATTCCGATCTCTATTTACCCACTCTAAGAGGTCAAAATGGGTTAAACGTTCCAAACGAGGGATATTCGAATGTACCACTTCCCATATGGTCACAACTCTAAAAATTGGTACAAATGTCAACAATGGTAAACATAAAAAAAGGAAGCTATTCCGATTTCGATTAACCCACTTTAAGAGGTCAAAAAGGGGTTAAATGTTCCAAACGAGCGATATATTCGAATGTCCTACTTCTCATATTTTCACAATTCTGAAAACTGGTGTGAATATCAATAAAGACAAACGCAGAAAAAGTAAACTATTCCGATCTCGGGTGGATCAAGGGGTGGAAAAGGGGTTAAACGTTCCAAACGAGGAATATTCGAATGTACCACTTCTCATATGGTCACAACTCGGAAATTTGGTACAAATGTCAAAAAAGATTAAACATAGAAAAAGTAAGCTATTCTGTTCTCGATTAACCAACTTTAAGGGGTCGAAAAGGGGTTAAATGTTCCAAACGAGGGATATCCGAATGTTCCTCTTCCAGTGTAGTCATTTTTCTGATATTTTTTTGCAAATGTTAAAAAAATAAGTCATTCCAATATCGATTAACGAATTTTTAAGGGATGAAAAGACGACGCAACATTGAAACTATACGAGGATTAACTTAATGTCTAATTAACTTAATTCCAATACAGCTACTACTTTGAAATTTAGAACTAAGAGCAAACATAAACACAATAAACTATTCCAGTTTACTATTCACAATTATAAATTTCGTTTAAAATGTCAACAAAGGAAAGTTCCTATTTTGATAAATCAATTTGTCGGGATCGAAATGGGAGCAAACGTCTGAAGTGTAGAATACATGAATGTCTTTTGATCGCTAAAATGCTAATGGTAAAATTTCGTAGCGCAGCACGGGTATTCAGCTAGTGTTTAATATAAAGTCAAATCAGATAATAATAGTTCTATTTAAATGCACAGACCTTCTTTCATCCAAATAAAATCTACGTCCTCAGATCACCAGTTGTTAGGGGAAGCTTATAGATAGAGCTTCCTACAATATGCGGTTCTATAAGATGAGTAAACTCAAGACAATTGACGACATGTTAGCATTTAATATTTACAGTTATTTACAAGCAAAATAGAGTTAAAAGCATAATTAGCCTCTGTTATAAAACCCCAGCTCATATGAGGAAAAGATATACGTTCATAGTCTTATAGCTACATAAATTTATAGAACACCACAAGATGGAAAATAAAGTAAAAACCAAGTTACGTTGTCCTGGCAACGCGTAACTGCCATCCAGGAACAAGAAATAAACTTTGATGCGTGGGATTTTATTAGCCTCGTGCACCACAAAGTGTCTGATAAATGAGATAAAAAAAGAATTAGGCTTCTATATCAAGTATTTTCTGAGAAAAAGGTACATGAGTAATGAAAAATGTACATGAGTAATGAAAAATGTCGTTTTGAGATAAATGCATTTTAAAGAAAAGCTTATTTACACTAATAGTTCATAATTTTATCGTCAAAAAATTATTAAAAATACTTCTAAATGAGATCTCTGAGAAAAAGGTACTTGAGTAATGAAAAATGTCGTTTTGAGATAAATGCATTTTAAAGAAAAGCTTATTTACACTAATAGTTCATAATTTTATCGTCAAAAAATTATTAAAAATACTTCTAAATGAGATCTCTGAGAAAAAGGTACTTGAGTAATGAAAAATGTCGTTTTGAGATAAATGCATTTTAAAGAAAAGCTTATTTACACTAATAGTTCATAATTTTATCGTCAAAAAATTATTAAAAATACTTCTAAATGAGATCTCTGAGAAAAAGGTACTTGAGTAATGAAAAATGTCGTTTTGAGATAAATGCATTTTAAAGAAAAGCTTATTTACACTAATAGTTCATAATTTTATCGTCAAAAAATTATTAAAAATACTTCTAAATGAGATCTCTGAGAAAAAGGTACTTGAGTAATGAAAAATGTCGTTTTGAGATAAATGCATTTTAAAGAAAAGCTTATTTACACTAATAGTTCATAATTTTATCGTCAAAAAATTATTAAAAATACTTCTAAATGAGATCTCTGAGAAAAAGGTACTTGAGTAATGAAAAATGTCGTTTTGAGATAAATGCATTTTAAAGAAAAGCTTATTTACACTAATAGTTCATAATTTTATCGTCAAAAAATTATTAAAAATACTTCTAAATGTGATCTCTGAGAAAAAGGTACTTGAGTAATGAAAAATGTCGTTTTGAGATAAATGCATTTTAAAGAAAAGCTTATTTACACTAATAGTTCATAATTTTATCGTCAAAAAATTATTAAAAATACTTCTAAATGTGATCTCTGAGAAAAAGGTACTTGAGTAATGAAAAATGTCGTTTTGAGATAAATGCATTTTAAAGAAAAGCTTATTTACACTAATAGTTCATAATTTTACCGTCAAAAAATTATTAAAAATACTTCTAAATGAGATCTCTGAGAAAAAGGTACTTGAGTAATGAAAAATGTCGTTTTGAGATAAATGCATTTTAAAGAAAAGCTTATTTACACTAATAGTTCATAATTTTACCGTCAAAAAATTATTAAAAATACTTCTAAATGAGATCTCTGAGAAAAAGGTACTTGAGTAATGAAAAATGTCGTTTTGAGATAAATGCATTTTGAAAAAAAGCTTATTTACACTAATAGTTCATAATTTTATCGTCAAAAAATTATTAAAAATACTTCTAAATGAGATCTCTGAGAAAAAGGTACTTGAGTAATGAAAAATGTCGTTTTGAGATAAATGCATTTTAAAGAAAAGCTTATTTACACTAATAGTTCATAATTTTACCGTCAAAAAATTATTAAAAATACTTCTAAATGAGATCTCTGAGAAAAAGGTACTTGAGTAATGAAAAATGTCGTTTTGAGATAAATGCATTTTAAAGAAAAGCTTATTTACACTAATAGTTCATAATTTTACCGTCAAAAAATTATTAAAAATACTTCTAAATGAGATCTCTGAGAAAAAAGTACTTGAGTAATGAAAAATGTCGTTTTGAGATAAATGCATTTTAAAGAAAAGCTTATTTACACTAATAGTTCATAATTTTACCGTCAAAAAATTATTAAAAATACTTCTAAATGAGATCTCTGAGAAAAAGGTACTTGAGTAATGAAAAATGTCGTTTTGAGATAAATGCATTTTGAAGAAAAGCTTATTTACACTAATAGTTCATAATTTTACCGTCAAAAAATTATTAAAAATACTTCTAAATGAGATCTCTGAGAAAAAGGTACTTGAGTAATGAAAAATGTCGTTTTGAGATAAATGCATTTTAAAGAAAAGCTTATTTACACTAATAGTTCATAATTTTATCGTCAAAAAATTATTAAAAATACTTCTAAATGAGATCTCTGAGAAAAAGGTACTTGAGTAATGAAAAATGTCGTTTTGAGATAAATGCATTTTGAAGAAAAGCTTATTTACACTAATAGTTCATAATTTTACCGTCAAAAAATTATTAAAAATACTTCTAAATGAGATCTCTGAGAAAAAGGTACTTGAGTAATGAAAAATGTCGTTTTGAGATAAATGCATTTTAAAGAAAAGCTTATTTACACTAATAGTTCATAATTTTATCGTCAAAAAATTATTAAAAATACTTCTAAATGAGATCTCTGAGAAAAAGGTACTTGAGTAATGAAAAATGTCATTTTGAGATAAATGCATTTTGAAGAAAAGCTTATTTACAATAATAGTTCATAATTTTATCGTCAAAAAATTATTAAAAATACTTCTAAATGAGATCTCTGAGAAAAAGGTACTTGAGTAATGAAAAATGTCGTTTTGAGATAAATGCATTTTGAAGAAAAGCTTATTTACACTAATAGTTCATAATTTTATCGTCAAAAAATTATTAAAAATACTTCTAAATGAGATCTCTGAGAAAAAGGTACTTGAGTAATGAAAAATGTCATTTTGAGATAAATGCATTTTGAAGAAAAGCTTATTTACAATAATAGTTCATAATTTTATCGTCAAAAAATTATTAAAAATACTTCTAAATGAGATCTCTGAGAAAAAGGTACTTGAGTAATGAAAAATGTCGTTTTGAGATAAATGCATTTTGAAGAAAAGCTTATTTACACTAATAGTTCATTATTTTACCGTCAAAAAATTATTAAAAATACTTCTAAAGGCGGTATTATTACAAATAAGGTATCATTTTAAAGGAAGGAATTTAAATTTTAATAAACTATATAAACTCAAAATTAATTATTTTATAAATTTTAGGGTACCAACTCCTCTTAAAGTTTGTAAGTAATAAAGTTTGAAATTAATATGAATATGGCTTTATTTCTAAATTATATGATTAGGTTATTTTATCGCATGAGAAGGATAATAGTTTATACAGTGTAAATGTGTTTTCTTCTGTTTGAAAAACGTAATTTATATAAATAATAATACTAAAAAGATCTGTGTCATCTATCAAATGTCTGAATTCAACTTTTTCTATAACATTTCTTAATTTTTGAGTATTCATTTATCAAAAACGGAAATTTTAATCTTATTATGGACTAAACGAATTACATCAAAATATTTGCATAATACAAAATGTAAGACAATACGAAAAGGTAAAGAATATTTGATAAAAATATAAATTAAAAAATGAATATCAAGTAAAAATTTAGTTATTAGTTATTAAAAAAATTGCTTTTCATTTTTCAACCATAAAATTAATTTCCATACCATTTCCAACCATAAAATTAATTTTCAAAATAAAATCAATTATACAAGATATATGGGTTCTAGCTTTGCCAGCAAAGATCAATTCCAGTTTTTTTAACCAAATAATTAAAAAGAAAGTCATTATATTAAGCAGCTTTTCAACTTAATGTAAATATATTTTTAGTGAGTTTCATTTATTTAGCATACATATTTTTTAAATTGTATTTTTTTGTTGGTGGTTTTCTACTGCATCAACCAAGCCACATAAACATATACACAGAACATATAAACTGGCTTATACATTTTAATTAAATAAAATATACCTCTTTTAAGAATGATAAACAATTTTCATGTTTATCGAAAATTTAATTACATACTAAGAAATACTTCTTTGATTTAATTACTTTTGGTGTATTGAAGAAACGACTTTTGTACTAATACTCTGTAAGTTATACGTTCTTACTTTTTTATTACAGAACTGTTTTTAGAAAGATGTATTTTATAACTATCAAAACAAAATCTAGATATGCTCCACTGTTGCAACAAAATATTTTTGATGAACTTCAATTATAGTTGTAAAGAAATACTTTTTTCTTTAGAAAATTAATTTTAAAATGAAAAGTCTCAAAAATTTTAATTTCATAATGCGAATAATTTGCTTATTGTTGCAAGAGAACACGTGTTTTTTTTTTTTTTTTTTTTTTTGGAAAAAATAATTGCACAATGGTTTCTAATACAATACGTATAGATTGTATTTTTAGTGTTGAAACATGCCAACTCTTAAGTTATTTAAAAACCCTTAAAATTCTTTAAATCGACGATTTTTAGTTCATTTCTGAGAATTCAACAAACTATGATTTAATACATAAATTGCATTGTATTTAATAAGAAATATATAATTAAGAATAGAGATTTATAAATAAATTAAAACTAGGGGTGAGGAAAATCGCACATTTTTCAATTACACTATAATATTGGTAATTGTATAAAAATTTGATATAGTGTTATTTACCGTTTTCATAATTTCAATCATTTAATTAAAAATAGTTAATTTAGCGATATTTTTGGCAATAATTTTTACATGGGCAAAAAAAGTAAAAGTTCAATTGGCAATGTTATTAAATAACCATTAAATCGTCATTACTTGTGCGTGAAACAGAAAAAAAAATCAGTCGTTGATGGGCGATGCTCAAGGGCAGAGGGCTCTGTGTTAAAGAAGCTCGTTTTTTCAACTTTTTGCGCTTTTATCGCATTTTTACTAGAACTTCAGGAATGGGAATGTTTAGAACAACTTCAGAGGCATTACCATAGCGGTTCTGATCAAAATAATTGAAGCCGTGCTTTAGCAATGGTTGAAAAACAAGATATTTTTTCATGTTTTCAACCTTATGCGCAGGCGTGATTTTGACGAAGACATTGACGGTACGTCTCTTGGCCACCACTAACCCGCACACTTAATTTGATCGAATCAATTTGTTCGGGAGTTATGTTGAGCGCCTATACACACAGACACACATTTTTTTAGACCACGTTTTGGGAATCAGGATGTCCGAAAACATGGTGAAATAATAATAATAATAATAATAATAATATATATATATATATATATATATATTATTATTTCACCATGTTTTCGGACATCCTGATTCCCAGAACATGGTCTAGAAAAAATGTGTGTCTGTGTGTATAGGCGCTCAACATATATATATATATATATATATATATATATATATATATATATATATATATATATATATATATATATCTATATCTATATCTATATCTATATCTCTCTCTCTCTCTCTCTCTCTCTCTCTCTCTCTCTCTCTCTCTATATATATATATATATATATATATATATATATATATATATATATATATTTATATATTGAAAAAAAAAATTTCACTGAATGAAATACTTTCATTACCCTAAGACATATGGGGAATTGAAAGTAAAAGTTTTAAAAACATATGAATTAGGACCTAACGCTAGGGGGAGGGGGGTGTTAGGGCGATGCAGTGGGCGCAAATTTTTACCTACCCAAAATTATTACAGGTGTTGCATGCAGCATGACCTTATTTAAAAACAACACAAAATGTCCATTTTGCATTTTTTTTTATCGTTATAACAAATGCTGAAATAAGACTCATATATGAATTATCACATAAAATATTGCCAAACTGGTAATTTTTATCTAAGCGAATGATGAATATATAAAAACTATAAATCGACATCAGTAATATAGTGTAATTGAAAGTTGTGCGATGTTCCACACCCCTAGTTTAAAAAGTTCTCAGAGTCCCTAAGTGGCCGACGACATGAGCGCCCGCAGAAATATTAGTAGGGGGGGGGGGGGGGGTGCAAGACTAGATTTTTATCAAAATCATTAATTTTTTAGAAATTTTAATTAATAGTAATGCATTTTAAATTATACCTTTTAAGTATAGTTTAAAAAATTCATGGTATATATTTTTGAAAGCGCAACCCTGTTAAAAAGAAAGAAAATATTAAAAATACTAAAAAATATATTTGTAACGATTTTTTTATCATCCAACTAGATCTCACGGCATTCAAGAGACAGTGTTAAAAACAGAAGAACACGAAGAGGCAAAAATACAGAAGAGTAGCATTACATTTTATCCAAGTTTTGGGATTAATTAAAAACAAAAAAATTAAAAAAAAAAATTTAAAAAAAAAATTAAATTCAAAGGCAGTATTGGATATATTTAATTGAATTCAATAATCCTAGACAATAAGTGCCAGTAGCTATACTAAACTTCAACTTAACTAGACATCACTTAGACGGTAGATCGTGACAGTGCTCATAGGTATTTAATCCATTTTGGCGGCGTGAAAGCACAATGTTCGCCAAACCACAACAGAACAAAAGGCTATAAGGTTTGGCGAGAATTATGTCTTCACTCCGCCAAAATGGATTAAATACCTATGAGCACTGTCACGATCTACCGTCTAAGTGATGTCTAGTTAAGTTGAAGTTTAGTATATAAAAAACGACATAGAAAAGAAACAAAATACTAAAATAATATTAAAACAAATACTTATTGTAATATAAATACCAAAACGGCCAATGTGCTTTTCTTTTTATATTGGAACTTACACCTTTTCCCTCATTTTTAAATTTTTTTTTTTTTTTTTTTTTAATTTTCAAAGGCAAGGGGGCTGCAAGTGTACCTCCTTGCACCCTCTTGGGGGTGCCCACGACTGACGATTTCCGTGTTTTTCCAACTTTATTTTCTATTCAGTTACAAACGTACGATAAGAGCAATAAGCAACATATTTACTGGTTAAAATATATTTCCTATATTTACCAACGTTACAAAGTTTTAATAAAATAATGTTACCAAAAATTCTAAAGTTAACTAAAAGTAGGGATGTGGAAAATCGCACATCTTTGAATGTCACTGTAATATTGGTTATTACATTAAATATAATATGGTGTTATTCACTGTTTTCATATTTTCGCTCATTTAAATAATAATATAACCCAAAAAAACCCAAAGTTTATAAAAAAATCCTTTATATGCATTGGTAATTTTTATATTCATTAACATCAAAAACATTTGTATCACCCTCAAACTATGTTTCAAATTTTTTTTATTAAAAATGAACGTGAATGTCATCCAAATATCATTTATTTGATAGAAATTTTTCTATTATTTATTTATTGAAAAAAATTTTAGCAGCAGAAATAAGTTTCAACAATGATCGGTTCAATGCTATTTTAATGCGATTGGATGACGGCAAGTTGGTTTATTAGTATTCCGTTAAACGACTTTTTAGTGACGGTAACAGCCTCAAAATAAGATAAAATGCATTGTCATTGACATCGAACCTATCTGCCAAGTTTCAGCCCGATTGGATGACGGAAAGGGGGTTAATTAGGCCTCCGCAGATTCTACTCCCATTGACAAATAAACAAACATACATACAAAAGCTAAGTTAATAAAAAGGAATGAAAAATCGGAAGTCTGGCAATATTTTTGGTATTAATTTTCACATGGGCAAAGTAACGCTAAAATGGTGAAATTGGCGATGCTATTTGACATTACATTGCTTTTTCTTGTGCGTGATACAGAAAAAAATCAATCACTAATGGGCGATGCAGGAGGTCAGAGAGCTTTGTGTTAAACGCTTTACGTTTTTCAACGTTTCACACTTTTATCGTATTTTTATTAGAATTTCGGAGGTGGTGCCGATTAGAACACCTTAAGAAGCATTAGCACAAAGATTTTAATCAACACCATTTGAGCCGTTTTTATGCATTCGCTGAAACCATGATTTTGAATGATTTCAACCTTATGCTCATGCGCGATTTTGACGAAAACCTTAATGGTAAGTCCCATGGCCACTACTAATCCGTACACTAAATTTGAACATCATAGGTCTAATTTTGAGGGAGTTCTACTCACCACTTACTTACAGACTTTTTTTTTAAGATCCCTTTATACTTTCAATTAACCATATGTATTCATAGTGTAATGAAAATATAGTATTTGATCAAAACAAATTTTCGATTTTTTTTTATGCATTTCTCCTATTTTTGGAACATCCTGATTTTAAAAAAGTGATCTAGAAAAAATGTATGTCTGTTTGTGTGTCTGTGGTCAGGATAACTTCCGAACAAATTGACCTACGATGTTCAAATTTTGGTGTGCTGGTTGGTGATGGCACAGGGACCTACCACTAAAGTTTTCGTCAAAATCGCGCATGCGCATAAGGTAGCTGCCGTTGAAAAAATCATGTTTTTCAGTAATTGTTGATAAACGATTCTAACAATTTTGTCCAAAATTATTGCGATATTGCCTCTTAAAGTGTTCTAAGCAACCTCAACTCTGAAATTCCCGTAAAAATACTTGAATGGCGTAAAAAGTTGATAAAGCGAATGCCTTTAAAACAGAGTTCTCTTTCCTTGAGCATACCTTATCAATGATTGTTTTTTCTTCTCTCCCCAGTTTCACTTGTAAGAAAGGATAATATAAGAATTATTGAAAAGTATATCGTCAAAATTATCTATTTGGCAATTATTTTTTCCCCCCAAGAATTATGATAAAAGATATCGACAAACTGGCCATCTTTTCTACATTAATAAAGAAAATATAAAAACGGTAAATGACACAAATTGACTTCAGTATTATAGTGTAATTGAAAGTTGTGCGATGTTCTACACCCCTAGCTTAAATCAGGATGTTCTAAAATGTAGGGAAATGCAAAAGAAAAAAAAAAAAAAAAATATCCGATTTTTTTTTTAATCAAATACTATACTTTCACCACCCTATGTAAACATATGGGTAATTAATTGAAAGTAAAAATGAACCAAAAATTATAAGGTGACTATTGTTAAATACTAATGTCTTCTGGTTTGTACTCAAGGGACTAAATCTTTTACGATGGGTGTAAAGATGTGTTTTATAATAATCACCATAATTTTTCTTCTATAAACTATTTTTTGGTTTCTTAGATTTGCAATAGAGTAAGGTTATTATTTCCATGTAAGGTTTGGTTTGGAAGTTTTGATTATCTATTTCTGTCATTGATTAAGTGCTTAAGGGGACATGGGACACTGAAATCACCAAAAATGACGTTTTTTTGTTTTCATTCTATAAAAATTGCTTATGCCACTAGCTTTAATTTCGCGTTTGAATTTCTGAAATCCGATGATTTTAAGTGGTAAAATCTTTATTTTAACTAACTATTTTAACGCATCGCACACTTGTTGGCAAAGGCTAAAAATGCGTTTTTCTCAGCTTTGCTTTTTCCCATTTTACTTATGTTCGAAAAGCTCCTTGCGATTCATTTTTTGATAAATCCACCTAATTTTTTTGTATTAATAATTTTTAATGTACTATAAAGAAATTTACACATGCTTTTTTATGTCACATAATTTTTTATATTTTTTTTCATGTTGGGAATTTGAAGTAGGTGCATTTTTTAATGAGAAATCACTGGCGCCAAGTTTGAAATTTTATTTCTGTTCAACGATTGCACCTAAAGATAAAAGCATGTTTGAAAATGTTTATAATATATTGAAAAACAACTTCAAATTTTTCTTTCATGTTCGTCAAAATATTGTGTCGCGAGGAGCATTTTGAAAAAAATTAGAATTTCGTGTTATTTTAATGCATTTTTCTCAATAATTTACTATCTATTTTATATTATCTGCTCAAATTGTGTTGTTTTGTTTAAAGTCACATCTTCTATGTTTATGCCAAATTTTATTTAATTCTTGGCAAAACTAAAGTATTTTGGCAAAAGTGTCCTATGTCCCCTTAACATAGCCAAATACGGCTCCTAATTTTGAGCATCTTGAGCTAGCGTCAGCCATTTGGCAGCCCCGACCCGCGGCATTTTTTTCTCCGGCCCGCCGGCAGTACAGAAGAGCAAAAATCAAATTTTGCGGAAATAATTTTAATTTATCTACAATAGTATGTGTTTACTACCGAAAAAAAATCGTTTTCCATTAAGTGGCCAGCGTCAGTAAGTCTGAAAAATACTTTTTTTTCCAGAGACTGCCAGAAAAAGGAAAAAAAAAAAAAAAAAAAACAATAGTTTAAATTATTACCAATGACGCATTGCTTAGTTTTGTACTTATGAAACCCTTCCCCTCGATTCGTGAATGGCACAATTCGATTTCTGCTTTTCTAAATGGGCAGGAGTTGGGTGTTTTAATGCATACTGGCCTCTTTTATTTTGACGTGAAAAGAAGTATCGCGATCTCTATGACTCCAGTGCAATAATGGCGTCGAAGACTAGTTTTAAACGCAAAGTAGATAGTGAAAAGAGGACCGGCCGTCATCGTCTCGTAATAACATCTACTAATATGGAAGATCGCTAGGAGGTATGGTTTCAATATCTTTATTGATTATGAGTTTATGTCAAGTCACATTCTAAAAATTGTCACAAAAGATTAACTTCTTTTATGACTTTGATTTACGATGTGAAGAATTTTTTTTTAACTATTTAAAGCAAGAATCAAATATCAAATATTATTTTATTAATATAAGAAAGTTAAATTATTGTTTCAGTTTTCAAACTTGTTTTATATTGTTGAATCTTTAGTAATTACCACATTTCTAACTTTAAACATATGTATTAAAGCAATATATTTATTAGCGTATTCGAACATAAGACATGCGGCCCGTCTCTAAAAGTTAGTGGCGAAAGCTGATCTAGAAGAATACGAGATCAAAAACTTTTAGTGAAACCCCCCCCTCTCTCCAACCCCACCGCACCAACGAGTGGGCATTGAGGCCACGACAGATTAAATGTGCATCACATGTACACTGCGATATTTGGCGGCCGTCGAGGACCGAACGCACAATCCACCGATCATGAGCTCGATACTTTAACCACTTGGATATCGAAGTCCTCCATATAAGTTCCCCAATTTCATTTAATTATTCCATACATAAAGCGTCAAGAAAATTCATCTCCTTTTATTAGTTTATTACAATTTTTTGAGTAGTCCTACATACAAAACTGTGTGTGTTTTACAAATGTTCTATTGCCTGTATGTGAAAGACTTGGCCGTAAAAGAGAAACGGAAGGTTCTTATCGAATCCATGTTAAAAATACCTTTTTTATGTACCTTTTTCTCAAGAAATACTCATAGCATTGGTTTAAAAAAAATTGTCAGCCAATATTAAAATACTTTTACATAGACTGACATATGCTTTTGTAAAAGATAAAAATTTGTTTAGGATTATGATGTTTTGAATTTTTTTTATAAAATTTTCCCCCCAAAAAAAATCTGGTTAGGAATTTAAAAAAAAAAAAAAAAAAAAAATCTATTCAACATTTCTCTAAAAACATAAGTCTGTTTGTGTAAAAATAAAATATGTACCACGAAAAAAAATAATCTATTCAACATTTCTCTAAAAACATAAGTCTGTTTGTGTAAAAATAAAATATGTACCACGAAAAAAAAAATCTATTCAACATTTCTGTAAAAACATAAGTCTGTTTGTGTAAAAATAAAATATGTACCACGGAAAAAAAATCTATTCAACATTTCTCTAAAAACATAAGTCTGTTTGTGTAAAAATAAAATATGTACCACGAAAAAAAAATAATCTATTCAACATTTCTGTAAAAACATAAGTCTGTTTGTGTAAAAATAAAATATGTACCACGAAAAAAAAAATCTATTCAACATTTCTCTAAAAACATAAGTCTGTTTGTGTAAAAATAAAATATGTACCACGAAAAAAAATAATCTATTCAACATTTCTGTAAAAACATAAGTCTGTTTGTGTAAAAATAAAATATGTACCACGAAAAAAAAAAAAAAAAAAAAAAATCAAGCAAAATATGGAGTAAATTCTGAGAAAAAGGAATATTTGCATGAAAAAAACAACAACAGTATTTTGAGAAAACAGCGTTTCAAGTACAAAGCAGATGTTTTTTTTGTTTTTTTTTCAGTGATGTTATATTTTCGAAAAATAGTTCAAAATTCTTTAGATGAGCGCATTATCCACTGAGTTGAAATTTTTTTTAGATAACATTTCAAATATGAGATGAGCTAAAATGGAATTCCGAGAAACAAAATTTGCCTTTCGACCCCCCCCCCAGGCAACGTTCTATTATGTGAAAATTTACTATTCAAGGGGTATGCTTCTGGACTCCGACAGTGAGGATTTCGTCAAGATCGCCCATGCGCCGAAAATACAAATTCTCCTGCTTTTAAGATGCCTTTGAAAAAAAACAACAACTTTGATCAGAATTATTTTGGTGCCGCCTTTTGAAACGCAGAAACTTCACACAAAACCAAATACGAACTAGGGGTATGAAACATCACAAAGCTTTTAATTACACTTATACTGGTCACTGTATTACAATTTGCCTTGGATTAGTGTAATTTACCATTTTCGTGTACATACTTTCATTAATTTGGAAACAAATTACCTGTTTGGCAATATATTTTCAGCTATAATTATTTCACTTTCCCCCGAAAAACATTAACTCTAAAATGGTGATTATGCTTTTCGATAAATATTTCATTATCCTTCCTTGTAAGAGAAATAGAGGATAAACAGTCATTGATGGGAGATGCTTAAGGAAAGAGAACTCTGAGTCAAAAAACATTTGTTTTTCAACTTTTTACGGTTTTATCGCATTTCTTCGTGAATTTCGTATGTGGCAATTTTTTATGCGCATTATTAACCTGTCATTAATGTTTCGTACGAAATTGCGTACAAAACTTTTCTGGCAGGTACCATGATCTTACTAATCCGTACACAAAATTTGAACAACGTAGGCTAATCCGTTGCGGAGTTATGCTGACCACAGACACACACAGACAGACATTTTTTCTAGAAAACTTTTTTAAACTCAAGATGTTCAAACACGCTGAAAAATGTTTCAGTCGATTTTTTTTTTAATTGAAAATAATAATAATGTTTATTCTTCTATTCAATATTGTGATTGTAAGCTTATGCACAGGATTTTTCTAACGTTGTCCTATTTGAGAACAACAGTCTCACTTAAAACTGGAAACAGATCATTACATTTCAAATGATTGCAACTTGGAGAGATTTGTATTACTGCAATCCGCCAAACTTCCTGATTACATGTTTTATATATTTTTTAAAGGGACTTGGTACATTTCAAACTTTTTTATTTAAGCCTTTAAAATTATAATTTGTACATATTTGAAAGTATTATTAAGTAAAAACTAAATTTTCTTTAAAAAGAAAGTTCACATAATGCTCTAAACTTTCAAAATTATATTTTTTTTTAAAAAATTCATTCAATTCCAAATTCTATCTTCTTTTTCATTTTTAAATTTTTTTCTCTGATTTAAAAAAAAAAAAAAAAAAAAAAAAAAAAAAAAAAAAAAATTACTGTACCTATAGGTAAAAAATGCGTAAAAAACGGGTATTTTTCAACATTTAAATTTGTAAAAAAAAAAAAAAAAAAATGTATTTTATTCAAAAATCTACGTCTGTTTTTCTGAATTAGATTTTGGAAATGGTACAAAACAAATTTTAAAGTCATTTCATTCATATTTGTTGAAGTTTTAGTATTTTGAGTAAGGTGGGAATTGCAAAAATCACGAACGGAGAAAAATGTGTTGGAAACATCGAAGGAGCTATTGCGGCAATGCTAAATTCTCCATAAAAAATATAGTTTTTCTGTAATTACAGTTACCATATCAGCTTAAAAACTTGCCAAAATAAGAAGGTTTCAAAGATTATAAACATGCAAAAAATAGAAAATTTATATTTTTTATTATTTTTTTGTGATAAAAAGATGTACCAAAAATTGTTCCCCAAGGGGACTGTTAAGACAAAAATTTCAAAATTTTCGATTTTTATATTTTAGTGGAAAAATATAGCCTGAAATTCTAGCTTTCAGTACATACCTTACTTTTGCTGATCCGAGAAGAATTAAGAATATTATTTGAGTTTTTGTAAGCTCGCATATCAAAAATCGTCTGTTTTTCATTTTCTTAAATTGCATTTTTCTCTTCATGTGTATTTTAAGATTTTTAGGGTATTCGATTTGTTCCTTGCGTTTCAAAATTTGATGTATTTTTTTTTTAAATTTCGAGATATTGTTTACTATACTATTTTGAACACAATTGTGCATGGATTTTGGAATCTGGTATTTATTTATTGTTTTACAGCAATTTTCGTAATGCTTCTATTTAAAAAGTTTACATTTTTTCGCCGTTGTACCAAAGTTTTACTTTTAAATAATTAACCAATGAGTCAAATTCAAAATCCATGCACAATTATGTCAATATATATTCGATTAGCTTGTATAAAAAATTGAGACAGATTGCAAAAAAATTGAATCGCAAGGAGCGTTTTTAAAATTACGGAAAAAAAGCAAAAATTTTCAAAAAAAATTTAAATTCTTGAAAAAAAAAAAAAAATCAATATAAATTTTTGAAATTTTGGGTTATGTTTTATCTAATTGCTATTGAACTGCACAAAAAATTTAATAAACTTTGGACAAAAATTGAAGAATTTTTATTTTTGACTTAACAGTCCCCAAAGAATCCAAATCCAAATCATAAAGGACACAATTTCAGTCCACGAATTCAAATGCAGTTGAAATCTGGATGATGTTTCACTCAACTAGTTCTTAAATGAACTTATACTCCCAACTATAACAAATCAAAATTATAGTCAAGTTCTCAAAGAATAAAAATTTATTTTGATTTCCCCAAGTGGTTTCCGTCTAACTAATCCGAGTAAAATTAATCAAGGATAAGTAATAGTTAGGAATGGAAGACCCTATTGTAGAAAATATATATTATTTAAGAAATACTCTTCTAAGCTTTACATATTAAAGTAAATTTTAATATTCATAATAGAGTTGATAGCAATATGCCCTGAAGCAAAATAATCTTCAATCGAGAATACTTTTTAAGATTAGAAAAAGAAATAAAAAAAAAAAAAAAAATATTAAAAATTACATTTTAATATACAGTATTTTTAAATTAAAAATATTGCTGCAGGGTTGTCTTGTACTATCCGTAACTAGATACGGCTTTTAATACGAAATCTCAAAGTGATTGCAAAAGGAATTTTTTTACTCTCAATAACCTATATATATTTAATGAAACTGTACCATTCATCAAAAAAAAAAAAAAAAAAAAAAAAAATTTTGCTTTTTTTTTTTTTGCATTTCTTTATGTTTTGGAACATCCTGATTTCAAAAAAATGGTCTAGACAAAATGTCAGGCTGTGTGCGTGGTTAGCAAAACTTCCGAATAAATTGACCTACGATGAGTGGTGGCCATATGACAAACCATTAAGGTATTCGTCAAAATTGCTCATGCGCATAAAGCTGAAAATGTGAAAAATTATGAAAAAAATCTTCCCATTTTCGAAATTCTCGTAGAAATGCGATAAAAACGTAAAAAGTTGACGGAGTACCTTTAGCAAAAAACCTTTCTTTGAGCATCGCCTATACACGTTTGATTTTTTTCTGTTTCACACACAAGATAGGACAGACTATCGAATAACATCGCCAATTTCGCTATCTTGGCGGGTTTACTTTTTTGCCCATGTAATGATTATTACCAACAATATTGTCAAACTGGCCATTTTTATTTAAATAAGTGAAAAAATGAAAATCTTAAATTAACACCACAAATTTTATTGCAATGATCAATATTATAGTGTAATTGTGAGTTGTGTGATCTTCAACACCCCTTGTCTTGTCATAAACTGATTAAATAAACGGTAATCGTGATGTGTTTTGTAACTTCACACAGAGTTTTCTTGTAAAGTTAGAACAATGGACAATTCCCGAATTTTTCAAAAACGAGTGAAATTATGAAGAATCACCGAATTTATGAAGAATGACTTTCTGATTCCAAATATTTAAACAACAGTCCTTTAAAAAAATTAGTTATTTAAATATTAAAAAACGATAATGCCCCGATAATGCCCCATAAAGATAATGCCCCAAAACCGAGCCAAAACCAGTTTGATCAGAACACTCTACAAAATCTGTGACGTCAAGAGATCCTTCCGTTTCAGAGGTTATCGTGAGATTTCTGCCTAATAGTTGGCGTTGATTTGGTAGACAGTTGCCATATCCCATACAGGTTGGAGCGATTTGCGAGAAACTTGCAAAACTGGTTTCCGCTGCTGTGTTTCAAGCCAAGTTGTTTAAGATGCAATGGCGTCACATTCACTTTGAACCTAATGTGTCGTTTTCCCTGACAAAAGCAACAAGAGAACTTTAGTTGCAAATTTAATTAAAAAAAAAAAAAAAAAAAAAAAAAACTCAATGGGGCAGACATTTTTGTGTTCATGGCCTTTTCGAAACATTTAGAATTGAATAAAAAATATAAATAAAAATTGCATGAATTGTCCATTGAGGATTACAAAAACAACACCATTTGTTAGAACAGGAGAACTGTCGATAAAAATTTGGTTGTTAGACTAATCACCGAATTACTTTTTAAACCCCTTTTATTAACTCCGATTTTGTGTGATTGCTAATGTCGGAAAAAATCTTCGTTGGGTTAATTCACATGCCATCATCCATTCGGGTTAAACTCACCAGATTGTCTTGTAGTTTCTCAAGTTTCAAGATCAAAGAAAAAGTTAGTCTAAGGTTCAAAAGGGACTTTTTTTAGTAGTGATCAAACACCATAAAGTTGTTTGTATTTGAAATCGCTTGAAAAGTTTCAATGTAGCATAATAGCTGGCAATGCATGAAAACAGTATTTATAATGATTATGAGTTAAAATTTTAAAATCATTTACAATAATTTCGATTTTGTTTGTGTGATTGTTTATGTTGGGAAAATCTTCGTTGGGTAAATTCACATGCCATCATCCATTCGGGTTAAACTCACCAGATTGTCTTGTAGTTTCTCAAGTTTCAAGATCAAAGAAAAAGTTAGTCTAAGGTTCAAAAGGGACTTTTTTTAGTAGTGATCAAACACCATAAAGTTGTTTGTATTTGAAATCGCTTGAAAAGTTTCAATGTAGCTGGCAATGCATGAAAACAGTATTTATAATGATTATGAGTTAAAATTTTAAAATCATTTACAATAATTTCGATTTTGTTTGTGTGATTGTTTATGTTGGGAAAATCTTCGTTGGGTAAATTCACATGCCATCATCCATTCGGGTTAAACTCACCAGATTGTCTTGTAGTTTCTCAAGTTTCGAGATCAAAGAAAAAGTTAGTCTAGGGCTCGAAATTGACTTTTTTTTTAGTAGTGTTCAAACTCTATAAAATATTCTGTATTTAAAATCGCTTAAAAAGTTTCAAAGGCGCATAATAGCTGGCAATGCATAGTCAGTATTTATAACGTTTATGCGTAAAATTTTAAAGTCATTTACAATATTTTCGATTTTGTTTGTGTGTTTGCTTATGTTGGGAAAAATCTTCGTTGGGTTAATTAACCCACAAGCCATCATCCATTCGGGTTGAAACTCGTCAGATAGTCTGTCTCGTTGTAGTTGATTTTCTATCAAATTTCGGGGTGTAAGAAAAGTTACTCTATGGCTCGGAATGGACGTTTTTACTTTCAGTTACCCTTATGTATACATAGGGTAATGAAAGTATAGCATTCGGTCAAAAATAATGTTTCGTTTTTTATGCATTTCTCCACGTCTTGGAACATACTGATTTCAAAAAAATTAGAAAAGATGTGTGTATGTGGTCAGCTTACCTCCCGAACAAAGTGACTTACGATGTTCAAATTTGTTGGAAGGTTTGTGGTGGCCATGTGACCGTACATTAAGGTTTTCGTCAAAATCACGCAGCCGCATAAGGAAGCTGCCATTGCAAAAATCATGTTTTTCAATGATCGCTAAAAAAAGGTTCTAACGTTTTTGATCAAAATCGCTGTGGTAATGCATCTTAAGGTGCTCTAAACATCCCCACCTCTGAAATTCTCGCAAAAATGTTTTTATGGCGTTAAAAGTTGAAAAACGGAAGCTTTCAACTCAGAGTTCTCTTTCCTGGAGCGTACCTCATCAACGATCATTTTTCTTTTCCCCTTAGTTTCGCTTATAATAAAGGATAATTACCAGAATTATCGCAAAAAATATCGCCAAACCTCCAATTTTCGCTAAATGAATGATGGAAATATAAAGACTGTAAGTGACACAAATCCAAGTCAGTATTATAGTGTAATTGAAAGCTGTGTGATGTTCCACACCCCTAGTTTTAGTAGTGGACAAACACTATAAAATAATCTGTACTCAAAATCGCTTATATTAGTCTCAGATCTTTTGAGACACGGGCGTTCAGTATACCACTTTGCTCAAGAAGCCTCTTGTGCAGAAAGCTTATGGCACTCTTCCCGTCCGCATCTGAAGCAAGGTAAAAACAGGTAGGTACGTAAGAGGGGCTAACAGTGTTAGCAAGATTTGCCTCTTCGTGCTGTAAAACCTCTTCTGCCGGGGCCAGATTTTTACAACTCTCAACGTCAGGTTGAGTTAATTCCTTAGAATTTTCCGGGGTTGTTAAATCTGGGGCAGGGACATTACAATCAGTGCTGGCTTCGTCATCAACATCAGGTACAGAGTCCTTCATTGAGATTTGCTTGACTTGTCTCTTCTTGCGAGGCATAAGAGCGATCAGACAGGTCTGTCAAGTACGAACCTCTGAGTTCGAATGATTCAATGATGTTGATTCTTTAAAATCATTTGCATTCATTTCGATTTTGTTTCTGTGTTTGTTTATGTTGTTTACACTCTGGCGGGGGGGGGATCAACTGTTGGGTCTCAAGGTCTAAAGCTGGAGGATGCAAACATACCTATTTGTCAAGCTCAGTGAAAACACTTCGCTGCATTTAGTTGTTCCTGTTGCCTATATTCGGGTGTTATCGTCTTAAATTGTTTATATCTAAAACAACCATATCATGGAATACTACTTGGATTGAAAAACTTATCATTCTTAAAACTGAAAAAAATCCATAACTTTAAGATACAAGATGTAATGATTTCAAAAACAGTGAACTGAAAAGAGATGCTTGGATTGTAAATTGAATCATCTTGCACTGGAGATCACAAAAAAGAGAACGAGCTCGCGTTAAAGTACACTCACGTATTAGACTGAGAGACGACTGCAATTTTTGGACCACATCGATGAAGGCACTGCAATTTTTGGACCCCACCATGAATTTTTTATAGAAATTGGAGAAAAGCGAGTAGAATACGAATCCACTGGTCTGCCGTGGCAAAAATGGTCGAAACTGGCAAAAATTCGACTTTTAATAAGCTGAACTAAATCCAAATTGTCAAATGCGCCAATAACTTGCCGAATAAGGAGCATTTTTTTTATTTGCTAACCCTCACTCTTTAATTATTTTCAATTAAGAAGGTTGCAGACGATTAGGATGTGTGGCTATGGCTTGATTGCATCTTTCAAAAATGAGCCAAATTGGCGATAAACATTACGTCACTGATAACGTAACTAATGTCGCCAATTTGGCTTACTTTTAAAAGATACAAATTTTCAGAGCCAGAGATCAGAAATCGTTTGCGCTTTTTCTCATTGAAAATCAAAATGCAGTAGGTTGCCAGAAGAAAAAGTTTGTTCTCTTTTTGGCAAGTTATGACATATTTGGCGATCGGATTTTAGTTCAACTCATTCCATCTCATTTTAGTTTAGTCCAACTCATTCCATTCTTCCACTCCATTAGTCTTATCATAAATATATTAGTCTTATATGGATGAATTGCAAATGTTTTGGTATCTGTTCGGCTTAAATCTATGGAATAGCATCTTGAATCATCATTAAATCTTGCGAATAGCATCATTAACTCTTTAATCCCCGTAACGGCCCAAACGGCCCAGACGGCTGAGTTCCATTCCGGCCGTGTCTTTTCACTTACAATTCCTACCCCCCTTCTTGGGTGGACCTTGGAGGTCCGATACCATTAACGGCTCACTACAATGGGTCAGAGATTTCTCTTCACAGCGGGAGGGAGAAGAGGGGCCAAGGTATTCTTGCGACTGTCGTCACACTAGGGTGGGTATAACAGGTGGTTTTCATTCTTATCTTTGGAAGCCTTTCTTTTCACAGCTTCATGTCCAAAACACAAATACTTTGTACTACTAAAGAAAACAAACAAAACGCCTTGAGGATTTACTAGTTGTCAATCTCTATCTGGAAACCAGATAGCGAAGAGAGATAAATTACCCTTAGCTTAGCAGGGGGTCTATTGCCCTTCTCTCTAAATGCCGCACTTGGAGGGGTGAAAATGGTTTTTCTTTTCGGGCGGGAACCTTGTCCCTAAAGGATATTCCAGAAAACTGCATTGGGAACTAAAGAGTTAATCGCTTTAACCTACTTCTGATTGGTTGTTTTCAGATTATCTGGCGCCGTCAGCAACACGAGGGCTTTAATGCGCCGAAACATTCGTCATTAGACAAGCCAATCAACCTACTTCTGAAGGCTTCCTCCAAAGTACATTCTAAATAGTCTAGTGATATTCCTATCTTCCTTCTGGGTACAGTTGAGAAACAGTGGTCAAATATACATACAAGCTTCTTGCATAGAAGTTATTTAGAATGAAGCCTCACGAATGGTATAAAGCCAAAAAGCCAGGACACGCCCTATCTCTTCCTTGTGATAGGCACACCAATACCCGTCTGTCCCGACTTGCTAGTGGTCACCTTAAAGGCCTAACATATTCCGGGGGAAGCAAAAATTTTCCTCTTTGCCCTAAATGCCAAAAAGAACAGGCATCACCTCAGCACATTTTGGACTGCCTTGGACTGGACTGGGAGGACATTTATAACTGTCCACAACTAGTGTCAGACTTCATTAATGTCAATGGCTTCACTGATATTGTCTGACTTCGTCAGACAAAAGGAAGATTAGAAACAACAACAGAATGAAGTAACCCAAGTGACATGCTCGACTCATTGACGATTCAACCCTATAAGGATTACTTTGTTGACAATCTTAGAAGAATCATCATTTGCCTCTTGAAGTTCACACGACATTGTATATCAATCCCATCGATAAAGATAAACAACTGAATAGACTGCTCCGATGGCAATGAAAGGAAATAAAACGCGCCGGTTGGTTGTTGATGATGGGTGACAGTTATCCAATCACAGTTCACTTCTGTAGTTGGATGGGAATGCAGGAAATCTTGTAAAGTGCTATACTAAACTCCAACTTAACTTGACATCACTAGACGATAGATCTTCACCGTGCTCATAGGCAGTTAATCCATTTTAGCGGAGTGAAGACATAATTCTCGCCAAACCTTATAGCCTTTTGTTCTCTAGAGGGTTGTGGTTTGGAGAACATTATGCTTTCACGCCGCCAAAATGGATTGAATACCTATGAGCACTGTGACGATTTACCGTCTAGTAATGTCAAGTTAAGTTGAAGTTTAGTATAGAGTAGATATTTTTTGTGCACATTATTATGAATTAAGGTCTACTACTGATAGTTTTACTATGCTCAATCTCAGAATTATCTTTCAATCTTCGACAATCCGTATTTTTCGTCCACCAAACAATTTCGCAACGGCTTCATTTTCCCAGCGTTAAGCAGTCTATCAGTTGTTTATCTACATGACGGTTAACTCACGTTAAAAACGTGTTCCTACATATTTTGTGTTGATAGTATAAAACTGCCTTGTCAACCTTTTACGGAACCACACAAAGTACTAAAGCGACTGATAAGACTATGACCATCAAACTCCGTGATCATCTACTATGTCTTGTGACTTAGCCACGTATTCACTACCTTACTTTGTAAAGAGAGATATTAAACAGCCTAATTATACTGGTAAGGCTGGAAACTGCACAATATTGTACCTCTGTACAGGAAACAGACGAACTTGCCATAAACAATATTGTAACCGCAACCGAATTAAAAATAGAGAAAACGAAACCTGACAAACAAACTGTTGTTCTTTACCATAAAAAATAGTCCATGAGGTAGGGTAGACAAATACATTTAATGACAGGACGGACAATTAACGATCTACGGAGATAAAGTTCACTAAGAACCAATTCGGCACACAGCCAATAAACATCAGACAGAACCACACAGGTCTTCCCACGTTCATGTCCACAACGGGAATGGTGGTTTCCCGGTAGAGGGACGAACAAACTACATCTACACGGATCTTGTATTAATCCGCATAAAATATAGTTCGCCCGCCCCAATACCAACACAAATCAATTTTCAAAAAAATAAATAAATTATACCGTAAAATTCTTGATTAGAAAATGTAAAAAATGCTCAGACTATTTTAGATATGCTTTCAATGATAGCTATTTACAAATACAATTGGACACATTTTAATTTTGAGGGTCAGTTACATAAAATGTCCTTATAAGTAAAACTACTTAGCAAGACGTAACTTATTAACCTCGGTCACCACAAGGGTATTGCCCAATGGTATTGTTTTCAATTGCTTAAAAGTGTGATCCGGTGTCCGTCCCCACTTAAGGTTTGGGCATGCGCAGGAAGGACATTGTTTGGGCATGCGCAGAAAGGACATTGTTTGGGCATGCGCAGAAAGGACATTGTTTGGGCATGCGCAGAAAGGACATTGTTTGGGCATGCGCAGAAAGGACATTGTTTGGGCATGCGCAGAAAGGACATTGTTTGGGCATGCGCAGGAAGGACATTGTTTGGGCATGCGCAGAAAGGACATTGTTTGGGCATGCGCAGAAAGGACATTGTTTGGGCATGCGCAGAAAGGACATTGTTTGGGCATGCGCAGAAAGGACATTGTTTGGGCATGCGCAGAAAGGACATTGTTTGGGCATGCGCAGAAAGGACATTGTTTGGGCATGCGCAGAAAGGACATTGTTTGGGCATGCGCAGAAAGGACATTGTTTGGGCATGCGCCTGCTTGTATAAAAAGAGATGTATGCTAATGTTGTCCAGTTGTATTGATGTATCGATGTTTTATAAAACTCCAATAAAATTTAACAACTTTGTAATTGTCTTGAACTTAAGGTCCAGGGTACACCGTACATCCGTTCTTAGTCGATTATTTTGTTTATAAAATAATTTTAATAATTGATTTTGAGACTCATCTATATTTTGGAAATGCGTAAGTTTATTTAAGCAAATCAGTTACCTCAAGATATCCAAACATGTTATAGTATACTAAAAAATAGCTAAAAATCTTTTGGGCTAATAATTGCTTATTCAGAAGCTATTACAATTCCAATACGGGACTACTTACATTATAAATGGCGTAGATGAAAGGATTGTAGCAGGAGTTGCTCATAGCAAGCCAGTGAGAGCAAAACCAGATGACATTGATGTATTTGTACCTGCAAGGAAAGAAAAAGGAAAATTCAGCAAATCACTGCCTCTAAAACTAGGGGTGTAAGCATCGTACAATTTTGAATTACACTATTCCAGTGATTCCCAAACTTTTTTTTTTTTTTTTTTTGTCGCGGCACACTTTTAACGATTTCAAAATTTGGCGGCACACAAAGAAAAAGATAAGTTTAAAAGTTGTTTACTTACCTATAATACACTGTGTAAAATAGTTTATGATAATAATTTGGAATGTAAAATAAAATAATATAATATGTACTACAAAAACAACAGTACGTTTATCAAGGGATTAATTACAAATGACTAATAAGAATACTTTTAATGAGAAATTTGAGCTTGATGTTTTTTGATAATTTCATTTATATTTGGTCGTAAAAATGACAATGCTACTCTCATATCGTCTTCTACATTTAACAGTCTCGATCTTTTTTTCGTTTTTATGTTGTATAATACTGAAAACCCGAATTCACACAAATAAGATGTAGAAAATTGTAATAATATTTTTAAAGCTTTTTTGACTATCATGGGATATTCGCATCTAATGTTAATCCAAAATGAATTAATTGATTATTCCGAATATTTTAAAATTAAATTGATCGAAGGTATCTTTGAAATCGCCCGCGAAATTTGCGGGAAACAAAGTCTCAACGGATGTGCTTTCCAAACATCAGACAACAAGACGCACACTCTCTACACTTGCAGGGGGTTGTATGTAAAAAACTAGAGTAAAAAATAGGTCAAAAACTAGGCACAGAGAAATATGTAACGAAGCGGTGAAAGTTAAAAATTTTCGTTACAATATTCATATATATAAGTACTTTTCTTTAATTTAAACTTTACTCGTAAAAAAAAAAAGCATTATAATTTTTACTATATACATTTCTAAAATTTGGCGGCACACTTTAAGAATTTGGCGGCACACAAAAGTGCAGCGGCACAGTGGTTGAGAATCACTGCACTATACTATTGATCATTGCATCAAAATGTTTAGTTTTATTTACCGTTTTCATATTTTAACTCATTTAATTAAAAATTAGATGGGCAGTTCAATGGATAATTTTTACATCGGCAAAAAAAAATAATAAATAAATAAATAAATAAATAAATAAAAAAAAATAATTAAAAAAAAAATAATAAATAAAAAAATAAAAAAATAAATAAAAAAAAGTAAAAAAATAAATAAATAAAAAAAAAAAAATAAAAAAAAGTAAAAAAAAAAAAAATAATAAATAAATAAAAAGTAAAAAAAAAAAAAGTAAAAAAATAAATAAATAAATAAAAAAAAAAAAAAGTAAAAAAATAAATAAATAAAAAAAAAATAAAATAATAATCTATGGCGCAGCATGAGCCACGTGTTGCCCTTGCGCCAAAATTATCAAACCACCCAACCACAGCACTGGTCGACGCGTTGATTGAAGAAGAGATTGAACCAGTGGTGTGAGTTGAATGCATCTCATTCGGCAGTCAACGTGTTAAAGGCATTAGTTTTTCAACCTTTTACCCTTTTCACACATTTCTACGAGAATTTCAAAGACGGGGATTGAGCACAATTACCCATCGGTTGGTTGTTTTCAGATTATCTGGCGCCGTCAGCAACACGAGGGCTATAATGCGCCGAAACATTCGTCATTAGACAAGCCAACATACATTTACAAACACCCATGACTAACACGGGACTCGAACTCGCGACCTCGCGGTCTAATTACCTATCGGAAGTATTATCTTTTCGCAAATTTTTTATTGATGTTTATATTCTGCCGTAGTCCTAATTCAATTCCTATAAACTTTAACATAAGACAACTTCTGGAAATGTCATCTGTATTGGAAGTAAAAGAAAGAAAACAAACATAAATTTTCAAACCAATGTTTCCCATCCTCGAGGAATAATTATTTAATTAGATTTTGTGCTGAAAAGATACTTTAATTGGATTTTCTTGTTTTCTTGGTAAGGGAATTAATTTCAGACACATCCAATTATGACTAATTTCTCTAAGCTTTGAAAATAAACAAATTAATCTTTTTTAAATTAAAAAAAAATAAAAATTTTTTTAGGAAAAATCTTTCAGTTTTTTTGAAGACAAGCGTTCAAATTCATTTTAAAACATTGAAATAAAACTTTTGGGATTGCAAACAACATTTTTCCTTGCTGAAAGGTAAAATTAAAACGCAGACTTCAAATATTTTAAAACATTCCTTGATGGCTAAGCTACTCTTATTAATCTTAAGTGGAAATTTAGAGATTCATATGATATATTTACAACATGAACCATTTATAAAAGGAGAGCCTACATAACTGACTCCTTACATTGCGAAAATCCAGTCCAATCTAAGCCGTATCAAAATGGCGTTTTCCGAACATTATCTAATACTCTCGCACCCAGTTTCCTTTCTCGTCCTTCAATAGCGTTGCCATCTTTTCTCGTCACGAAATTAAACTATAGAATTACGTACAGAAAAGTGAATGCTGACAATGGACAATTCTTACATTTTTTAAAAACGAGTGAAATTAGTTTATATTTATGAAGAATTTCTTTTTGATTCCAAATATTCAAACAAAAGTTCTTTAATAAAAATAGTTATTTAAATATTAAGAAAAGAAAATGCACGAAAACCTCGTCCGATCACTTTCCTATCAAAATTTATAGCTGTGACGTCAAGAGATCCTTCCGTTTCCATAGTTATCGCGAGAGTAATTGAAAGTAAAAAGTGACTTAGAAAAAATGTTTGTCTGTGGTCAGCATAACTCCCGAACAGATTGATGATGTTCAAATTTGGTGTGCTGGTAATTGGTGGCCATGGGACCTACCATTAAGGTTTTCGTCAAAATCGCGCATGCGCATAAAATAGCTGCCATTGAAAAAATCAAGTTTTTCAGTAATGGCTAAAAAACGGCTCTAACGATTTTGTTCAAAATCGCTGTAATAATGCATCTGAAGGTGTTCTAAACATTCCTATCTCCTAAATACCCCCCAAAACAGTTATAAAGGCGTAAAAAGTTGCTCTTTGCCCTTGAGCATCGTCCATCAACCATTGATTTTTCTGTGTTTCAAGCACAAACAAGGACAATGTAATGTCTTTCGAATAAAGCCATCAATTTTTCCATTTTTTCCAAGTAAAAATTAGTGCCAAAAATATTGTCAAACTGGCCATGTTTATTTAAACGAGTGGAAGTAAGAAAATGGTAGGTAACACCATGTTAAATTTTACTTCAATGACCAATATTATATAGTGTAATTAAAAGTTGCGCGATGTTCCACACCCCTAGTTTAATATGAAAAGTATATATCGTGAAACGTATGACAGAAATGAAGTATGGTACAATATTCCTCTAAATACTATTCAGTGCTTGTATGATCCAAATTGTATTAGTTTGCAAAGGATGTCCTACGCCATATAAGTAAACCAGATTCCTTATAAATCTAGGGTGTTTCCATTATTTTGACTGTCACCTGTATCTTGAATTGGACGCGGACTCAGATAACACAGCGGTATGTATTGGAAATCAGAAATAGGGGCTCTGGAAAAGTTGGCCATTCCTATACAAACCTCGAGCATCATTCCAAAATACTTGATTTTCTTTTTTTAATAAACATGTCAAAATTATTAAAAAATATATTTTCACATATCCGTCCTTTCTTATACAAATAAATGTCAATTTTATAAATCTGTATCTTTATTTCAAAATTTCCAGCATATTTTACCCAGCGCTGGGCGAGATTGCCAAGATTCGCAGCAACGGCCAGTCTACAAGAATCCACATAGGAATTGGCTAATCCTGCTGATCCGAAAGTCGAGCCAATATTGGCCAGCGGATTTGTGCTACTGGGGGAAGTGGGGGATAATGAGAATTTTTTTTTACATGGATTAGTATGTTTGGTAGCTCCTAATTGAAGTATAGTATGCATATTTACATAATGTGTGTGAAACGAATGCATTCTTGGCATATATATATATATATATATATATATATATATATATATATATATATATATATATATATATATATATATATATATATATATATATATATATATATATATATATATATATATATAATCCTATTTAGATTATTTAACTGGGTCAACTGCTGTGGCTATAGGTTGCTTCTTTCGCTTGTGGCGCTCAGACCCTAAGCGAAACATGCAATCCTATTTAGATTATTTAACTGGGTCAACTGCTGTGGCTATAGGTTGCGTCTGTCGCTTGTGGCGCTCAGACCCTAAGCGAAACATGCAATCCTATTTAGATTATTTAACTGGGTCAACTGCTGTGGCTATAGGTTGCTTCTGTCGCTTGTGGCGCTCAGACCCTAAGCGAAACATGCAATCCTATGGTGCTAATTATACTGAGCTTCAGCAATGGCCAGAAGCGGTGCCGCACGTTCGTCACTCGAGTGGTTCTGTATAATAAGGCCCTAACAAATTCCATTGCCGGTTCCTCTGAAGAGGTAATAGAATCGAAAATAAAACATTTATACTAAATGGAACAGCACTAAAAAAAACCCCATCATATGTGGAATTAATATAAGCGTTCCACGTTTTATCATTTCACAAAGTCAAGCTAACAACTGACGGGAAAAAGAAGCTTAAAAGTGAAATACTTTTTAATCTATTATAAAGTATCGTTGCAATCAGACTACGAATGAACTGTTGATTTTTTTATCTTTTCACATAATCTGAGTTCCTTTCCTTTGAGATGAGAGTTCAGAAACATTTCCTTTGAAAAATGACTCGTAATGAATTTTTCAAGTTTCTAATCTTCGGAAGATGCCCCTCGGGGATATTTTCTTGGAACTACAAGAACTTGTAACTTCTATTCTTTTTTATTTATCTTTTGCATTTTTTATTTCAAAGGGTATAGCTATGGGGTAAACATACCGTTCAACAGGACTTCTGTTAACTTAAACGCGATTTTTTCTTTCTTTTGTAAATGGAGCTATTTATAAAAGATGAGTGTAGTGCATTAATTTCTAATGTCTTATTTATTGCCAAGAACATGTATTATTATTACTGATTAACTACAAACTAGAGGTGTGGAACATCGCACAACTTTCAATTACACTGTTTTACTGACGTGGGTTGGCGTTATATTGGCAATTTTATATTTTCATCTTTTATTTAGTAAAAAACAGCCGGTTAGGCGATATTTTTCGCAATAATTCTTACATTATACTTTCTTGTTAGGGAATTGGAGCAAAGAAATGGTCATTGATGTGCGATTCCCAAGGTAAAAAAACTCTGTGTTGAAGACATTCGTTTTTCAACTTTGTACGCCCTTTATTGAAGTTTTACGGGAATTTAGGAGGTGGAGATGTTCGGAAGAGACATAACCACACCGACACCGATTTTGAGCAAAATCGTTAGAGCCGTTTCTAGTAATTACTGAAAAACATATTTTTTTTTATTTTTAAATTTTAAATTTTTTTTTTTTTTTTTACACCCATTAACGGTCATGCACGTATATATACATCATAGTATCCCCCCAGTTTTTCCAGCAATTCACAACATTTTTAAATTTATAAATAAAATTTAAAAATAAAATATTTTTTAGATATTTTTATTAGGATGATAGTCTATAACCCATCTAAAACAAAATTAATAAAAAAAATAATTAAAAAAAATTATGTATTTGAATTAGAAATATAATTTAAAATTATTGCAGGGAAAACAACTGGGGAATTTAGTCCTTCCCATGACCGTCAATGGGTTAATGCTTTAACTTAGGCGCAAGCGCAATTTTGACGAAATCCTTAAGCTAGGCGCCCACTATAGGCTGAGCAGAACAGAGCTGAGTGGATTAGAGCCATCGACAAGGCTGAGAATGTCCACTGTAGCATGAGCCCGCTCTGCTCGTAGTGGACGCTCAGTTTCAATGATAGGTCCTATGGCTAACACGTTCACCAAATTTGAACATCTTAGGTCAACGAGAGTTATGCTGACCACGTACACATATACAGACATTTTTTCTAGACCACTTTTTGAAGGCAGGATGTTCCAAAAGAGAGTGAGAAAAAAAATCGATTTTTTTTTTTTACCGTTAACAATATTGTTACATATTTCTGTATATTTGTAAATATTTCGTAGTATTAGTAATGTAAAGGAAAATTTATGTACACTTCCCATAAGGCAGCGCAAGAGTTCTTTACTTGGTTTCCCTGCAATGTGTCTCTTAATGCTTGAAAACGAGTTTTACAGAGATAACGCTGGGAAGCGAGTTTTACAAAGAGAAGGCCATTTAACATTATGGTTAAGAGCAATCTTGCCAAATTGTCGAGATAGAGCCAGGTTGGCGACGGTTTTGGCGACTAATTTTGGTCGTCAAATTTGGCAAGAAATCATCAAATGTCGCCAAACTTGGCGACCATTTGGCGACATTTTCGGTCCCCATGTACATGTATAGGACTTTTCGATTACGATCTGGAAAGTTCTCTAAATTTCTATCTCTAGAAGATTCACGAAGGTTTGAATTTCCTATATAAGGCCAGCCATGAGTTAGTTAGTTGAGTTAGTTGACTGGAGTTACTGAGTTATATGTCTCTCAGCGAGTATTCAGAGAGTTCCTAAAGCGAACTGTATTGCATTGTCTTTTGCGGCGATTTGTAGCAGTTGTGTATCAAGTTTTTAACTGCTGGTTTGTGCTCTATTGTTGTGTGAAGAGCTGTATTGAGTCTACTAGAACGATAAGTTCTGGAGTTGTAAGGGAATCTGCGAAGAGTTATATCGGAATAAATTTCTGCAAGTTTTGATCTGCTTTGGCTTCAAGTCTTTCGAATATTTTTACTACACTATGTAAACATATGTATAACTGAAAATAAAACAATTCACTTAGTGAAAATCTGTTTGAAGCAAATTTTTCTTATTCGATTTAGGTATAGGATTCAATTGAGAACTCTTTGCCAAATTAAATAAAAAGAAAATTAACATCATTTTGATGCGAGTTATTAGGTTAGTTGTTTGGGAAAGTTTTCTGGCGTAAGGGCTACAAAACCATTTTGCGCAGTAGCATTGTAACAACAACTACAATTACACCTCGTAATTTAGAACTTGATAAGCATCTTCTATCCAAGCTACGGCAAAGATAGAGCATTGAGGCTTTGGAAGATTTACAGCACTGCAGCCACCATTAATTATACACACTAATGTTATGCCAGCACGCTGGTTCTGTTCCACAGTTTTCTTGATATGAGACGGATCCCTTATCGAACGGAACAACTATTTTTATGTTTTGGCACTTACATTAAGAAATAAAAATTTGTCTGGTTTTCCATTAATTTTAATTTAAAAAAAAAAATTTCACCAATGGAAAGTTTACGCATTTCTTATTTTTTTTATTCAATTCTAAATGATTCGAAAAGGTCATGAACACAAAACATTTTGCTCACTGCTCGCTTTTTTCCCCTTTTTTTTTTAAATTTGCAACTTAAGTTCGCTTGATAGATTTTGGTGGAAAAAACGACACATTCGGCTTGAATCGAATGTGACTTCACTTCAACTGAAACAACTTGGCTTGAAACGCAGCAGCGGAAACCAGTTTTTCAAGTTTCTCTCAAATCGCACCAACCGTTACCGGATACGGCAACTGTCTATCAAAAACACACCAACTATTTGGCAGACAACTCACGATAGCCATAGAAAATGGAAGGATATCGTGACGTCACAGTTATAGTGGAACATTTTGATATGACTGCAATCGGACTTGGTTCTTTTCTTTTTAAATATTTTATTATTTTCTTAATATTTAAATTTTTGATATTTAATTAATTCTTTTTTTTACGAAACGACTTCTAATAGGCTACCACTCGGAAATTTTCAACATAAGTAATGTTGGGTTTCTAATTCGATCTTTAAGAAACAAACCTTTAAAATTTTAATTATTTTTTAAAAATTAATTTTAGATTTTTTTTTTTACAAAGCAACTTCAAATAAGGATAGAGTACTGAAATTTTCAACATTCGTAGTTGAGGTCTCTTAATTGGACTTTTGAGAAACAAAATGCCAAAATTTGATCTACTTTTTTAATTAATTAGTTTTCCTGTACAAAGTGACTTCTAATTTTCAACATAAGTAGTTTTAGCTGTTTAACTAAACTTTGAAAAACAGCATTTTAAAATTTCAATGAATTTTTTTAAATTCATTTTTTTACAAAGTGACTTCTAACAGGCATACAGCTAAAAAAAAATTCAATATAAGTTGTTTAGACCTTCTAATTGGACTTTTGACAAACACATTGTTAAAATATTCTCAGAGGCGTGAGGAGATTATGTTATTGTATTAACGGGGAAAATGTGTTTGTTTCTCGACAAGAGTGGGGTTCTAATAATAATGGTTCACGGAGCAATTCATCTTTTATCAAGTGAAGCAAGCTTATGCTTACGTAGCGATGAACTTTGCAGCGAGCCAAGCGAGCTGTTTTTGTGTAACAATGAAACTTTTAACGAGCGAAGAGAGCTTGGTTTTGAGTGGCAATGAACCTTTAAGCGAGCGAAGCGCTAAGATCTAGGACCTATACACCAATGATGGGTCACCGCAACGTGAGGCCACACAGTTAGTTATTTATAAAACTTCCCTCATCTGTGCTTCTGTCATGACGTCAGTTAAAAAGGTCGACCTGGAAACGAGAGGATGCTACTATCTGATGATACTACACATGCGGTTTACTTTAAAACTATAGCATCCATGAATATTTTAATACAAGGTGAGACCGAAAAGTAAGGTGACTGATGTCATAATAATCACTGTATTATATATTTGCAGATAAATACATCACTGTCCTTCAAAGTAGTTCCCTGCCGTCTACAATACACTTCTGACAACGTTCATACAAGTTCTTGAAACTTCTGAAAAAGAACTCCTTTGAGACTGTCTTAAGTTCCTGGGTAACAGCAGCTTGAATGTCTGAGATGCTTGAAAATCGGTTTACCTTCAGTGCCAATTTTACACCCTCCTTATTCCCCTGATATAGCGCCAGCAGATTTTTTCTTCTTTCCACGACTGAAATTGGCACTGAAATGAAACCGATTTTCAAGCATCTTAGACATTCAAGCTGCTGTTACCAAGGAACTTAAGACAGTCTCAAAGGAGGACTTTTTCAGAAGTTTCAAGAACTTGTATGAACGTTGTCAGAAGTGTATTGTAGACGGCAGGGAACTACTTTGAAGGACAGTGATGTCTTTATCTGCAAATATATAATACAGTGATTATTATGACATCAGTCACCTTACTTTTCGGTCTCACCTTGTACATAAATTTTGGTGGCATCTCGTACCACTTTGACTACTTCTTAGACCACCTGTGGAATTATGAGCCACGAATGGTGAAGTATTGGTTTTTAATAACACATTAAATAAACTCTGTGTTCTATTTCTAAAATAATCTAACTCGTAAAAATGAAATCTTTAATATATGTCCTTTATATGCATTGCCAATTTTTATATTCATTAACTCAGCGCCGATTCCGTAAACAGCGCGTGCCTGGTGTTTGCATTTAATTTTAAATATCGTAAACATCTCTATCAGCGAAATGTGAGGCAAATTATGTTGCAAAATTTATTTATTAAAAATGAACCCAAAATTATGCACTCACATGCAAATACCTTTTTTTTATTAATAAAACAATTTATTTATTTATTTATTAAAAATATTTTGTCAACATGAAAGAGGCAGGTAACCGTACAACAATCATGTACGGTTAAATTATATTTTAGTGTTATTGTATGACGGCAAGTTGGTTGATTAGTATTCCGTAAAAGCGATCTTTTAGTGAAAGTGACAGCCCCCATTATTTGATAGAATACATTGTCATAGACATCGGACCTATCTGCCAAGTTTCAGCCCGATTGGATGACGGCAAGGGGGTTAATTAGACCTCCGCAGATTACGCCGCCATCGACACACACAAAAAAATAGAAGGTAATATAAATGATTTAAAAAATATACTTACTCGTTAATTTTTGGAACCACTTCTTGAAGAACGTTGTAGGTTTGAAAAGGCAACCAGCAGAGAGCAAAAAGTGCAACAACAATTGACAGCATCTTGATGACCTACATGTTAATTAAAATTGAAATATTAACCACAACAGATAAAAATTATTCCAAAGAGAAAAATTAAAACACTCTATATTTTATCTCAGAATATTTACGAACGTTTTCTTTTTGCATACATTTTCAATTGTTATTTTCCTCGCTGCTAAAAGAGTATTAGCAGTGAAGAAATGTTTAACATCTATTACCATAAGTGGTGTTTTGATATCTATTGCAATATGCATAAAAAAGTGGTAAATAAAATAAATATACAATCTGTTAATATATATTTAAAGTAGTTTGTTTACCAATTTTTTTTTGTAACGGGGAATAATTTATAAATAGCTTCTAATTTCTTGTCTAAACCAATTTTTAAAGGATACATAAAGTTTTATGTTTTCGATTGATTTATTTTCATTTTGAATTTTATTACGGAATTAATTTCCCACTGTTTAATCTACGATCCTTTTTTTTATTTGGAAAATAATAGTCTTTTGAGAAGAAAATAACATTTTCTACTAAGAAAATTTACATAAGGTGTAAGAAAACCGACAAAGATCAAACACATTTTGTATTTCTTTAATTCTTTTATATTTGTCAGCATTTTTTTTTATAAAAATTAAACTTATAATGGTTTCAAATACATTTTATTTCCTCGTCAAGGTAATAAAAGAAATGAAAAATTTCTTTTTCGTATTCTATTAGCATATCCTATTTGTTTGTTGACAACAAAAGTAGATATACAAATTAACATATTATTTGTTTTCGATGAGTTGTTTCCTTCCTTTCATAGGTTGTTTTCTAAAATAAAATAAATAATGAACGTCGTAGTTTTTAAATTTTTTGAAGCATAGAGCATGTGCAATGTTACAACAAACATTCTGTATACAATCCAAAATGAAATGTCTTAAAATAACACACACAAAGGGCACTGGATTTAGGCATCAAATGGAATTTCAATTTAAGGCTCCAGTATTTGCAGTGCATGCTTATTAGGGTGGTTCAAAAAAGCAACATTTTTTTTTTTATTTTTGAAATGCATGAGGTGAAAAAAGTTGATAACACATCTTAATAAGAAAAACTGTAAAAAAAAAATTAAAAAAAAAAAAAATCTTCCGATCACCTTAAAGTTTGGAGAAAATACAAAAAATAACTATTTTTCTTAAAGTTTTTAAAATTCCTAAACGTTATATATATGTATGGCCCTCGCGTTGCCCTTGCGCAAGTAAACCCTAAACGTTATATATTTGAAAGGCAATAGTTTGCAATGAGTCGTGAAAGTGTGGTATTACACAAGAAAACACTATTCTATACAGTTTTAAAACGTATATTAATAATTAGAAATATTCAAAAAAACATTTTTTTGTTAAAAAAAATGATTTTTCTATAAAATGGGAACCAAAGTTATTTTTATATATCTTTGTTGAAATAGCTTTATTTACTTCAAAGTTTTGAATAAATACAAAAAATACCCTTTTTTTCATCTATTTGTAGAATACACCAATCATTAAATTATCGAGGTACATTAGTTTGTATTGTGTGGAATGAAGTAGATAGAACTTGGGAAAAAAATACAGTTAGAAATTATTCAACAATAATCGTTCGCGCATATCTTTTGAAACATTGATAAAAACTGTGTTTTGGCGGAGTTCAATCTGGGTGGCCTTTCTCGTGGTGCCTTCTATTCCGTTGAAGCTCATAAACCTACTTGCTTATTCATTGGATCATAGCGCACGTGGATGTGATTGGGACTGGCATTAATACTGGCTGGAAATAATCTGACAGATCAAATTGCTCGTTGGGAGATCACTACATTGGGATATATGCTTCCTATTCACCAATGAACTAGCATTCAGACGCCTATTTGAACACGTAGATAGTACTGCAACAGAGGATCAACATCTTTCAGTGAGATTAAAAATTGAAAATTCATGGATCAAAAATTGAAGAACAGTGAAAAATTTCTCTCGACTGATTTTTTATGTGTTGAATGTTCAATTCCTCAAGCTGAGATGAAAGTATTTAGCACAGATCAGTTATATCTTGATATTTTTGAAGCGATTAGATGAGACCAATGACTTGGCAGCTCTCAAACCCAATCCCCTTTCACACTCCAGAATGCTAAAAACAGAAAACAGAGTACTTAGAGTACATGCCAGTGAATGTAAACCATTGGATGAACTCAAGCAAGTGGTATTCTTTATTTTAAATTATTACATGCCACATTGATTTCGAATTAAAAAAAAATAAATTAATTTTCTGAAGGACCTAAGAACATATATGAGGCAATTCGACTGTCTCGATACCTTTCTGAATTATTACTGGAAGTTTTAAACTCAGTTATTGAACGAAACGAAATGCTTCCTTCCCTCACCCAAACAATTTGATTTCGGCAATGATTTTGTACGAAATGAGGGATGTAAGAGAACTGAGGCGTCGGGTTCTGAAATCTAGAGAACTTTCCTAGGGAAAGATAATCAGAAATTTCAAGGCAACCAAACTTAACTTTATTGCCACTAATTACAGGGACATAGTTAATTGAAATGTTTATAATAGGACTGTTCTTTTGTTAAGAGTAACAAACGAACATTAGTTAGTAAAGACTGGCGCATCCGTGGTAGCACAGCTGTATTGGAGGGAAGACTGGAAGATTGGCTAGTCTGGCCGAGCATAGTTCCAAAATACAAGATTTTTCAACAAACAAACAAGTCAAAACCACCACATAGTTTTGTTTCTCATAGATACAATATCCCAAGTTTAAAACTATGCATCGGCGTATCAAAACCCCTTCTATATTTTATCCAGAATCGGGCGAGATTGGCTAATATTGTTTCCAACGACCGATTCACAACTTTCCAAATCGGGATTGGCCTTTGTTTGGCGAAATTGGCCAGCGTTTCTGTGCAACGAGGGACCATTGAAATCAGACTTCAACTCGTTTCCTTGTCACTCACAAGCTGTGGAAAGCTTATGTAAAGAGACAAGACAAAAAGTGAGTGGCGCTGACGCAAAAGATGTTCGGACAATATTTTTTTGTAAAGAGACAAGACAAAAAGTGAGTGGCGCTGACGCAAAAGATGTTCGGACAATATTTTTTTGTAAAGAGACAAGAGAAAAAGTGAGTGGCGCTGACGCAAAAGATGTTCGGACAATTTTTGTAAAGAGACAAGACAAAAAGTGAGTGGCGCTGACGCAAAAGATGTTCGGACAATATTTTTTTGTAAAGAGACAAGATAAAAAGTGAGTGGCGCTGACGCAAAAGATGTTCGGACAATATTTTTTTGTAAAGAGACAAGACAAAAAGTGAGTGGCGCTGACGCAAAAGATGTTCGGACAATTTTTGTAAAGAGACAAGACAAAAAGTGAGTGGCGCTGACGCAAAAGATGTTCGGACAATATTTTTTTGTAAAGAGACAAGATAAAAAGTGAGTGGCGCTGACGCAAAAGATGTTCGGACAATATTTTTTTGTAAAGAGACAAGACAAAAAGTGAGTGGCGCTGACGCAAAAGATGTTCGGACAATATTTTTTTGTAAAGAGACAAGACAAAAAGTGAGTGGCGCTGACGCAAAAGATGTTCGGACAATTTTTGTAAAGAGACAAGATAAAAAGTGAGTGGCGCTGACGCAAAAGATGTTCGGACAATATTTTTTTGTAAAGAGACAAGACAAAAAGTGAGTGGCGCTGACGCAAAAGATGTTCGGACAATTTTTGTAAAGAGACAAGACAAAAAGTGAGTGGCGCTGACGCAAAAGATGTTCGGACAATATTTTTTTGTAAAGAGACAAGATAAAAAGTGAGTGGCGCTGACGCAAAAGATGTTCGGACAATATTTTTTTGTAAAGAGACAAGACAAAAAGTGAGTGGCGCTGACGCAAAAGATGTTCGGACAATATTTTTTTTTAAAGATCCATAAGGCCCGACATTTCTAAAAAAGTTTCTTTCAAAGTGTATCACTGGAATAGAAAGCTCGACAAAAAAGTGAACCAAATGAATAATAGCATGTTTAAACAAAAAATGTAAGAAATAACATTAGTACCCATTTTACAGAAAAATCATTATTTCTTACACAAAATTTTACTTTTGACTATTTTTAATTATTAATATATGTTTTAAAAATGAATAAAATAGTATTTTCCTGCGTTATACCATCCTTTCACTACACATTGCAAACTATTGCCTTTCAAATATGTAACGTTTAGAAATTTAAAAATAATTTCGGAAAAATAGTTATTTTTTGTATTTTTTCTAAACTTAGAGGTGAATGCACGAACGGAATATTTTATTTTTTTTCAATTGTTTTTTTATAGTTTTTCTTATCAAGATGTGTATCTACTTTCAGGGCCTGATTTAGAAATTTTTTTACTGTAGGCCCAACATTCAGAGAGGGGCCCCAATAGCAAATATTTATTTCTTTACGTCACAATATCACTAGATCAAACTACATTCGTTAAGACTAACTTTTTACAATTAAAACTCATAGTTTACTTTCACACGATTTTTTTGCTATAATTAGTATTATCTTGATTTCCTCAAAACTTTTTAATTAATCAAGACCCCCCCTTGAACACTGATTTTAAAGCACACTTTCCTGTATTTTAAACTTACATTTTACCACAGGGCCCACAAATTATATAATAATAAAGATTACTTAATTTTATAACAATAAAATTGTAAATAATACAAAGCAACCTTTCCACTGTTTCCTCGATCTCACCAAAAAGGAGGGCCAAAAAAGTTTAAAAAAAAGTCCACGGAAGAGCCGGCAAACTAACTAATCACAAAGACTCTTTCATTTCATAATATAAGAAGTTGTATATGGTTGGTTGGTTGGCAAACATCTCTTTACAAGAGGCGAGAGAAGGAGAACAGCGGCGTAAAGCCTTTGTCTTCGTGTACATATGAAGAAGTTGTATATGATTGGCTGAACCGGAAAGATTTGCTTAAGGGGACTGTTAAGGCAAAAATTTCAAAAATTTCTATTTTTATATTTTAGTGGAAATATATAGCCTGCAATTCTAGCTTTCAGTACATACCTTACTTTTGCTGATCCGAGAAGAATTAAGAAAATTATTTGAGTTTTTGTAAGCGCGCATATCAGAAATCGTATGTATTTCAATTTCTTAAATTGCATTTTTCTCTTCATGTGTATTTTAAGATTTTTAGGTATTCGATTTGTTCCTTGCGATTCAAAAGTTGATGTATTTTTTTTTAATTTGGAGATATTGTTTACTATACTATTTTGAACACAATTATGCATGGATTTTGGAATCTGGTATTTTTTTATTGTTTTACAGTAATTTTCGTAATGCTACTATTTAAAAAGTTTACATTTTTTGCCGTAGTACCAAAGTTTTACTTTTAAATAATTAACCAATGAGTCAAATTCAAAATCCATGCACAATTATGTCAATATATATTCAATTAGCTTATGCAAAAAAATTGAGACAGATTGCAGAAAATTTGAATCGCAAGGAGCGTTTTTAAAATTACGGAAAAAACGCTAAATTTTTCAATAAAAATTTAATTTCTTGAAAAAAAAATCAATATAAATTTTTGAAATTTTAGGTTGTGTTTCATCTAATTGCTATTGAACTGCACAAAAAATTTCATGAATTTTAGACAAAAATTGAAGAATTTTTATTTTTGACTTAACAGTCCCCTTAATTAGGTTTTATTAGGTTTATCTATCTAACTTAACTCTCTGTGACAATAAAAAATATGGAATTTACGGATGTGTAACTAAAATTTTTTTATTATTTTGTTTAGTACTTCCCATAAAAAGACCATTATATTTTAAATTTTCAGAAAACTTACAAAATTTGGGGGCCCCTAGGCCCGGGCCTAGTGGGCCTAATGGTAAATCAGGCAATGTCTACTTTTTCATCTCATGCGTTTCAAAAATGATTTTTTTTTCGAACCACCCTAATGCTTAGGGCCTTATTATACAAGAGCCACTCGAGTGGCGAACGTGCGCCACTCCTTCTGGTCACTGTTGTGGATCAGTATAATAAGCTCCATAAGATAGTATGTTTCGTTTCGAGTAGCTTGTCTGAGCGAATGAAGAGTGGTTGCGCCCTTCTGCCACTTGAGTGGCTATGTATAATAATGCAATACCCTAGGGAGATTATACAATGGTTAACAAAAAGAGTTAGTTGATAAAAGGTTGGGCACATTTTGATTTTGAATAAATCATAAAATAATGAAGATATAAAAAAAAACTTAATACATAGAATAACTCGTATATTTTCATTTATAGTTAACGTTGCCAGTGAAAATTTCATTTTCTCATTTGAATATCATTTCTTTTGTAAATATCGTCTGCCAGTGTTATTAATTTTATGTTTTTCTCGTTTCTTTTGTAAATATCGTCTGCGCGCGTTATTATTTGTTTATTACTATTATGTTACTATTATATGTTATAACAAAATAATGGTCTGCACATTCGAAATTCATCTTTATATGTTGACTGAATCAAATAACTATTTTAAACGATAGTCATTGGAAATGAAAAGGAATTGAAACAATAACAGATTCCACTATAATAACAATTGATTAAGGTTAATTAAAAGTTAAAGTACCAGCACATTTCCGATAAATCCCAAAATAGCTAGAATGAAACCCAATGTAGCTCCAACTTCTTAAGATAAATTTTAACAAGTCAGACTTCTATGATACCATTAATTGGCAGCCAATATGAACTTAATCTCTCAGAAATGATGCCTTGTGTCTAACAATTCCTCTGTCTTTTAATTTAGGAAAACTTCCAACCTCTTTTATTTGATAAGGTTTATATTTTACAAATATATATATTTACATGTACATATAATTATACTGGGACCAAAGACTTTATTATATCAAGCAAATATAAAAGTGAAATACAAAAACTATTGTTATACTGAAAAAATTGTAAAAAACTTTGAAAATTTATTCTCAGCGCAATGCTGAGATTTTAAGGTGTCCAACTACGTTTAAAATGGCAAAATCATTTTTTCATTTTTTTTTTTCTTCAAATTTTGTTTCATACGAATTGAAACACTTCTCTTTTCAAATCAGTATGTAGTTTTCTTGTACTTTAAATAGAAGTTTAGTTACAGTCGTTCAAAAACGGTTGTTAATACGAAAATCCATGCAGACAGATTCAAAAAATCGTCTTTTCTTAAGAATAGAGTTTTCGCTGATACTGGTGTTTGGATTTTCACAATACGGATTTTGTTCTTTGTCAAAATGTATTTGAGATAGAGTTACGATTTTTTTGTTCAGTTGTTCGTTATACTAAGTTGAGTATAATGGACTAAGGATTTGATTGTACCTATTTTTTTTGGAAAAGTTATTGCTATATATATATACAAAATAATATGTTGCTAAAATATTGAAATTTATGTGTAATCTTATATAACAGCCTATATATTTTTAATTTTGAAAATATAACTTAGATTTTTGTTTATTATACTCATAAATATGAAGCCATAAATATGAACCATGAAGTAAAATGTAAAACAAATTTGTTTTAAGACTTTTTTTTTACAACTATAGTCGTTTTGAGAAAATATTAATCGATTTCGACTAAAAATCTCATTTTTAAGGAAAAAAATTAATATTTTTGTCAATTTGATATTTTTATCATATAATGCACATTTTAATGCAATAAAATTCATTCATAAGTTTTTTTTTTTTTTAAATTGTTCCGAACGTTTTTCGATACCTTATTCTGATCGAATAACATTGAGACTTGCCTCCTCGTCTCTAAAGTTTAACCCTTTGCACTCCAGGCCTTTTTCGCTCGGAGGAATCAGCAACTCGAGACATTTTAGGTTCGGCTGGTGTTTATGGATTTGCTTCATAGAAACTAAACACAGTCATTGGCCTTGCATCGAATTTCCGCATCACACCTAATGGTACTCTCGTGGTTTGGCATCCAATCGTGTGGCGCCTGAGAGGCGCCGCTGGAGTGCAAAGGGTTATTTAAAAAAAAAAAAAAAAAAACTTTAACGTGACGTATTTTTACTTTCAATTACCCATATGTGTACAAAGGGTAATGAAAGTATAGCATTCGGTCAAAAAAAATTTTCGATTTTTTTTGCATTTCTCCACGTTTTGGAACATCCTGATTTCAAAAAAGTGATCTAGAAAAAACGTCTGTCTGTGTGTGTTTGTTGTTAGCATAACTACCGAAAAAATTGCCCTACGATGTTCAAATTTGGTGTGAGGGTTAGTGAGGGCCATGGACCTACCATTAAGGTTTTCGTCAAAATCGTGTATGCGAATAAGGTAGCTGCCATTAAAAAAATCATGTTTTTCAATGAGTGCTAAAAAATGGCCATAACGATTTTGATCAAAATCGCTGTGGTGGTGTTCTAATCATCCCCACCTGCGAAATTTCCATAAAAATGCTTTAACGGTGCAAAAAGTTGAAAAACGAATGCTCTCAAGACAGAGTTCCTTTTGTTTGAATATAGCTTATCAACGATCGTTTTTTCTCCTCCTCTCAGTTTCACTTGTAAGAAAGGATAATATAAGAATTACTAAAAAGTATATCGCCAAAATTCCAATTTTGGCGAAATTAAAAAAAAAAGAACCATATTACAATTATCACAAAATATATTGCCAAACTGGCAATTTTTTCTAAACGGATCACGGAAATATAAAAACGGTAAATGACACAAATCAGCATCAATAAATATAGAGTAATTGGAAGTTGTGCGATGTTCCACACCCCCAGTTTCTACAAGAATCGGTATTTTTCTGCTATCGTATTATTTCAGCTTTTCTCGGACAACGTTGTTGAAAAACATACATTTAGGGTGATATAGGGATTTTTTATGGACCGTGGAAAAAAAAAAAAAAAAAAAAAAAATAATAAAAAAAATAAAGTTTGCTATAAACTTGACGAAATTAATTTTTAAGCAAAATTTTGTAGTGCTTTGAGTTTATACACTTTCAGACACTTTTTAATAAAGTTTCAATTCAAATTTTTTTAAGGGGGTCCGGTACCGAAAATAAAAAAAACTTTATTTATCTACATTTTTATGTCAAAAATTTATTTTATGCATGAGATACTATTTATATATCTTTGAGAAAATGTTTTTTTAAATATTGTGTTTAGTTATTTAAAAAAAAATTAAAAACCAAGAAAAATCCATAATAATTGATGTTATTTTGATATAAGTCAAGAAAAAATATTTTTTTTTTTCAAAGTGAAAGCTTTCTGTAATACATAATTATATAAAGAAAGTTTTGTCTTCACAGAATTTTGATAGGTGAATTAAAAAAAATAAAAAAAAAATTCTCAAAGTTAAAATATTGAAATTTTTGATTTTATTATGTTATCTTTTACGCTAAATGTTATATTTTAAAACAGAATTAAAAAAATAAATTCTGTGAAAACAAAATATTTAAAACTATATAAATTAAATGCTCCAAAAATTTGAATAGTCAATTATTAATAGTTCTGGAGATATATCGATTTGAATATGCAACATCTGTAAAAAACAATAGTGTTCGAAAAACGCACTTTAAGCAGACGCTTCAAGGTGTTACGCCCATTAGTGATGTTTAAATCACAGGTAATTTTGTGACGTTCTAATCATCGGAGGAATAAGATAAAAACATTATTCTCTTCAGGAATGTATGAACTATTTTTAAAAATCAGAAAAAAAAAAAATTGGGATTTTTGAAAAAATTTCGGTACTGGACCCCCTTAAATCTATCTTTTTTTAAAAATATATTTCCCCAATTTTCTCATATAGGTAAGGACATTTTGGCTCTTTTTTCTTCTGGTAAACAGGTAAGAATTATAAAATTAAGATAAATATACTATTTTTATTTTATATAATATTAGTTGGTGAAAAGTTATATGGGAAAAATAATTAATGGAATTGCGTTAAATATTTATTTATAACACACTGACGTACGAGAGATAGGCGTTACTGAAAATTATAATTATATAATTCCTTATAGCTTTGCCATATAAAACAAAAATAAAAGTACTACATTCATCATAGTTCTCCAATTGTATATAAAGGAGTAAAAAACTAGGTACGTGGAACATCGCACCACTTAAAAATACTCTAAAATACGGACGAGGATTTGTTATTCGTTTTTCAATTTTTTACTCCATTAAAGCATTTTTTCGGGAATTTCGAAGGTAGGAATGTTTAGAACACCTTAAGGGGGTCCAGTACCGAAATTTCTTCAAAAATCCCAATTTTTTTTTCTGATTTTAAAAAATAGTTCATACATTCCTGAAGATAATGATGTTTTTATCTTATTCCTCCGGTGATTAGAACGCCACAAAATTACCTGTGATTTAAACATCACTAATGGGCGTAACACCTTGAAGCGTCTGCTTAAAGTGCGTTTTTCGAACACTAGTGTTTTTTACAGATGTTGCATATTCAAATCGATATATCTCCAGAACCATTAATAATTGGGTATTCAAAATTTTGGAGCATTTAATTTATATAGTTTTAAATATTTTGTCTTCACATAATTTTATATATTTAATTCTGTTTTAAAATATAACATTTAGCGTAAAAGATAACATAAAAAAAAGCAAAAATTTCAATATTTTAAGTTTGAGATTTTTTTTTCATATTTTTTAATTCACCTATCAAAATTCTGTGAAGACAAAATTTTCTTTATATAATTATGTATTACAGAAAGCTTTCACTTTGAAAAAAAAAAATATTTTTTCTTGACTTATATCAAAATATGCAAACATCAATTATTATGGATTTTTCTTGGTTTTTAATTTTTTTTTAAATAACTAAACACAATATTTAAAAAAAAAAAACATTTTCTCAAAGATATATAAATAGTATCTCATACATAAAATAAATTATTTACATAAAAATGTACATAAATAAAGTTTTTTTTATTTTCGGTACCGGACCCCCTTAAGAGGCATTACCACATCGATTTTGAACAAAATCGTTAGAGCAGTTTTTTAGCAATTACTTTAGCACATGAACTTTTTCAATGGCAGCTACCCTATGCGCATGCGCGATTTTAACGAAAAGTTTGGTAGATTTGGAAAGAATGGTAGATCCTTGTGCCATCACCAACCTGCACACCAAATTTGAACATCGTAGGTCAATTTATTTGAGAGTTATGCTGACCACTTACACACAGACAGACATTTTTTCTTTTTAACTTTTTTGAAATCAGGATGTTCCAAAACGTGGAGAAAGGCAAAAACATAAAAAAGAGCGCTATGTCCCGAGCGTCAACAACAAGTATTTGCTCATTTCTTTTTTTACAGAACTGTAAGTATATGATGCATGGTGCATTATTAAAAGCTAATGGAATCTGAATAAAGGGAACAAAAGATACAAAGCAAATCAATTAATTTACATTCAAAATAAGCTCCATTTGCAACAATGCGTATTTGTGTAAAGCTGTCCAAACTGAAAGGAGAATGTTTCTTTCTAAATAAATAGATTTGTTGATCTCACGTCGTGCATGAACGATAAGTTTGCAAAAGAAGTGCACGTGCTCGCCGATTCAGAGAGACCTATGTTTTATACGAATGCTTGTTGGAAACAGGTGTTTTACACTTGCAAGTCACTGCTTTTAGGAGGCAGTTTAGGATTTCGAAAGATGTTTTACAACTGACATCTAAACTACATTTGTTTTTAAATTTCAGACAGGATGATCCAAAACTGATAAATAATAATATAAATTTAGTCTTGATGACTAACAGATCTAATTTAAAATCAGTGTGAATAATATCGAACAGATTTCCAGTTTTCTTTCAGATTAAACACAAAATCTACGTCATCAGAAATGATTATAAACTATGTTTGATATTTGACAGTGTTGCGTCAGAGTGTCAGGTGCCATGCATTACGCAGACGGATTTCAAAATCCATTTTCTGTATAAAATTTTTCGTTTAAATAGACCAATTTACATAGTATTTTCAATCAAACGTATAGGGTGGTAGGGTGGTTCAAAAAACTTTTTTTTCAGCTACAGACCAAGACACCCCCTAATTTTTTTACATTTACCCATAGTATTATTCTCCTAAAATTTTAGCTTCCTACTCTTATAAGAAGACGGCGCTCAATGACCATTCCTTTTTGTAATTTTTTGTAATTTCGCATAATTTTCGAGTTTTATGCTGATAAGAACGCATGGCTACATTTTTACAAAAAAAAAGTTTTTATGGATTTTAAATACATGTAATATAGTTTGGCAACAGTTATCTACTGTATCTGGCAACATCCATATTATCAAAAACAACGTATGATCGTGAAGCATTTCGTTTGATTGTTCCAGTAGTCGCAGCTTTGGGGCATGTTCCTCGAGCGTTTCCTCTTTAAAGAGGGGTAAAAAAACCTAGAAAAGAATACGCTGATTTAAGCTATGGGTAAATTCAAATCTGACTGTCCTGTAGCCCTTCATTGGAAAGGCAAACTTCTGCTAAAATCTTTTGGATTAAGAAAGATTGACCGTTTGTCTCTATATGTTTCGAGAGATGGTATTGAAAAACTTCTTAGTGTCTCAAAGTTGAGTGGCGGAAGAACAGTGAAATATATTTCCAAAAACTGTTTTTATGCTAGACAATGGCAAGTTGAGAATTAAATTTGGACAAAGTTTTGATACTACGAGTATGACTATTGCTTGTGTATAAGAGGCATGCATTAATTTGGAGAAAAAATCGGACGTGAACTGTTGTGGCTAGCCTGTTGACACCATGTCATGTAATTAATATTGGCAAAGTTATTTTAGTTGTGCTATGGACCATCATGTTTCACAGAGGTTTCTCTCTTCAACAGATTTAAAGCCGTTTGAAAAAGAATTGCACAAACAAACTTTCAGGATTTATAACTGAAAAAAGACGTTAACAAGTTTAAAGTTTCAACTGTAGCCTTTCTTTCATCTGTGTATAAATCTATAATAGTTAGAGATGATTATAAAGAAGTAATCGAGTTGAAAGTAATCGTTTTGGGCAATATACCAGAGAAAATCAATTGCAGAGCAGTTTCATCAATTCATTACTCACAGTGGATAGCTAAACTCCTGTACATTTTTAAATCCTTCTATTCAGAGACCAGCAAGAGGGTTTCCGTATAACTAATAGAGAGAAAAAATGCAGATACAACTATTTGTACAGTTCAATGCTTTTTTGTACAGTAAAGACAGGGATAGAAGCCCCAATTGCTTCTGGTGGTGACCCGAACTTGTGGAAAAACGTTAAAAAGTATAAGATAATGGATTTTAAAATTGGAATCGCCGCTGGAAAAGCTTATGTGGTATCTTTCAAATGAATTGGTTGGTTAAGCCCTATTTTCACTTAGAATTACAGCAAAGGAAAAATTAAAAAGTATTCAGATATGAATAACACAAAAGATTCCAGAAATATAAAAGGGTGCCAGCTATTAAAAATGTTGAAAGATAACGCCAGTCTTGGAGAATTTGTAACAAAAAGAACTCTTGATATTTACTTTTTACTTACAAAACGAACTCTTGATATGGTAATTTTTCAATGTTTCGTTATCGAACTTGTCTCTACAATGACAGTGGGTTACGATAATCTGAATGGCATCATCTACACGATCGATTTATGTTGTTTACAATTTCCATACCCAACCCATATTTTTTAGATGTTATTAACTATTCATTCGATTGATTTCAATTAGATGTTGTTCTTGGTAGGAGATTGAGTGTCGTTTGAAAATGTTCATTAAGTACAGCTATACATTTAGAAACTTTGAATAGAGCTGAAAGTTAGAAACTATTTATACTCGCTAGTCCACTATTTATTGAGTGATAATTTTATGATTTGAAATTATATTTTGGTATTTAGATAATTTCCGATCGACCATTTCGGCTTACAAAAAATGTAGCCAAGTGTTACTGTAATGCTTGGTTAAATGATGAAATAAACACCACTACTGATCTACATAACACCACACTAATTATTCATTTCGTATTTAGGTGTATTAATAGCTTATTTTTAATGCTTTTCAGGATTTTATACCGCATAATAAATAGGGACAATTTTATCAGAATTTAAAAAGATAATGGAGTAGCACGGGGGATTAACGAGAGTTTGTGAGCAGGGGTAGAGCCCTCTACAGTTTAATTATTTCATAAACTTTTACTAACTTATTAAAAAAAATTAATTACGGTATAAATAAAAACTTTTTTTAAGAAAATTGCTTTCAATTATACTTATTACCAAATCCACTACAAATAACCAAAAACGCAAAAAATACGAAATTTTACTGTTCATTGAGCGCCATCTTTTAATTGGAGTAGGATTCTGAAATTTTGCTAGAACATTTGTATGGGTAGATGTAAAAAAATGAGGGGGTGTCTTGGTCTCTAGGTAAAAAAAATATTTTAGCCATATATTTTTGAACCACCATTAAATAGGGTGGTCATAATTTTTTTTTTTGTGCCAATATATGGTTCTCTAGCTTCCATTCCTTTCTATAGATCGAGATGAGATTTCGGGTATAGTTATTCAGAGGTATGAACTCAAGATCCTGTGAATGGCAACAAAATGGCGCTAATGGTTACGGTTATAGTTACAAAAAAAAAAAATCGAAACTTTTGAATGGCAACACATACTTTTTTTCTATCGCAAAATACTCAGCGCATGCAAAAACCATATAGAGAGTTGGAACGGTACGTGTATCACAAAAAACGAGTGCGTTATGCAAGCACAAAAAATAGCTTTGTGAATGGCCAGCAAAAACACGATTGTGGTGCACGGTGGGAATTTGCATATGACAGAGGCCAAAGTTGACATGAGTGCAATCACATACAGTTTTATCGGTTCTCTAAGCTGAATATCTAGCGAGCTGCCTCCGTGTGACCCGATCTTTTTTCTGTTGGTTATTCGCAGAGCAGTTATTTTTGTGCGTGCAATTTTTGTGTTACCCGTACCGTTCCAACGCTTTATAAGGTTTTCGTATGAGCTGAGCATTTTGCGATAGAAAAAAGTAGGTGTTGCCATTCGAAAATTTCGATTTTTTTTGTAACTATAACAGTAACCGCGAGAGCCATTTTGTTGCTATTCACTGAATCTCGAGCTCATAACTCTATATAAATCTACCTGCAATCTTATCTCGATCTGTTGAATGGAAGTTAGAGGTCCATATATCGGCAAAGTTTTTTTTTAAATCAATTTTTTCCTCAAATCAGGATTTGCAATTGCTCAAAACCTTAATTTGTAGCTCCTGTTCATTAAAAAGCCATCAATTTTCCAATCCGTTTATTTACTTGTTGTAAATTTGAATACACTAGGGACTTTTACCAATTGCTAACTAACGCTCGACAAATTCCGAGCTCGTTACGTTTGCGGATAGCTATTAAAATACATAGTAACTCACAATATTTACTCTAGGGTACCCTTTGGCGATTTTTTAAAAAGTTGATTTGGAGTCAAATGTGGTAATTCTGCTACAAATTTCTTTTTCGGTAGCCCAATTGAAGGAAAAACTATTATTATTTTGTTCGTTAACCTTCCGTATAGACAGAAATGAGATCGCAAGTTTAGGTACACATCGAACATCATTCTAAATTGTTTTTAGAATTTATTGAGATGTTCGCTGAGCATGAGCAACTGGTATGCCGAGGCAAAAATGGCCGAAACTATTCAAAATTTTGGTTTTATTGAGTTGAACTTAATCCGATTATCAAATGTCCCATAACTTGCCAAATAATGAGCATTCTTTTTTATATGGTAACGCACCGCTCTTTAATTTCCAATGAGGAAAAGTTCAGGGTTCTGACCGTTTCTGATATCTTTCGCTGTCTGGCATCTTTTAAAAGTGAGCCAAGTTGGCATCATTCGTTTCGTCGGCCTCTTTTAAAAGTGAGCCAAGTTGGCATCATTCGTTTCGTCGGCCTCTTTTAAAAGTGAGCCAAGTTGGCATCATTCGTTTCGTCGGCCTCTTTTAAAAGTGAGCCAAGTTGGCATCATTCGTTTCGTCGGCCTCTTTTAAAAGTGAGCCAAGTTGGCATCATTCGTTTCGTCGGCATCTTTTAAAAGTGAGCCAAGTTGGCATCATTCGTTTCGTCGGCATCTTTTAAAAGTGAGCCAAGTTGGCATCATTCGTTTCGTCGGCCTCTTTTAAAAGTGAGCCAAGTTGGCATCATTCGTTTCGTCGGCCTCTTTTAAAAGTGAGCCAAGTTGGCATCATTCGTTTCGTCGGCCTCTTTTAAAAGTGAGCCAAGTTGGCATCATTCGTTTCGTCGGCATCTTTTAAAAGTGAGCCAAGTTGGCATCATTCGTTTCGTCGGCATCTTTTAAAAGTGAGCCAAGTTGGCATCATTCGTTTCGTCGGCATCTTTTAAAAGTGAGCCAAGTTGGCATCATTCGTTTCGTCGGCATCTTTTAAAAGTGAGCCAAGTTGGCATCATTCGTTTCGTCGGCATCTTTTAAAAGTGAGCCAAGTTGGCATCATTCGTTTCGTCATCAGTGAGGTGATACTTATCGGCAACTCAGCTCACTTTAAAAAATGCGTGTAAGATGTCACCAAAGAAGTCGAATCTCGTTGTTGAAACATAAAGAGGGGGTGTGGTAAAGGCACAGTGATAAATTAGTTCGTATAGTGGATTTCGTAGTATTTAAGGGGACTGTTAAGGCAAAAATTTTAAAAATTTCTATTTTTATATTTTAGTGGAAATATATAGCCTGCAATTCTAGCTTTCAGTACATACCTTACTTTTGCTGATCCGAGAAGAATTAAGAATATTATTTGAGTTTTTGTAAGCGTGCATAGCAGAAATCGTATATATTTCAATTTCTTAAATTGCATTTTTCTCTTCATGTGTATTTTAAGATATTTAGGTATTCGATTTGTTCCTTGCGATTCAAAAGTTGATGTATTTTTTTTTAAATTTGGAGATATTGTTTACTATACTATTTTGAACACAATTGTGCATGGATTTTGGAATCTGATATTTTTTTATTGTTTTACAGTAATTTTCGTAATGCTTCTATTTAAAAAGTTTACATTTTTTGCCGTAATACCAAAGTTTTATTTTTAAATAATTAACCAATGAGTCAAATTTAAAATCCATGCACAATTATGCCAATATATATTCGATTAGCTTGTACAAAAAAATTTAGACAGATTGCAAAAAATTCGAATCGCAAGGAGCGTTTTTAAAATTACGGACAAAACGCTAAATTTTTCAATAAAAATTTAATTTCTTGAAAAAAAATCAATATAAATTTTTGAAATTTTATGTTGTGTTTCATCTAATTGCTATTGAACTGCACAAAAAATTTCATGAATTTTAGACAAAAATTGAAGAATTTTTATTTTTGACTTAACAGTCCCCTTAAAAACACCAGATATTATACCATCCAAATTTGCCATAAATTAAAGTCAAAGGAATGACAGCAGCTTGAACAAGAGTTAAATACAATTCATTTAATCAACGAATGGGTCACAGATTACAAGTAATTCGGACTTACCCGGATAGTGGTCAACAGCTACACGACCCAACATGGTCGGAAGTAGATCAAATTAAGTTTGATTTTACTAAGAAGCAGGACTATGTCCCTCAGTCTAAAGAGAGTGTTGGAACTAAGAGAGCTGGGAGAGAAGTGGTTTAAAATCTGAAAAGTCAATTCTCCTCATTGCTTTTCAAAATTACTCTAAAGGTCCAGCATTGGTGGCCTCATCGAGAGGTGTGTTATATTCCCTCTATTGGTGATTTCCAAGAGTGAAGGTGGCACAAAAAACACGCCCTTGTTCTCTGGTTGGTAGGTCTTTTTTGTGACCGGCGAGGGGGACCCTAAATTCGTAAAAACCGTCAGAAGTGTCCAAAAGGGGCGCCAATGTCCAGCTATGTCTGGCTTCCAAGACAATTGGATTTATTATCCATTCTTCTGAGGATAGATGTTTCTTTTGATCAGTGAGACACCGAGTCTACTCGTAGTAGCTCTAAATTGACACAAGGGGAAGGGGGGGGGGGGAAGGAAAAGTCGTAAACTTCCGGAGTCCCTCCATGAATTTCTAGTGTGATGATACATAGCTTCATCACAAGGGGTGGGTAACCAGATAAATTAGGGGTGTGAAACATTGCACAACTTTTAATTACACTATAATGCTGACATGGATTTGTGTCATTTACCATTTTTATATTTTCATCATTCATTTAGACCAGTTTAGCGACATTTTTTGTGATCATTCTTGTATGGCGTCTTTAAAAAAAAAAAAAAAAAAAAAAAAAAAAAAAAAACTTGCCAGAATGATGATTTTGGCGATATACTTTTCGATAATTCTTATATTATCCTTTCTTATAAGTAAAACTGAGGAGAGAAGAAAAAACGATACTTGATGAGGTATGCTCAAGGAAAGAGAACTCTGAGTTAAATGCACTTCTTTTCCAACTTTTTACGCCATTAAAGCCTTTTTATGGAAATTTCGGAGTTGGGGATGTGTAGAACACATTAAGAGGCATTAGTACAGCTATTTTGAACAAAGCGTTAGAGCCGTTTTTTAGCACTTACTGAAAAACATAATTTTTTCAAGGACATCTACCTTATGCGCATGCGTGATTTCGACGAAAAACGGTAGGTTCTTGTGCCACCACCAATCTGCACACCAAATTTGAACATGGTAGGTCAATTTGTTCGGCAGTTATGCTGACCACACACACACACACACACACACACACACACACACACACACACACACACACACACACACACACACACACACACACACACACACACACACACACACACACACACACACACACACACACACACACACACACACACACACACACACACACACACACACACACACACACACACACACACACACACACACACACACACACACACACACACACACTTTTTGAAATCAGCATGTTCCAAAACGTGAAGAAATGCACAAAAATCTTTTTTTTTTTGGACCGAATGCTATACTTTCATTACCCTATCTCTATATATATAAGGCAAAGCCCTCACTCACTCACTCATTCACTTACTCACTCACTCACTCATCACTAATTCTCCCACTTCCCACATAGTCACAATTCTGAAAATCGGCACAAATATCAACAATGGTAAAAATAGAAAAAGTAAGCTATTCCGATCTCGATTAACCCACTTTAAGGGGTCGAAAAGGGGTTAAACGTTCCAAACGAGGGACATTCGAATATCCCCCTTCTTATTTGGTCACAACTCTGAAAATCGGCACAAATATCAACAATGGTAAAAATAGAAAAAGTAAACTACTCCGATCTCGATTAACCCACTTTAAGGGGTCGAAAAGGGGTTAAACGTTCCAAACGGGGGACATTCGAATATCCCCCTTCCCATTTGGTCACAACTCTGAAAATCGGCACAAATATCAACAATGGTAATAATAGAAAAAGTAAGCTACTCCGATCTCGATTAACCCACTTTAAGGGGTCGAAAAGGGGTTAAACGTTCCAAACGGGGACATTCGAATATCCCACTTGTCATTTGGTCACAACTCTGAAAATCGGCATAAATATCAACAATGGTAAAAATAGAAAAAGTAAGCTACTCCGATCTCGATTAACCCACTTTAAGGGGTCGAAAGGGGTTAAACGTTCCAAACGGGTGACATTCGAATATCCCCCTTCCCATTTGGTCACAACTCTGAAAATCGGCACAAATATCAACAATGGTAAAAATAGAAAAAGTAAACTATTCCGATCTCGATTAACCCACTTTAAGGGGTCGAAAAGGGGTTAAACGTTCCAAACGGGGGACATTCGAATATCCCACTTCCCATTTGGTCACAACTCTGAAAATCGGCACAAATATCAACAATGGTAAAGATAGAAAAAGCATTCTATTCCGATCTCGGTTAATCCACGCTTAGGGGTCGAAAAGGGGTTAAACGTTCCAAACGAGGGATATTCGAACATTCTACTTCCCATTTCGTCGCAATTCTTAAAATTGGTATGAATGCTAATCAAGATAAACATAGAAAAGTAAGCCATTCAGATCTCGATTAACCCACTTAAGAGTTGGAAAAGGCGTTAAACGTTCCAAAAGAGAGATATTCGAATGTCCCACTTCCCATTTGGTCACAACTTTGAAAATTGGTGCAAATGTCAAAAAAGATAAACATAGAAAAAGTAAGCTATTCCGTTCTAGATTAACCTACTTTATGGAGTCGAAAAGGGGTTAAATGTTCCAAACGAGGGATATCCGAATGTTCCTCTTCCAATGTAGTCATAATTCTGATATTTGGTGCAAATGTTAAAAGGACAAATTTAAAAAGAAATAAGTTATTCCAATATCGATTAATGAATTTTTAAGGGATGAAAAGTCGACGCAACATTGAAACTATACGAGGATTATTTTAATGTTTCAATTCCAATACAGCTACTACTTCGAAATTTAGAACAAAGAGCAAACATAAACACAATAAACTATTTCAATCTCGATTACGAAATTAAAAGGGTCCGAAGGGAATTAAACGTTCTAAACGAGGGATATTCAAATGCCTCTTTCCAATATAGTATTCACAATTATAAATTTCGTTAAAATTGTCAACAAAGGAAAGTTTCTATTTTGATATATCAATTTGTCGGGATCGAAATGGGTGCAAACGTCTGAAATGTAGAATACGTGAATGGGTCTTTTGATCGCTAAAATGCTAATGGTAAAATTTCGTAGCGCAGCACGGGTATTCAGCTAGTATATACATATGTGTAATTGAAAGTAAAAGGAATGCGCATTATTTGGTAAAGTTATGACGTATTTGGCAATCGGATTTAGTTCAACTCATTCAAAGTCGATTTTTTATTAGTTTCGGTCATTTTTGCCCCTGCAGACCAGTGAATTCATGATCAACTAACATATTTCTCTACATTCTATAAAAATTTCAGAATGATGTTCGATGAGATCCCCAAACTTGCAATCGCCTCTCGAACCAATAGAATTTAGGCAGCATTTTAATTTTCAACTCAATTTTCCGACGTCATCTTGAATTTATAGATTTAATTATTCGTTACTTTTCATCAAAATTTAAGCACAAAGTAAATTTTTCATTACCGCGTTTTTTTAAAGATCTTCGATTTGGATACATGGCGTTTTGACTTCATTTTTGATTTAAGGATTTTTTAAAAAAAATGGATGGTAGGATAAGGGTTTACCGAAAATCGTCCACCAGGGAAACAATGATCTCTACAGAGAAATTTTAGTAACGTGTGTTCCTCAAAATCAATAAATTATTAATTACTATCTTAAAATGTCTAGCATATGGTCTTTGCTATCAGTAGCATTGAATTCAACTCAACTATTAAGGGGGTCCAGTACCGAAATTTCTTCAAAAATCCCGAATTTTTTTTCTGATTTAAAAAATTAGTTCTTATGTTCCTGAAGAGAATGATGTTTTTATCTTATTCCTCCTGTGATTAGAACGCCACAAAATTACCTGTGATTTAAACATCACTAATGGGCGTAACACATTGAAGCGTCTGCTTAAAGTGCGTTTTTCGAGCCCTAGTGTTTTTCACAGATGTTGCATATTCAAATCGATATATCTCCAGAACCATTAACAATTGGCTATTCAAATTTTTGGAGTATTTAATTTATATAGTTTTAAATATTTTGTCTTCGCAGAATTTTATTTTTTTAATTCTGTTTTAAAATATAACATTTAGCGTAAAAGATAACATAAAAAAAAGCAAAAATTTCAATATTTTAACTTTGAGAATTTTTTTAATTTTTTTTTTAATTCACCTATCAAAATTCTGTGAGGACAAAATTTTCTTTATATAATTATGTATTACAGAAAGCTTTCACTTTAAAAAAAATTTATTTTTTCTTGACTTATATCAAAATACGCAAACATCAATTATTATGGATTTTTCTTGGTTTTTAAATTATTTTTAAATAACTAAACACAATATTTAAAAAAATATTTTCTCAAAGATATGTAAATAGTATCTCATACATAAAATAAATTTTTGACATAAAAATGTACATAAATAAAGTTTTTTTTTTATTTTCGGTACCGGATCCCCTTAAAACCATGGCTGCCAGATTTTCAGAGCCATAGTATTTTTATTATTATCTGACCATCCCCCCCCCCCTCCAATTTGTATATTGAATAAAATGTCTTGTGAAAGTTTGGAACAACAAAAAACTGAATAAAAAGAGTGGGTAGAGTGTTTTAGTAAGACTTCTGTGCCTGCAAAAAAACTTATATTTCTACAGCGGTTTAGTTTCCGCTGGAGATGATGATCATGGAAAAGAAATATTCTTACATTTTGACTTATAATAACTTAAAAACTAAATCTCTAAATTTTCCTTATCAGCGGGTTTCTCTAACATTTCACTCTACAAGTAACCCAATTTCTCTAGAAGTAACCCTTATTTTAAATTCAATAGTTGTGAGACAGAAAACTACGCGAGGCGGAAAAATTCTGAATCAGCTGAGACTTTTTAAATATTTTATATTAACTTCGATTTTGTGTGTATTGTTGCACAAATTGTCTGTATATATTGTAAATAGTGACGTATTATTTCAAAATTCTATTGTAATTTATTTTTATCTTATTTTATTTATTAATTAATAGCGATTATACAAGTTAGATAAAGGTGGCAACACCTAAAGCAATCGAGAAGTTTCGAGAAATTTCTTTTCCGATGAATTGGCTGGAAATTTCGAGAATGTCTCACGCGCTTGTATATAAAAGACTGGAGAACGGGAAAGTTTTCAGATTGACTTCGGGACTTCGTTGAAAGCTGATCGCTTTGTTTACTTATTGGAGTGAGCTTGAATAATCGCTGAATTCGAAGTTATTTTTGTTGAAGCTTGTGTTGAAGCTTGAGAGTAATTAAACTGTTGCCTGTGAATAAATTTTTGTGAGTTTTCTGAAGGGAGAATAAATACTTTTAAACCGTGAAAACTGTGCCATCATTGCCTCAGTGGAAAAATTCGTAACAGTATGATTGTTTGTCGATGGCGGGGGAATCTGCAGAGGCCTAATTAACCCTCTTGCCGTCATCCAATCAAGCTGAAACTTGGCAGATAGGTTCGATGTCGAGGACAATGCGTTATTTAAAATTCCGGGTATGTTACTGTCACCGAAAGGTTGCTTTTACGAAATTCTAATTCACCAACTTGCTGTCATCCAATAGCATTGAACTGATCATTGTTGAAACTCTTTCCTGTTGTCAAATTTTTCTTTTATAAATAAATAATAAAATTACTTTATTCCTTTGTATGCATTCATAAATAAATGATATTCGGATGTGATAGCATAAATTCACGTTCATTTTTAATAAATAAATTTCGAAATGTAGTTTGCCGAACTCTTGCTGATAGAAATGTTTTTCATATCGTCTCTGTGTAGAATATAAAAATTGACAATGCATATAAAGGATTTTTTAAAAATCAGTTTCTATGAGTTATTAATATTAAATTCTTTTAATATAGAAATATACTATCCATTATTTATTTTGTCGTGTTGAATTTCTTTGAAAATATTACAAAATAATCTACAGTAAGAAATATTAAATTCTCAATTTTTTCAAATAGGAAGATCTACAAATATGAGTTACATTATAAAAAGAACTTATTGCATAGGTAAATAGTTTACTGTGTTGCATACTTTTTAAAAGGTTAAGAAGTATCCAGAAATAAAACTGAATAACAAAAAGGTAAAGCTAATTCAAAACTTAAAACCTAAATCCTTAAGTGGGTCCGGGATTCAAAATTCTAAAATCTTTATTTTTAGAATCCTTTTTCTGAAATTTTTTATCCTGCTTTTTCTTGCCGTAATGTATGATGCTTTGAAACTTAAAAACTATTTTAAGTTAGCAAATTTAAAACATATATTTTTTTTTTAAATTAAAAAACTTCAAAATTTTGATATTTACTAAATCTGATATATTTAAAAATCTTTTTTTTTTTAAAAATCACTTCATTTTTGGATAAAATTACTTTTTAAAATTCATATAAAAATTGTTTTCATGATTTTTCAATAAATTTATTCGAACAAATTAAAAAAAAAAAAAAAATGTAAAAAACGGTTTAAAATCCTAGTGTATCCTCAAAAAGCTTAAATATATATATATATATATATATATATATATATATATATATATATATATATATATATATATATTTAAGCTTTATAATTTTAGCTTTATATTTAAGCTTAATATATATATATATATATATATATATATATATATATATATATATATATATATATTCTTACAGACAAATTAAAGAACTATAAATGATAAATAATTGTTGTGGAAAGTTTCACAGATTTATAACAAGTAGTTTTTGAGTTATATCAATTTAAACTCAAAAAAGGGACAAAAAGCCACCATCGGAAAAAACAGTTTCGAAGTTTCAAGATAGTATGTCTGAGTTCAGTTGCAATGTGAAAAAAACTTAAATATTTCAAGTTCTATTACAGATAGAAACAAAATATTTACGACGTTTTGTTTAAAAATATTTGTATTATTTTTTGCAATACTATTTTTTTTTTTTTTTTTTTTTTGAGAATTTAAAAAATTTTGAATTTCAGACCACCTAAAGGAATATCCGAATATCCGCATTTTTTCTTCTGGGTGAAAATGTGTTTAAATCCTCAGAAAAGTTACCATTTTGAGATATTTAATTTGTGTTTATTAGAAATTAGAAATTTCAAATGCGTTTATAAAGAATTCTGAATTAGTAGTGGTAATGTTTACGCGATAGAATTTATTAGGATAACGTTAAGGCTCATTGAAGCCCATTAATTAAATTACATTTTTATGGAACTTTATCTCATAATTTATTAAAGAGACTCATCTTAAAATATTCAAAGGCTTTTAAACACTTTGAATATACTTTTAGATGTAGAGATGTGAGGGAAATTTCCGAAAAAAAAAAAAAAAAAAGATAAATAAAAGTATACGATGCAATGCTGTAATATTTAAAAAATATAATAAAATATAAATATATATAAAACTGAGTTGTCTGTACGTCTGAACCTTATACAGATCCACAGTTTTGCACCTAGAGGTACGAAATTCGGTACATTGAAGTTTTAGTTCATGAAGATTGTAGTGAAAAACTTTTAAATTCGATTAAAAGTTGCTTTTATTAAAAAAGAATGACTTGAAAAAAATTCTTAGAATGGCAACGATATTTTTTTATTACACCAGAATAAAACCAAAAGTTATTTTAATTTGTCTCTCTTATTTTTCTGATTATTTTTATGTATTAAAATCGTCTGTCAAATAAATAGTTCGAATATTATTATAATTTTCCATATATTTACTGTAAATCGACGCTCTGCGCATGCGCGGTTTTAGATTAATGCTAATAATTTGAATGTAAACAAATTATTGAAATTCACTGAAAACTTTCAAGTCATTACGGCATTTGTTACTTTTTTTTTTTAATTTCCAGGTAAATATGTATTCGTTTCCTTTAAATAGAATATCAAAATTCCTTCTTTTGATTGTTTTTATTTTTTGTGTAGTGTTTTTGTACTGTGTATCCAAGTTCCATATTTTTAAAACTTGATTTGAAAACATTTTTTGTATCATGTAACATGTTTCATTATTTATGCCAGACTATCTTACAATTTACACCAGAAACGTAGTATATCATTTGTGATTTTATTTCTTTGGTGTTTTATTTTGGTCCTGATTATGAAGTTGGTATGGGGCTACTCTGTAAAAAAAAAAATTGAAGAATGCAACACTTTTTTTGTTTCAGATGTACTATAAGACATTTGTTTGGTGCTTTTTACAGATAAATTCTGTTTTACTTAACGATTTTTATTTTTAGTAGTATTTTTATTTTATAATTTGTTTGGTACAATTTGTTTGAACTTTTTTACAGTTAAACGCGGTCTATTGCCACAATTTTTATTTACAGTTATATTTTAATTTTATAACTATTTATATTTCAACTTTATTTGGCACTAAACCGTTTGTCGGGTACCAGCCAAAAAAAATCACCAAAAAGAAGGCCTAAATAATCTAAACTAACAACTTTCAAATAATTTATAATTTCTATATTTAGAATTGGCGATATATTTACGCGTCATTTATATGGGTAAACATTTAGGCTTGGTGCAAATTGGTTTTTACTTTTCTTTTAGTTACCATGTTTTTGATTTTTGCAATTTTTCTGATCGTTCAATGAAAAAAATCGCCAAATGCCCTTTAATACATCTGTTCCACTATTTCTTAAATGTAAACTCCTATGTCTTTTAAAGCGTAAACTAGTTTTCAATGGGGGACGGGGCTCGATCCAGGGACGATTGTGTCTCGAGACAGATGCTTTACCGCTGTGCAAAAGAGTACCCCAGTGCACAGAAGTTTTATCTGTTATTTGATGTCGCCATATCTTTCAACAGATCCCTAGCAGAGCAGGGTCACACAGCTAAGTAACCCGTTAAAACAAATTTAATCCTTTATATGCATTGCCAATTTTTATATTCATCAACACAGTGCCGTTTCTTGTGTCAGCTGTGTGTTTTCATCTAATTTTAAGTATTAAAAACATCTCTATCAGCAAAATATGCCGCAAATTACTTTTCAAAATTTATTCATCAAAAATGAATGAAATTTATCCACTCACATTCAAATATCTTTAATTTATTCTGATTAAAACACTTTTATTATTTATTAAAATAGTTTTGGCAACAGAAAAGACTTTCTTCATTGATCGGTTAAATGCTATTTTAGCGCGATTGATGACGTCATGTTGGTTCATTAGTATTCCGTAAAAGGGACTTTATAGTGACAGTGACTGCTCCCAAAATTTGATAAAATGCATCGTCGACGACATCGAATCTATCTGCCAAGTTTCATCCCGATCGGATAACGGCAAGATGATTAATTATCTCCAGCAGATTTGACTGTTATCGACAAACATACATCCAAAATCTAAGTTAATATTAAAAAAGATATATTTCTTAAAACTCATATGTTTTTGATGTAGAAGTATAATATGATTATTTGAAAAATTAAAATATTTCATAAATTTGAAAAAATAAACTTTTCGGTGAATGAAACAGCACCTTATGAAAAATAGACATTTCTTTGAATTGAATTTTATGAGAGGCATATAAAAGGTTTTAAATGCAAACGTAACGTTTACTGCATTTGGTTGGTTGGTTGTTTTCAGATTATTTGGCGCCGTCAGCAACACGAGAGCTATAATGCGCCGAAACATTCGCCATTTGACAAGCCAACATACATTTACAAATACCCATGCCTTTCACGGGACTCGGAACCCGCAACCTCGCGGTCTAGAAGCTAGCACGCTAACCACTATACCGTTTGGTCGGCTTACTACATTTGACTGACTCAAATTGGATGCTCAGAGAATATTTTACGAACGTTCCGATTTTAAGATTCAAATTTATTTGTCAAGTTTCGAATGAATATTTTCTACTTCCATTTATTTTTCGAATGATACAACCCCAACATTTGTATTCGAATTTCTCTTTCATTCTATGGTAGTCTGCACATGTAACTTATTACCTTTTCAAAATTCTTTTGCAGTTATATAAGGGGACTGTTAAGTCAAAAATAAAAATTCTTCAATTTTTGTCTAAAATTCATGAAATTTTGTGTGCAGTTCAATAGCAATTAGATGAAACACAACCTAAAATTTCAAAAATTTATATTGATTTTTTTTCAAGAAATTAAATTTTTATTGAAAAATTTAGCGTTTTGTCCGTAATTTTAAAAACGCTCCTTGCGATTCAAATTTTTTGCAATCTGTCTCAATTTTTTTGCATAAGCTAATCGAATATATATTGATATAATTGTGCATGGATTTTGAATTTGACTCATTGGTTAATTATTTAAAAGTAAAACTTTGGTACTACGGCAAAAAATGTAAACTTTTTAAATAGTAGCATTACGAAAATTACTGTAAAACAATAAAAAAATACCAGATTCCAAAATCCATGCACAATTGTGTTCAAAATAGTATAGTAAACAATATCTCCAAATTTAAAAAAAAATACATCAATTTTTGAATCGCAAGGAACAAATCGAATACCTAAAAATCTTAAAATACACATGAAGAAAAAAGTGCAATTTAAGAAATTGAAATACATATGATTTCTGATATGCGCGCTTACAAAAACTCAAATAATTTTCTTAATTCTTCTCGGATCAGCAAAAGTAAGGTATGTACTGAAAGCTAGAATTGCAAGCTATATATTTCCACTAAAATATAAAAATAGAAATTTTTGAAATTTTTGCCTTAACAGTCCCCTTGCTAATAAAGCAGACGATTCTTCAACTTGATATAAGAGCGTATTTATTTTTTCTCAAGCAGTATTTGCAATTTTAAAATTCTTAATTTTAACTGCTATATGAAAAACTGCTATTAAGAAAAAGAAGTTTTTATACTGCTTCTGTTCATCTGTCTGGAATACGGATTTCCGAGGATTGAATTTTTTTTATTTTCAATTACCCATATGTATACATAGGGTAATGAAAGTATAGTATTCGGTCAAAAAAAAATTTCGATGTTTTTGCATTTCTCCACGTTTTGGAACATCCTGATTTCAAAAAAGTGATCTAGAAAAAATGTCTGCCTGTGTGTCTGTGGTCAGCATAACTCCCGAGCAAATTGACCTACGATGTTCAAATTCGGTATGAGGGTTAGTGGTGGTCATGGGACCTGCCATTAAGGTTTTCGTCAAAATCGCGCATGTGCATATTGTAGCTGCCATTGAAAAAATCATGTTTTTCAGTAATTTCTAAAAAAAGGCTCTTACTATTTTATCTAAAATCACAATGGCAATCTCTCTTAAAGTGTTCTAAACAGCCGCACCTCCGAAATTCCCTTAAAAATGATCTAATGGAGTTAAAAGTTGAAAAACAGGCAATTTTTTATAAATGAATGATGAAAATATAAAAATGGTAAATGACACAAATTTATATCAGTATTATAGTGTTGCGTGGATGGGTTCGAAAGATTTGAAGCCAAAGCAGATCAAAACTTGCAGAAATTTATTCCGATAAAACTCTTCGCAGATTCTCTTACAACTCCAGAACTTCTCGTTCTAGTAGACTCAATACAGCTCTTTCCACAACAGTAGATCACAAAACAGCAGTTAAAAACTTGACAACACAACTGCTAAAATCGCTTCAAAAGACAATGCAATACAGTTCACTTTCGGAACTCTCTGAATGCTCGCTGAGAGACATCTAACTCAGCAACTACACTCAGTCAGTTCCCTAACTCAACTCATGGCCGGGCTTATATAAGAAAGTCAATCCTTCGTGAATCTTCTAGAGATAGAAATTTGGAGGACTTTCCAGATCGTAGTTAAAAAGTCCTACTCATGTACATGGGGACCGAAAATGTCGCCAAATGGTCGCCAAATTTGGCGACAAAAATTAGTCACCAAAACCGTCGCCAACTAGACTCTATCTCGCCAATTTGGCGAGATTGCCATTACCATAATGTTAAATGGCCTGCCCCGTGTAAAACTCGCTTCCCAGCGTTATCTCTGTAAAACTCGTTTTCAAGCATTAAGGGTCACATTGCAGGAAAGCAAACCCTTGCACTGCCTTATGCGAAATGTACATAAATTTTCCTATTTACATAATCAATACTACGGAATATTTACAAATATACAGAATTTTTTTTTTTTGGATTGTACACAGCTGAACTGCTAATAGTAGACCTCAATTAGTAATAATGTGCACAAAAAAATATCTACTCTATACTAAACTCCAACTGAACTTGACATCACTAGACGATAGATCTTCATACTCATAGACATTTAATCCATTTAAGTGGAGTGAAGACATAATGTTCGCCAAACCTTATAGCCTTTTGTTCTCTACAAGGTTGTGGTTTGGCGAGCATTATGCTTTCACGCCGCCAAAATGAATTAAATGCCTATGAGCACTGTGACGATCTACCGTCTAGTGATGTCAAGTTAAATTGAAGTTTAGTATAGCACTTTGCAAGGATTCCCGCCTTCCCACCTAACTATAGAAGTGAACTGTGATTGGATAATTGTCCACCCATTATCATCAATCCACCGGCTTGTTTTTTCCCCCTTGCATTGCCTTCAGAGAACTCTATCCAGTTGTTTGTTTATATCAATGATGTTAACCCGGAATCAAAATTCGTAAAATAAGTTGACTTCGAGATTTTAATTGTTTCAAATACTCTTTTTTATAATGTTTACAGTGATATAAAATACTTTACAATACATATATTGAAAGTATCAGTGGCAAACATATATACCGTGCTGATCTATTCAGAATCAAGGAGATTTGTTTATTTTAAACTTGGTTTTATCAGTTTGTTTGGTTTTGATGCTTTATGTATCTTTACTTGGTTACTATTATAACTAGAAACAAAATTAGAACACTGGCATATTCATTCATTATTGATGTGGAGATGGGTGTACCAGCAGGGAAAAAGTGCAAAGTAACGGGGTATTGGCCTCTTTGTTTTATTAATTATTACCACTATTATTAATTATTATTATTATTATTATTATTATTAATTATTACTTATTTTGGTACCCAAAAATTTATAATAAATCAATTTTAAGTTTATTGTTGTTTATTAAAATTTGACTTTTTCCCTTTAAAATGATACCTCATTTGTAATAATACCTCATTTAGAAGTATTTTTAATAATTTTTGGAGGACAAAATTTCGAACTATAAGTGTAAGTAATGTTTTCTTTAAAATTTGTTTTTCTCAAAACTATATTTTTCATTTCTCATGTACCTTTTTCTCTGAAAAAGCTCAAGCTATCTACCTGAAATTTTTATCACATATTCATTTTATGTAAACTGTATTTACTGAAGTAAGGTTTTGTTATTATTTTAAAAACATTTTTTGTTCTGGCTTATTTCGTCAAAAACAAAAAACTTGTGACTTTTAATAAATTTGACCGACTTACACTAATAATTCATTTAAAAAAAAAAAAGTAAATGCGTTATAATTAAAACCCAACTTCAGTAAAATAATAAGTGTCTGCTAAATGAGACAAAAAAAGAATTAGGCTTCTATATCAAGTATTTTCTGAGAAAAAGGTACATGAGTAATGAAAAATGTCGTTTTGAGATAAATGCATTTTAAAGAAAAGCTTACTTACACTAATAGTTCATAATTTTATCTTCAAAAAATTATTAAAAATACTTCTAAATGTGGTATAATTAGAAATGATATAGGGAAGAAATTAAGTTTTAGTAAACTATTATAAACTCAAAATAATTTTTTTTATAAATTTTAGGGAACCAACTCAACTTAAGTAATTAAATATTGCAACAGCTTAATGTGCGCGTGCATCATGCGCGGCATATCTACAGGAAGTGTTTGATTTTGAGTTTATTCAGTGCTTCTAATCCTTCTCGCCAGAGGGCGCTGCCACAATGAGAGGGCAGAATGACTGTTGGTTCCTACATTGATACTTATATTAACATAGGCATTTAGAAATATTTCTCCAACCAAAAAGTTATTGAAAAAACGTGTTTTTTAAAAAAAAAAAAATTTCATATTGTGTTATTAAATTTTTTTTATGTAACCAGGCAATATATTTAAAAATCCATATAAAAGTAATATAAGATATTGGAATTATTAGTAAAACAAGTTTCAATATACAATCTCTTATGGTTTCTTGGAAAATACATTCTTAAAGATACCCCATTGTAGCCTATGGGAGCTCTGTCGAATTTCTGGTTACCTTTTTGTCAAAACACAAAAATCTTCAATGTACTAAAAGGGGATTAGAGATTACAAGAGTAACCCATTACATTGCTTTGTTTTTATTCTTAAATGAATCCATAAATCTAAAAGAAATGTCAAATTTTTTAATTTTTTTGGAGATAGAAAACGTACATCTTTTCCAATATTTTCCGTTTTTAGTTTAAAAAATTCATTCCAGTGTCTATGGAATAGGCTTTACGAAGCCCTGAGGCAGAATTTACTTGCTTAAGGGGGTCCGGTACCGAAAATAAAAAAACTTTATTTATGTACATTTTTATGTCAAAAATTTATTTTATGTATGAGATACTATTTATATATCTTTGAGAAAATGTTTTTTTAAATATTGTGTTTAGTTATTTAAAAAAAAATTAAAAACCAAGAAAAATCCCTAATAATTGATGTTTGCGTATTTTGATATAAGTCAAGAAAAAAATTTTTTATTTTCAAAGTGAAAGCTTTCTGTAATACATAATTATATAAAGAAAATTTTGTCTTCACAGAATTTTGATAGGTGAATAAAAAAAAAATAAAAAAAATTCTCAAAGTTAAAATATTGAAATTTTTGCTTTTTTTTTTATGGTATCTTTTACGCTAAATGTTATATTTTAAAACAGAATTAAAAAAATAAAATTCTGCGAAGACAAAATATTTAAAACTATATAAATTAAATGCTCCAAAAATTTGAATAGCCAATTATTAATGGTTCTGGAGATATATCGATTTGAATATGCAACATCTGTGAAAAACACTAGTGTTCGAAAAACGCACTTTAAGCAGACGCTTCAAAGTGTTACGCCCATTAGTGATGTTTAAATAACAGGTAATTTTGTGGCGTTCTAATCACCGGAGGAATAAGATAAAAACATCATTCTCTTCGGGAATGTATGAACTATTTTTTAAAATCATAAAAAAAATTTGTGATTTTTGAAAAAATTTCGGTACTGGACCCCCTTAAGAATACCAGCGAGGGAATTAAGTCTTATACTGAACCTCCTTTTTTACAATTAAACTGCTCAGAACCCTCGGTTCCCCAATAAAAAATACCAGGAAAACCCCAAAAAGCAACTACCGACAGTAAAGCAAATGGTATTAAGCTTTGTGTATTATACAAACTGTCTCAAGCTTTGCATACTATACAAACTGTCTTACTAGGCAGTGATCAAGAATATTTTTTTGTTACCCTTTTTAATGAATTAATGATAGGCGCACTAAAAACTCGCCTTTTTTTCTTTAGTTAAAGAAGTTATTTTAAAGTCTTGCTTCGGAACATTTCAGTACTACTTCAAAGCTGAAAAGAAATTATGGTATTTTGTAACAGAAAGAGAAATCTTGTTCTTTTGGAATATGCTTTCCCCTGCTTTCTAAAGTCTTTCTTCTTGTATTGATTTAGCCACCACTTTTTAAAACCGACTTTTAAATTTTACTACAGTAAACTTTGAATGCATTTGGTTGTTTATTATCACATATTGATTGGTTGGTTGTTTTCAGATTATCTGCCGCCGTCAGCAACACGAGGGCTATAATGCGCCGAAACATTCGTCATTAGACAAGCCAACATACATTTACAAACACCCATGCCAACACGGGACTCGAACCCGCAACCTCGCGGTCTAGAAGCTAGCACGCTAACCACTATACCGTTTGGTCGGCTATCACATATTGAAAAACATACTCATGAAGGTAAGTCAAAAGGAAATCGAAATATCTTATGCCCTCTGTTAGAGTTCTTGAGATTTAAATGTAAAAATAATGAAAATGTAAAAAGGGTCTTGGTATAGATCATTCTTTTAGCTTTTACGATTTGTTTTTCTCATCCTCTACCAGAGTTGGCGTCTTTGTAAGAAAAACCTATAAAAACCATCTGCGGAGGTCTAATTTGCCCCCTTTCAGTCATCCAATCAGTCTGAAATTTGGCAATGAAAGAGAAATTCGAATACAAATGTCGTGTTGCAGCATTCCAAAAATAAATGGGAGTAGAAAATTTTCTTTCGAAACTCGACACATCAATTTGCATACTAAAACCAAAACGTTCGTAAAATAATCTTTGAGCATCCAATTTGAGTCAATCAAATGTAGTATGTGTTAAGTTTGCATCTAAAACCTTTTTTTTTTTTATGCCCCTCAAAAATGGACCACAGCCTGTTTGTTCTGTGTTGATGGGTTACATTATTAGGGGTTAATTTATTTTTACAAATGAACGAATGACAGTGATAAAATCGCAAGTGAACAATATTTAATAGTTATTAATCCACTCACCTTCTTCTTGTTTCTGAGCACCGCTTCGTCCCTGTGCCTTCGCGTGAGTTCCACAGCATTCCCCCTCAACCTCATCGCCATCCTGCCGTAAGCATAACTGATGAGACCCAATGGCAGGAAGTATTGGAGACCCACCAAAGTGTAGTGGTACGCAGCCCATATTCGTACAGGGATAGACCTGCCAGTACGAAAGCAGCAATGATTTGACGGTCATGTACGTATATATATATAATATAATATAATATAATATATATATAAATATATATATAATATAATATAATATAATATATATATAAATATATATATAATATAATATAATATAATATAATATATATATATAATATAATATATATATATATATATAATATAATATATATATATATATATATATATATATATATATATATATATATATATATATATATATATATATATATATATATATATATATATATATATATATATATATACAGTAGAATCTCAATTAACCGACCTAATTCGGACCAAAGGTAGGTCGGTTAAGAGAAAATTCCGGATAAACGAGAGTTGTAAAAAACAATAAAAAGTAAATGATTTTCGTTTACTGTACACAGGACTTTTAATGTTTTTTTATGACATAATTGTTGGAAATGAGTTTTTGTTGCAATAATCTTGATAATCTTTGTTTCACTGCTCTATCCTGGAGTCTTTTTGAAGGCAATAGTTTAGTTTGATCTGCATCCGAAGGTTGCTCTAACCATGTCAGTTCTTTAGAAAAAAAGTCAATAGCCTCACCATTACTTATGTAACTTTAGAGCAAGGGAAAAGATTACGGTTTAAAAAGAAACAAAGGTTGTTTGGTTGTTTTCAGATTATCTGGCGCCGTCAGCAACACGAGGGCTATAATGCGCCGAAAACATTCGTCATTAGACAAGCCAACATATATTTACAAGCACCAATGCCAACACGGGACTCGAACCCGCAACCTCGTGGTCTAGAAGCTAGCACGCTAACCACTATACCGTTTGGTCGGCAAAGAAACAAAGGATTTATTACACATTTGGGAGATTTTTGATATCGACTAAATGATTGCCGGTTAACAGAGAGTTCCGGATAAAAGAGGACGGTTAATCGAGGTTCTACTGTATGTATATATATATATATATATATATATATATATATATATATATATATATATATCATTTGATTCCCAGTTTTTCCAGCAATATATAACATTTTTAAATTTATAAATAAAATTTAAAATAAAATATTTTTAAATATTTTTATTAAGGTGATAGTTTATAACCTATCTAAAACAAAATAAATAAAAAAAATAGTTATGTATTTGAATTAGAAATATAATTTAAAAATTATTGCTGGGAAAACAACTGTAGAATTTCGTCCATTCCCATAACCGTCAGTGGGTTAAAATTGAAGACTCCAATGACTGCAATACAATACTAAACACCACAAACATAGAAAGATCCGAAAGTAATAATTTTTAAAATACATGAGCTGTTGGCGAAAGTTTGATTTTCTCTGAAATGCACCAACAGATGGCGCTGTAGATATACAACTATAAACTTTTAAAATAGACCGCGGCATTATTAAAATTTTTCTGTAAAGCACCGACAGTATAATTTAAAGCTCCTATTGCGGCTGTTCCGGATTAACTCGTCCTTATATCCCCAGCTTTTCTAGCAATACAACATTTTTAAATTTATAAAGGAAATTTAAAATACAATATTTTTTTTATCTTTTTTATTAGGATGGTTTAAAACCCATTTAAAGCAAAATGAATAAAAGAATAAATTAAATTAGTTATATATGTGAATCAGAAATATATTAAAAAAATTATTGCGGAGAAAACAACTGTACAATTCCGCTCATTCCCTGGACGCTAAATGGGTTAAAACATTATTAAGGGATAAAAAAAAAAAAAAAAAAATCTGTGCATTTATGTGAAAATATTCATTATCTTAGTCTATCTATGACTAGTTAGTCAATAAATTTTTTATAAGTTTCTTGTTACTTCCGAATCTCTTGTAGACAGAGAGGCGATTGCAAATTTAGGTAACTCGTCGAACCTTATTCTGAATTTTCTTATAGAATGTAGAGAAATGTTAGTAGATCCTGAATCTACTGGTCGGCCGGAGTAAAAATGACCGAAACTAATAAAAAATCGACTTTGAATGAGTTGTGCTAAATCTGATCGACAAATATGTCATAACTTGCCAAAAAAAGAACATCCTTTTTAGTATGGTAATCCACAACTCTCTAACTTTTAATTTAGAAAATTGCTGACGATTTGTCTTTCCTGAAGCCAAAATCTTTCATCTTTTAAAAGTCAGTCAAGTTGGCAACAAATATATGTCCCCAGTGACGTAATATTTTTCGCCAACTTGGCTCACTTTTTATAGCTTTGAAATATTTCGTGCCAGAGACTAAATATTGTTGGCTTACTTCCTAATTGAAAATGAGAGGGCCGTGGATTACCACATAAAAAATAATGTCCATTACTTGGCAAGTTATGACACACTTGGCAATCGGATTTAGTTCAACTCATCCAAAGTCGATTTTTAAATAGTTTCGGCCATTTTTGGTCTGGCGGACCAGTGGATTCAAGAAGTACTTTGGCCCTTATTATACAGAACCACTACTGCTGCGAACGCTTGCCACAGTAAAGAAGCGCGGGCTGGCCACTGCTGTGGCTCAGTATAATAAGATCCATAGGATTTCATGTATAGCTTAGGGTCTAAGCGCCACAAGCGACAAACGCAACCTCTAGCCACAGCAGCAGCATAATATAATAAACTCCATAGGATTGTATGTTTTGCTTATAGTCCGTGAGGCGGCTGCAATTTTTGGACCACATCGAACATCATTCTGAATTTTTTATAGAAATTGGATGAAAGTGAGTAGATTAGGAATCCACTGGTCTGCCGTGGCAAAAATGGCCGAAACTGATCAAAATCGACTTGGAATGAGTTGAACTAAAATCCGATTGCCAAATTTGTAATAACTTGTCAAAAAGAGAACACGCTTTTTCGTCTGGCAACCCACTGCATTTTGATTTTCAATGAGGAAAATCACAAACGATTTCTGATCTCTGGCTCGAAAAACTTGTATCTTTTAAAAGTAAGTCAAGTTGGCGACATCAGTTACGTCATCAGCGACGTAATGCTTATTGCCAATTTGGCTCATTTGGTAAAGATGCAAGAAAGCCATAGCCACACATCCGAATCGTCTGAAACCTTCTTAATTGAAAATTAAAGAGTGAGGGTTACCAAATAAAAAAAATGCTCATTATTTGTCAAGTTATGGCACATTTGGCAATTGGATTTAGTTCAACTTATTAAAAGTCGATTTTCGACCAGTTTCGGCCATTTTTGCCACGGCAAACCAGTGGATTCGTAATCTACTCACTTCTCTCCAACTTCTATTAAAAATTCAGAATGATGTTCGATGAGGTTCAAAAATTGCAGTCGCCTTTCAGTCTTTAAAGTCTTTTCCGTGAATTTTTTCTCGACTTGTTTTCCTCTCATTCCCTTGACGACAAATAATCCAATAGCACAGCTTCAGTACCTTTTGATAACAACTTTATTTTCACCTAATTCGTCTTATAAACCGATTTTATTTTCTGGTCTTCACACTACGATTCCCGAAAGAAGAAGTAGGTAGCTGGAAGTTAAATGCTTTTCATATCTGAGAAGAAAAGAAGATACTTTATAAGAAGAATAGCCTGTGCTGAAAATATTTTAAAATCTTTATGTGCATGTCTGAGTTGCTCAGATTTTAAAGATATTAGACATAGTTTTATAAATGTTGTCTTTTGATTTATGAGGGAATATCGCTGCATATTTAGCATCATCGCATTTGATATTCGCAATCCCTACAGATTGTGTAAGTTGACTATAATACTGGTTCGTCTAACAGAGATTTTTTTTTAAAAGAATGTTTCAAATATCTTTATCTTTTCTTTCTATTGAATGAATTTTTTTTTATATTTGTATATGAAGCATAAGATAAAAAAAAAAAAAAAATACGTTTTGAATTTACGACCATTTAAATTAGGAAAAAAATGTACATATTGCAGTCAATTGTCCTTATTTCAAAGTAAAAGTATGCACTATTTGTCTTTTAAATTGCCGTTGGGACGGACTTGTTTTGTACGAATTTCCTTCAGATAGTGTAAAATATGCATTTAAAATAAAATCTTGGTTTAAGGTATACATGTACATTAGGAATCGCTAAATTTGACTCAAGTCTGCGTTTTTGTTTTTTGTTTTTAAAATATTCCCAAATTCATTACCATTAAATTGATACCATTTTTTTTCTGAGACTCAAATTATTTTTTAAATTACAATAGGTTTTGTGAACCTGTTTTGTATCACGTTCATTAGTGTAGTAAACTTTAAACGCGTTTTCTGAAGAATGACATTTTGGTGTTATATGACTTTACGCCAACGGTCATAACTTCGTTATAAATGGTCCGATTTCCAAAATTCTAATTTTGTTTTGTAGACAATAGCTGTGAATGTGTTTCTATGGAGAATCTAATATATATTGTTAAACACACATTTTTTTTGCATATTTTAATCTTAATTTTTTGTTAAAAACTATGTATTTTTTAAAACTTTTTATTTAAAAATATATAATTAAATAAATATTGAAGCCAAATTTCAAAATTCTCCATAGGAACATGCTTCAATATAATATCTCTCATTTGCAATAAAAATAATACCTCTCAGTTAATTACAAGTTTATTTATGTATGTTTTAATAATGTCCTAATTAGTCACTTTAATTGCAATTAGCTGATTAAAAAATTGAGGGGAAAAAAAGTTTATTTATAAAAATGCATCATTTTTAATTCTGATGTATTGCCAAAAAGTTTGAAGTTATAACCTAAAAATTAAAGAAAATCGCCTCAATTCTATATGTATACCTCAAGGATCATTTTAAGCTATTCCAAGTAGCACAGCAGCTATTCCATGACAGAATGCAGAAACAATGACAGAAGCATAGGTCAATCTTTGAAACATCGTCCCAAAAGCACAAGATTTTTTTTTTAAAGAAAACATGTCACAAACTTCCCAAAATACAATTTTTAGCCCTTAGTCCTTTCTTATTTAAAATAATATTTTATTTTTAAAACTGTAGAATCAAAATTTCAAAACTTCCGTTACATTTTATTCAGCAATGGGCAGCATTGGCCAATATACAACGTTTCATATCGGGATTGGCCAATGTCGAGGGGTATTGGCCACCATTGTAGAGCTACTGGGGATACAGGAATGTTAGGAAGGGAGCTCAGCGGGGATTTTGGAATTTACTCAAGCGTTATTCAGCAATGGGCAGCATTGGCCAATATACAACGTTTCATATCGGGATTGGCCAATGTCGCGGGGTATTGGCCACCATTGTAGAGCTACTGGGGATACAGGAATGTTAGGAAGGGAGCTCAGCGGGGATTTTGGAATTTACTCAAGCGCTATTCAGCAATGGGCAGCATTGGCCAATATACAACGTTTCATATCGGGATTGGCCAATGTCGAGGGGTATTGGCCACCATTGTAGAGCTACTGGGGATACAGGAATGTTAGGAAGGGAGCTCAGCGGGGATTTTGGAATTTACTCAAGCGCTATTCAGCAATGGGCAGCATTGGCCAATATACAACGTTTCATATCGGGATTGGCCAATGTCGCGGGGTATTGGCCACCATTGTAGAGCTACTGGGGATACAGGAATGTTAGGAAGGGAGCTCAGCGGGGATTTTGGAATTTACTCAAGCGCTATTCAGCAATGGGCAGCATTGGCCAATATACAACGTTTCATATCGGGATTGGCCAATGTCGAGGGGTATTGGCCACCATTGTAGAGCTACTGGGGATACAGGAATGTTAGGAAGGGAGCTCAGCGGGGATTTTGGAATTTACTCAAGCGCGGCAGAATAATGTAGGGGGGGGGGGGGCGGGGGAAGGGGGGAACCTTGCAACCTGTTAAGTACCCCCACCAAACATGAACCCTTTATAGAGGGGTCGTGCGTTTAGGGTAGCCGATCAGAATAGTAAGAAAAAATCAATCGTTAAAAAAACTCGAACACCTCAGATTAAGGCAAGGTGAGTTTATTACATGCAGAAAAGTGTGCATTTCAATAATCTGACGATTTGCGTGTGACATAAGAAAATAGGTGAGTCACAAAGTTGCAAAAAAAAAAACCCAAACACATGTCACCTGGACATTTTCAAACGCGGTTAATTTTTTTAATTTTTATTGTGAAGGAAATCATTCAAGGATAAAGGGAATAATATAATCTGCCGATTTCCACAAGCCGAAGTAGTTAAAATCATCAATAATGTGTGTACTGCTGAGAACTATGTATTTTCCACTCAGTCGCAGCCGACCAAACGTTATAGTGGTTGGCGTGCTAGCTTCTAGACCACGAGGTTGCGAGTTCGAGTCCAGTGTAAGGCATGGGTGTTTGTAAATGTGTGTTGGCTTGTCAAATGACGAATGTTTCGGCGCATTATAGCCCTCGTGTTGCTGAAGGCGCTAGATAATCTGACAACAACCAACCAACCCACTCCGCCGCCATGATGCCATCACAGCTGATCACAACAACGCGTTCGTATATGTACAACGCTTTGGTTTGTTTATTGTCAGATTATGGAAATTCCTCCACATAATAGTCAGATTATGGGTCACCAAGTTGAACCGTCTGTATATTAATCTGATGCGCTCGAGTATTTCAATGTCACGATTTTTTTAAGATTTTTAAAAATCAGAGAAGAGTTTTGGTAGAGTCCAATTCGTCAGTCTTTTGAATAGGAGCTCCTTTAGGGTTTACTTAACATCCCTTCTGAATAACTGAAGAGCTCGAATAATTTCCCCCTTCCCCATTTTCAATCCCTTCGAAAGGCAACCCCCACCATGCAAACCGGCATATTAATATTCCTCCTTTTTCAGAAACACTTGTGACTATTTTTTTTTTACATTTTGAATATCTGCACACGCTCCCCCCACCAGTGAAAGGGTAATCTTTTTAGCATCTAATCTTCACAATCCAAAAGGTCCCCACGACGCTCAAGTAAAATCCCCATTTAGCCTCTTGGGCTGCCCTACCATTACATTGGCATTGTTCCTAAGGCATTGGTCGCTGATCAATTGCTAAATACCTGTAGATCTATGACTCTTTGTTATGGCATTACAGACAATAGTACTCACTTATTAGTGCAGAAAGGTCTAGTGTAGTCTCCCGTGTCCTGGTCGTAGGCGTAGGTGACGCGTAGTGCCACGGCGTAGGGCGCTGCTGCCACGGCACCTAGAAGCCAGATGCCGAGTATCGCCAACTTGGCGGAGAGCTTGGAGGTGCCTCCACCTTTCAGGGGATGGAAGACGGCCCTGTAGCGATCAAAGGCGATGGCGGTCAGGGTGAATACGCTGACGTTTACTGAAAGGACCTGGTGGGGGAGAGTAGCTGAATTGAACAAATGTAAGGGTAGAAGAAAATATGTCATACAGGGTGAGCATAAATTATTGAATGAATTTCAGAGATCCATAAGAAACTAGGTTGGGAGAAACATCTCACAACTTTCAATTACACTATAATACTGACTTGGATTTGTGTCACTTACCGTTTTTATATTTTCATCATTCATTTTGCAAAAGTGGCAAGTTTGGCGATATTTCTTACTGGTAATTCTGGTATAGGTCTTTAAAAAAAATGATTATTTTAGCGATATACTTTTCGATAGTTCTTATATAATCCTGTCTTATAACTGAAACTGGGGAGAGAAGAAAAAAAGATCGTTGATGAGGTATGTTCAAGGAAAGAGAACTCTGTGTTAAAGGCATTCGTTTTTCAACTTTTTTCGCCATTAAAGCAATTTTACGGGAATTTCGGAGGTGGGAATGTTTAGAATACCTTAAGAGGCGTTACCAACAGAGATTTTGAACAAAATCGTTTGAGCCGTTGTATAGCAGTTACTGAAAAACATGATTTTTTCAATGGCAGCTAGCTACCTTATGCGAATGCGCGATTCTGACTCTGTCCCTGAGTCATCGCCAACTCGCACACCAAATTCGGTCAATTTGTTCAGGAGTTTTGCTATCACAGACAGACAGACAGACCTTTTTTTCTAGATCACTTTTTTGAAATCAGGATGTTCCAAAACGTGGTGAAATGTAAAAAAAAAAAAAAAATGGATTTTTTTTTGACCGAATAATTTACTTTCATTACTCTATGTTTACATATGGATAATTGAAAGTAATGCAGAAACTATCGTTGTTAGTAAAATGAGAGAACTGTTCAAACAATTTGTTGCATTGAGTTACTAGATAGGGTTCGTATAAAGCTACTGTAGGCAGTTTCACTTCACACTTAAGAGAATGTCCTCGTAAGGATCTTCTATACTAAACTTCAACTTAACTAGACATCACTTAGACGATAGATCGTGACAGTGCTCATAGGTATTTAATCCATTTTGTCGGAGTGAAGACATAATTCTCGCCAAACCTTATAGCCTTTTGTTCTGTTGTGGTTTGGCGAACATTATGCTTTCACGCCGCCAAAATGGATTAAATACCTATGAGCACTGTCACGATCTACCGTCTAAGTGATGTCTAGTTAAGTTGAAGTTTAGTATAGTCTAGTGCATTTAGAAACTACTTTTTATAAAAACTTGAAATTTGGTGAGTAAGTATGAAAATGGTCGGTAGATGCAATGGTGACCTAGAACAGATATTCTATTCATGCAAAAGCGACATAACCAAATACTTACACAAAGCTAATGCTCGAACCATTCAATACTTCTCTTGACTTTTGTGCCAAGGTCAATTTTTTGTATCAGAGTTTTTATTACGAATTATTCAATTCAAATGAGGCCAAATGATATGATTTCAGGGTATATTCAATTGTTTGAATTTATCATTTTGCTGAAATATACTTTACAAAATTAGTGATACAACCTTCTACTCGTCAAATTTTCGAAACAATTTCTTTACTGCTTATCAATTTTCCTTGAAGGAAAAACTGGATACCTTTCAGCCACCCATAATTTGTTTTCTTTAACCTTTAGGATGATTGGTTTGATTAGTTTCTGCCCTCAACGACCTATTTGTGTGCACAATAACAGCTAATCAGGCCGGAACCTATAGCTTAAAGTGGATTCCAAACCGCAACAAACATCCATGCCTAACCCAGGATTCGAACCCGGCACTTTTGGCATGCGAGGCCAGAACTCTAACCCCACAGCCATCCGGTTGGCTTCTTTGAGAGGAAGTCCTATAGTCCGGGTTGAGACTGCAAATTTTGGACCCCATCGAACATCATTCTGAATTTTGCATAGAAATTGGAGAAAAGTGAGTAGATTACGAATCCACTGGTCTGCCGTGACAAAAATGGCCGAAACTGATCAAAAATAGACTTGGAATGAGTTGAACTAAAATCCGATTGCCAAATATGTCATTACTGCCAAAAAGAGAACAGACTTTTTCGTCTGGCAACCCACTCCATTTTTATTTTCAATGAGAAAAAGCGCAATTGATTTCTGATCCCTGGCTCGGAAAACTTTTATCTTTTAAAAGTAAGCCAAATTGGCGACATCAGTTACGTCATCCGTGACGTAATGTTTATTGCCAACTTGGCTCCCTTTTAATAGATGCAAGTAGACCGTCGCCAGATATCTGAATCGTCTGAAACCTTCTTAATTGAAAATTAAAGAGTGAGGGTTACCAAATAAAAAAAGAAAAGCTCATTATTTGGCAAGTTATGGCGCATTTGGCAACTGGATTTAGTTCAACTTAATAAAAGTCGATTTTTGATCGGTTTCGGCCATTTTTGCCTCGGCAGACCAGTGGATTCGTAATCTACTCACTTTTCTCCAACTTCTATACAAAATTCAGAATGATGTTCGATGGGGTTCAAAAATTGCAGTCTCCTCTCAGTCTACTAGTACGGATCATTCCTTATACTCGCTGTGTAATTTTCATTTATAATAGATAGACATTAAATAAAAACAATTCATGTTATTTCAAGAAGTGATCTTTTTCGTACCCACTCACCAAATGTCAAGGTTTTATAGAAAGTAGTTTCTAAATGCACTGGACGAGCAGTTTGTGACATAGGGAGTATAGGGAATGATCCTTACTAGGACTTCCTCTACAGCCATATTTTCCATTTGGAGTCGATGAAATAAAGTCGAATTTTTTACAACTTTTTTTATTTTATTTCACGGCCTGACCATTCAAATGTTTCATAATTAATAAAGCAATTTTAAATATCACTGCATTTGTGTCACAACAAAATTAAAGGCATTTTTTTTTTTCAATTTTAAAAATAAATTTAGAGTATTTTTTATTCAGATATAGTTTATTTTTTTATTTTTTAAATTTTAATGAAATTTAAAATTATTTCTATAAAAGCGCGCAAAACATTAAACTTTATTTAATCATTTTTAATCAGAAATCTTGGGGACATTTTGCTGTTAGGGATGTATTTAATATTTAAAAATAGATGCATACACCAAGCACACGCTGACAATAGAATAGGCGCTATGTCAATGCTATTAAACAAAATTGCCATCATCCGATCGCGCTGAAATAGCATTTAACCGATCATTGAAGAAACTCTTTCCTGTTGAAAAAATTGTTTTAATAAATAAATTATAAATTAAATCGTTTTAATCAGAATATATTAAAAAAATTGAATGGGAGTGCATAAACTCACATACATTTTTATTGAATAAATTTTGAAATATAGTTTACCGGATATTTTGCTGTTAGGGATGTATTTAATATTTAAAAATAGATGCATACACTAAGCACACTCTGACAACATAATAGGCTCTATGTCAATGAATATGAAATTCGGCAATGCATATAAAATATTCATGTTAAAAATGAGTTATATTGTTTTTATGGGTTATATTGTTTTTTATTAAAAAGAAATAAGCTCTTGCTTCCATTATCATTATTTCCTCTTCATTTCCAAAAAGAAAATGTCTGCCAGACGTCAGAGTTTTGTGTTTCACGCCAGACGATGCCTTGTTTGAATTATGTTATTTTAAAGGGGATGTCTAAAAGGAGTTTTTTCGTTTTTTTTTTATTACGAGTGTTAAAATCCGCATTGAAACAAGATCTGTAACTTCTTTTCCCGAGGAAAGCTTTTTCCTTGAATTAATCGAAAGAGTCTAAATATTTATCAAAATAGATGGAGAGAGAGAAACATCTGGTATCTTTTTAAATATTGGGATCATCGATATAGATAAACTGGATAGACTGCTCCATTGTCAATGCAAAGAGAAATTAAAAGCGCCGGAGATTGCGAAGCTGGTGGGATGATTAACCAATCACAGTTCACTTTTATAGTTGGATGGGAATGCGAAAAATCTTGTAAAATGCTAGAGTATATATTTTTTTGCACATTATTATTAATTAAGATCTACAATTGACATTTCTGCTGTGTACAACCCAAAATTTTATTTGCAATCCTCGGCAATCTGTATTTTTTATCCCACCAATTACATCTGGCAACGGCTTCATTTTCCCAGCGCTAAGCAGTCCATCCAGTTGTTTATTTATATCGATGATTGGGATAGGGAACAGAACCATATAACTCCCTATTGATTAGCTAATAAGAATGGTTTTTAGATGGTACTATACAGTCACAATCAGTGTTTGCCAGTTAAATATTTTCAAAGGTTATTTTCCCTCTCCGTTTAAATTTTAAGAGGCATTTTTAAAATCTAAAGGGTATTTAAATTTTTTTTTTTTTAAACTAAAGCAAAAAAGTTTTGTTTTGACAAAATTAATTACTACAACAATATCAGTGATACCCTATCGTCATTTTGCGAATCAGAAGGGAAGTATGTCTTAAAAATTACCAAAAAAACACTTCACTGTTATAAACCTTAAGGTATGCGTATAGGCTTCAAATCGCAAAACTCACAAAAATCGGGGAAGATTTGTAAGGCCGTAAAATACAAAAGCAAAATAAAAACAGCACAAAAGAAGGAAACCCTATGATGGAGGAGCATACTAAAAAAATAAATATATAATAATTAATATAATATTAACAGTTTTTATATTAAAAATACTTTTTAAGAAGTTATTCTCAGATTGTAGTTTTTTCTTTTTTACATTTCATTCAAACAGTAATAACTCTAGTTTAAATAATATTTTTTAAATTTGTTTTTTGCTATATAATCTGCATACATTGTTGAATGTTTTGACCCTAAATACTAAGAGATTTGTAAAGAAATATTTTTTAATTGAATTTTAAAGATAAGATTATGTATAAAAAAAACTTGGATTTTTCTAATAAATTTAGTTAAAGCAAGATATCACAAAATATACACATTGTGAATTCTATTAATAGGGTCAAAACATAGAGCAAGATATTCCGCCTTATTGAACACTAAAATTGTATCTGTGGGTTAGTTAGAATTTTTGTCCTTAATGTTCAAAATTAGCCTAATTAGTTGATTAAATGTTAATTAATTATTAAATTTTTTTTATTGGAAACATTTTAACAAATAATGTACTTTTCAAGGTGCAAAGGTCTAATTTTTAAATTGAAAATTAAAAAAATATATATTTTGAAACCTATACGTAGACCTTAAACTAACTCTTAACACTAAGACGTTCGTTGACACCACGTTGGTGTCCCGCAAAACTGTTGGTCAAATGCCGACGACACATCGAAAACCATCGCGCAAATGACGGATACCTAAAACTTGACGATTTACGATATCCCGAAAAAAAAATTTATTCAAGATTTTCTATTTTATACAAGAAGGCATGGCAAAAAGCCGGCGAAATACAATTAATTAAAGAACGTACGAAATTACTGTTGGAACGTGCGGGACACCTCACTACAATCCACCTACTAATGAGGCAAGTGGTATCAGCAGCCATTCAGTGACTTCAGTCAGTCACTGGTCTGTGTGAGGCACGTTTGAATATGAATGCGCATGCGTAATCGGCGATTTCGGAGGGGGTGATCCGTAAATTGCATTACGTTGGAAAATAAACGAAAATTTTGATTTTTTTCAATAAAGGACGCTATTTTCAAAGAAAAAGGGCAAGAAGAAGGCCGCAGTTGGAAAAAACGGCTAGGATGATCTCTGATTTTATAAAATGGAGGATTATTTTTAAAAATTTAACCATGATGTGCTGTACGTGAATTCAAGGATGAGGTTAATTCTAGAGGGTGAAATTGATTTTCATTGCGTGTTCCAGCTAATTTAACGCATTTTGGCGAATTCTGGGCACAATTATGTACAAGAAACGGCAGCCAATTTGCATGACTGATCTAATAATATTACTTGAATTACATATCTATTTTATATGTCTCGAATTATACCATTTGGAATAATACGCGCCTGTGCTCGGCTATAGGAGTTTCGGAAACAAGATTTAAAATTATCTTCCGGAATGCCCTTCAATTCTGATGCTGTTTTTTATGTCTTAGACATCTTCAAAATCTTGTTCACTTCAGCAAAGATTTCAGTTTCGGGAATAAGAGTACAGAGAGTATGATGGGCATCGATATAGATAAACAACTGGATAGACTGCTTAACGCTGGGAAAATGAAGCCATTGCCAGATGCAATTGGTGGGATAAAAATACGGATTGCCGAGGATTGCAAATAAAATTGTGGGTTGTACACAGCGGAAATGTCAATAGTAGACCTTAATTAGTAATAATGTGCAAAAAATATATGTACTCTAACACTTTACAAGGTTTTTCGCATTCCAATCCAACTATAAAAGTGAACTGTGATTGGTTAATCTTCCCACCAGCTTCGCAATCCCCGGCGCGTTTTTCTCTTTTCATTGACAATGGAGCAGTTTGTCCAGTTGTTTATCTATATCGATGATGATGGGTTGATTCTTCTTCACGAACCCATGCTGGGCCAAAACCGCTTCACAGGTAACGTAATGAGGATGACGTTACTGCATTTTTTGTGTGTGTGTGTGTGTGAAATTCTGGCATATTACGGGTAGGGATGTTTAACACCTTAACAATCCAGACGATTTTCATTAAAATCGTTAGAGCTGTTTTTTAGCAATTACTGAAAAACATGAATTTTTCAATGGCAGCTATCCTATGCGCATACACAATTTTGATAAAAACCTTAATGATGGGTCCCATGGCCACCACTACCCATGCATCAAATTGTAGTTCAATTCGCTCGAGTGTTACGTTGACCACGTATACGACACACAGACAATTTTTTTTTTTTAAAGTCAGGAAGAAGCAAAAATTACACATTGAGTAAGAAAAGTAGGTAAATAAATATACAAGCGCATGTAAAACGCTAAAAAATAAGCATGGGACTCAACATTCTAAAATTCTCAATAAAGTTTTTACTATTTTAATAAATAATACACATTTTTTTAAACAAAATGACTTAAAAAATGTTGCTTCTATCTTTAGTAGAACTTTAAATATTTAAGTTTTTGTTACATGACAATTGTATTACAGACATGCTATCTTGAAACTTTTTTTCGGTGATGGCTTTTTGTCCCTTTTTTTTTTAGTTTAAATGGACATAACTTAAAAACTGCTTGCTATAAATCTATGAAACTTTCCACAATTATTTTTCATGTATATTTCTTTAATTTTTCTTCATGAATTATGTATTTTTTTTTTATTATACTTTTTTTAAAAAAGATTTTGAATCTTAGCATGATGTGGATTTTATTCAGTTTTTACACACAATATTTTTTTTTAAACTTTTGTGATTACTTTATTGAAAAATCAAGAAGACAATTTTTTATATGAATTATGGAAGTAATTTTATGCAAAAATTAAGTGATTTTTAAAGAAAGTTTTTAAATATATCAAATTTAGTAAGTATTAAAATTTTCAAGTTCTTTAATTTAAAAAAAAAAAAAAAAAAAAAAAAAATTTTTTTTTTTTTTTTTTTTTTTTTTGCAAATTTCAAAATTTAAAATGGTTTTTTAAGTTTCAAAAGCATCATACATATTGCTGCACAAAAAAATTCAGAAAAATACTTCTAACAGAAAAGATTTTAGTATTTTGAGTCCCAGTCCCCCTTTAGTTGTAATAATGAATATATTTACCTGCACGAACGGACAGAAGCTACACAGGAACGGCGGCAATAACCACTTCTGGAGCAGAGCCGCCTGGAACTGGAAGGGAACAGCGAACAACCCGATGACGATGTCAGCGAGGGCCAGATTACCTATGAAGTAGTTGGTGACAGTTCTCATCCTTCGTCTGGACGCGACTACCCACAGGACGCAGACATTTCCAACGACAGACACCAGCGACACGGCACCGTAACAGATAGACAGAAACACAACAATCACCACTGGAACTTCGAAGATCTCAATGAAGGGTTCTGTTTGATGGATAGGTTTGGATGTTGCGTTAACCGAGACTTGATCCATGGATGGACTGCTTAGGTTGACCATGAATAGAAAGGAAGAATTGTCCACAGTGTAACGCATGCTTCAGCAGTTTTGTAGTTCAGTTATACATATGCAATGAATATAATGTTCATGAAAGCTGATTGGAGGTTATGAATGTGCGAAGGTTGACCATGGGTGGAAGGTATGAGTTGTCCACTGTATAGCGAATGTCGGTGGATAGCATGCTTCAGCAGTTTTGTACTCCAGTTATATATAGGATTGGTTATGAATATAACGTTTATGAAGAGATTATAGTTAGAGGTTTTGAATATACGTAGATTTACCATGGATCAGTGCTTCAACAGTTTTGTTGTCCAATTATATGCAGGATATGTTATGAATATAATATTTATGAAAGCTAGTTAGATGTTATGAATGTGCGAAGGTTTACCATGGATAGAAGGGATGAGTAGTCCACTGCATAACGAATGTCAGGGGATAGCATGCTTCAGCAATTTCGCTGGCCAGTTATAAATATGATGTATTACGAATATAACTTTTATGAAGGATAGTTAGAGGTTCTGAACTGGCCAAGGTTGACCATGGATAATGGGGGTTAAAAGTAGCTCTTTATATAGCGGCTGCCATTGGGTGAAAATGTGATAGCTTGCTATGTGAGTGTAGAGTATTGGGATAACGTTGACTACACAGGAGAGTTCAGAAGTTATGATGTCTATACGGTTGCTTTTTGAAGGTATAACGTGCATAGAGAGTTGTGGATGTGTGAATTTTATCTATTTTGCAACTTCATCGCTAAACGTAAGAATCTGTTTAAATGCAAGGACTGTTAAAGTTTTAACACCAATGGCAACATAGAATCCTACGTTAATATAATTAACATTTTCAGAAAAGTGCTCTATATTACGTTTGGGTTACTTTTGGTTTTGTTCTCTCGCCTAAAGTGTTCAGTAAGCCTATCAGTAATATTGTGTGAAGTATGGAAGTAGTAGTTTTGAAATGCCTAATGATGGATGCTGGGATGAACTCCATGGTTGATTTAGATTCTTACCAATTTGGAAAATGGAAATACGTCTAGAAACACAAATGGGGATATATACAATGGCTTAAATATTAAACACAATATTATTTAAACTAAATTTTACGCGTTAACATGTCTTGAAACGTATAAGGTCCTTTTTAAAATCACCAGACTGTACTAACTTAAAAATACACTAGTTAGGTTTTTCTTTGATTTTCTTGCCTTAAATTGTTCCGTTATTTTACATAATCCTCAGTGAATATGCATCCGAAGTTTTACATTTTTAAATAAAATAATAATAATAATAATAATTTTACATTAATATTATTTAAAAACTATCGTTTGTGTCGAAGCAAATAATTAAAAGCATTAACAAACAATAATCGTTCAAGTAACTTCTTAACAATATTATTGTTTCAACATCACCTGCAAAAATAACTTCACTTCAAAAATAACCATTGGTCAAACTCCTATTGCACAAAAAAGTTTTGTAAGATCATTAGAAAAAACAAAATAAAATTTCCATCAACGAAAAAAAAAACCAGTTTGTTTTACAATTACATTACCGATTTAACTAATATCCACCTGTTGCTTTCTTCTTCTCAACTTTTCTCATAAGTAAGAAAAATAAAACGAATTTCACACACACACACACAAGTTAACTTTGCAATTATATTCCAGCGAAACTATAAATGCCGCAGGTGTTGAAGTCGGTGAAAGAAAGTTGTCGCAAGCACTCAATAAAATGTTGACCAATCTCCTCGAACATCGTATCCGAAGTATTCCCGGACAGGAAGTTCTTTGCCGGATCCGGTTGATTTATCCACCCATAGGTGGCGCTTCCATCTCTTGTTCTGACAGAAGATGGATAGAAGCAATTTGACTTCTTGAAACTTATCTTAAATGCACTTCTAATTGCGTTTGTGATAACCGATTAAAAAAAGTTATACGTTTCGTTAGAAATAAGGTTAAGGAAGTGCAAAAGTATTGGATTCTAATTTGGTGGGTGTCTTTAATATGTGTTTAATTAGGACTTTTAAGTTTCTTAGAAGTTTAATTTTGCGAGTCGGAAAGCAGTTCGCAGTATTAATAAAATGTATCAAATCTAATTTATAGGCACTAGAATATACTCGTATTTTTAATTAAAAGAAGAGTTTTTAAATTATAATTTATAACATTTATGACATAGTAGATATATTTGGAAGCAATAAGCCTTCTCTCAGGTCAAAGGAGTCGATTTGTACTCCAATTAAACAGTGATATTTGAAAATTTTGACTCCAAGTACTCCTTGACGGTAGAAAATAAAATAATAACAGAATCTTAACGATTTTAAAATTATTTCTGAGTACGTTTCCACTAACAATGGACAATTCCCGCATTTTTTAAAAACGAGTGAAATTCGTACATATTTATAAAGAATTACTTTCTCATTCCCAATATTTAAACAAAAGTTCCAACTGACGGTCATGGGAATGGGCGAATTTCTCCAGTTGTTTTCCCTGCAATAAATTTTAAATTATATTTTTAATTCATATTCATAATTTTTTTAATTATTTTTTATTTATTTTGTTTTAGATAGGTTATAGACTATTATCTTAATAAAAATATCTAAAATATATCTTATTTTAAATTCTATTTGTCAACTTAAAAATGTTGTGTATTGCTAGAAAAACTGGGGATCCTAAGACGTATATATACGTGCATGACCGTCAATGGGTTAAAAGAATTAGTTATTTAAATATTAAGAAAAGAAAATGTCCCAAAACCGAGCCAAAATCAGTCCGATCAAAACAGTCAACAAAATTCGTGACCTAAATTTCTATGGTTATAGTGAGGTTTCTGCCAAATAGTTATCGTTAAAAAAGTTGGCGTTAGTAGACCATTTCCACATTCCGTACAGGTTGTTGCGATTTGCGAGAAACTTGCAAAACTGGTTTCCATTGCTGCGTTTCACGCTAAATTGTTTCAGATTAAGTGACGTCACTTTCATTTCGAGCCGAATGTGTCGTTTTTTCTCTAAAATCTAACATACGAACGTAGGTGGTAAATTAAAAAAAGAAGAAGAAAAAAAAAAAGCCCAAAGAGCAGAAATTTTTGAATTTTTGGCATTTTTGAAACATTTAAAATTGAATAAAAAAATGCGAGTACTGTCCATTATGAACAAAGCTGTGTTAAATTTAATGGAATCACATCAACAGGTTTCCTATGCAGCTTTATACTTTAATCACATTTTCTTCAAAAGGGAATGGAATTTTCATTGTTTCATTAGCACCAGAAAACTTAAAAAGTAACAAAGATATTGCAGCTAAATTTGCTATGTGTTGCATCATCTCCAATTGCAGCTGATGATATACCCAATAGATGGCGCAACACGTCTGCCTACTTTCAAAAATATCTGTTTTGATCTGTATCTGTAACTTTAACTGTATTATTATTATTAAAAAACTTTGGAAAGAACATGGTCGTCGTACTGTTCTGTTTATATACGGACAAAATAGAAGACCTATACTTTCTATATTTTACACTATGGAATGTCTTAATAATGCTCCTGAGAAAATGGCATTTGATTTAAGTGCCAAGTTCAATAATTTTTGATTTTTAATTCGCTTAGACAAAACATAATTAAACTTGTTGTGTGAAACATCGCACAATTTTCAATTACACTATAATACTGACGTGGGTTTGTGTCACTTACAATTTTTATATTTTCATCATTCATTTAGCAAAAATTGGAGGTTTGGCGATATTTTTTGCTATAATTCTTGAATGGAGTCAATTTAAAGAAAAAAAAAGTCTGCGAAAATGATGGTTTTGGCGGTATATTTATCTATAATTCTTATATTATTCTTTCTTGTAAGTGAAACTGAGGAGGGAAAAAAAAAAAACGATCGTTGATGAGATATGCTCAAACAAAGCGAACTCTGTGTTAAAGGCATTCGATTTATCAACTTCTTACGCCATTAAAGGATTTTTCAGGGAATTTCGTAGATGTTGATGTTTAGAACACCTTAACCTTCTGAGGGTCACGGGCGTATATACCCGTCATTTGATCCCCAGTTTTTCCAGCAATACACAACCTTTTTAAATTTATAAATAAAATGTAAAATAAAATCTTTTTTAAATCTTTTTATTAGGATGATAGTTTAAAACCTACTTTAAACAAAATAAATAAATAAAAAAAAAAAATTAAAAAAAAATTATATATTTGGATCAGAAATAAAATTTAAAAATTATTGCAGGGAAAACAACTGTATAATTTCGCCCATTCCCTTGACGCTCATAGGGTTTAACCTTCTGAGGGTCACGGGCGTATATATCCGTCATTTGATCCCCAGTTTTTCCAGCATTACAAAACCTTTTTAAATTTATAAATAAAATGTAAAATAAAATCTTTTTTAAATCTTTTTATTAGGATGATAGTTTAAAACCTACTTTTAACAAAATAAATAATAAAAAAAAAATTAAATATTTGGATCAGAAATAAAATTTAAAAATTATTGCAGGGAAAACAACTGTATAATTTCGCCCATTCCCTTGACGCTCATAGGGTTTAACCTTCTGAGGGTCACGGGCGTATATATCCGTCATTTGATCTTCAGTTTTTCCAGCAATACACAACCTTTTTAAATTTATAAATAAAATGTAAAATAAAATATTTTTTAAATCTTTTTATTAGGATGATAGTTTAAAACCTACTTTAAACAAAATAAATAAATAAAAAAAAAAAATTAAAAAAAAATTATATATTTGGATCAGAAATAAAATTTAAAAATTATTGCAGGGAAAACAACTGTATAATTTCGCCCATTCCCTTGACGCTCATAGGGTTTAACCTTCTGAGGGTCACGGGCGTATATATCCGTCATTTGATCCCCAGTTTTTCCAGCATTACAAAACCTTTTTAAATTTATAAATAAAATGTAAAATAAAATCTTTTTTAAATCTTTTTATTAGGATGATAGTTTAAAACCTACTTTTAACAAAATAAATAATAAAAAAAAAATTAAATATTTGGATCAGAAATAAAATTTAAAAATTATTGCAGGGAAAACAACTGTATAATTTCGCCCATTCCCTTGACGCTCATAGGGTTTAACCTTCTGAGGGTCACGGGCGTATATATCCGTCATTTGATCTTCAGTTTTTCCAGCAATACACAACCTTTTTAAATTTATAAATAAAATGTAAAATAAAATATTTTTTAAATCTTTTTATTAGGATGATAGTTTAAAACCTACTTTAAACAAAATAAATAAAAAAAAAAAAATTAAAAAAATTATATATTTGGATCAGAAATAAAATTTAAAAATTATTGCAGGGAAAACAACTGTATAATTTCGCCCATTCTATCACGCCCCAGTTTAAGAGGCATCACCACAGCGGTTTTGAACAAAATCGTTAGAGCCATTTGTAAGGCCCGCCTTCGAGCGCCCTCTATCGTCCTCTTTAAGATGTAAGCCGATATAATCTCTCATTCTACGCTGAGATCAGGTACAAAACGGATCTCTCTATTACATTTCTTTACCTCATTTACGTTGCCCAGATGTTTTATTTTACGAAACTTTCACGATGTTAACCCTACGATAGGAGGCTCCAAATAGGACAAGCCTATGTGCCAGCCTCCTTACACCATTTTTTAGCAATTAACTGAAAAACATGATTTTTCCAATGGCAGTTACCTTATGCGCATGCTTTATTTTGACGAAAACCTTAATGGTAGGTCCCTGTGCCATCACCAACCCGCACACCAAATTTGAACATCGTAGGTTAATTTGTTTGGGAGTTATGCTGACCACGTACAAACGCACGCACACACATGCACACACACAGACGCTTTTTCTCGGTCACTTTTTTGAAATCAGAATGTCCCAAAACTTAAAGAAATTAAATAAAATTTAAATTTTTTTTTTTTTTTTTTTTTTTTTTTTTTTACCGAATACTATATTTTCATTACCCTATGTGTACACATGGGTAATTAAAAGTAAAAAACTAACTTCTGGAAATATAAATTTTGAACAACCATGTATCTTTAACTTCTAACAATATCTATTCAAAGTGATTTTGTAGATAGTTACCTTATAGGTAAAAAAGTACCTAGTAAAGGTTAAGTAAGTAAGTAGGTTTGTAGATAGTACCTTATAAGTTTTCTGGTTTAAAAAAAAATTGTATTCTATTCATAATAATATTATTGCAAGTGTGAAGCGTTAACGTAAAATTTTACTATACATTTACTTAAATTTATTCAATTTTCAAGTCTGGCTCTCTCTGAAATATGACTATGAAATAAAACAATATTTCCATCGTTTTTCAAACAACCTCCTCTAAAAATTTTCGGATACTTTGCAAAGATCTGACACTTTCCACTCATCTCTAATCTGTTTAGTCACATATAAGTAACATATAAAATGATTAATGAAAAAAGGCATGCTACATTTAAGAGGAATTCCTTGAAAGAATCCTTCAATATTCAAGCTACGTTAACAATCTTTTAGTCCAGTGTATTTAGAAACGACTTTCTATAAAACCTTGAAATTTAGTGTTGAGGTTGGAAATATCGATAAAAATAACTATCGATACTATATCGTTGCAGAAAAAAAAATATCGATAAAATATCGATGTATCGATACTTTTTTTAAAAAAAAATTTTTAATTAGATTTTCAATTTTATCAGAAACGAAGTACTTTTCCTGAATTTATGCCAAAATTATTTTAATAAATAAATTATAGAAATTGTTTTTATAAATAAATTATATTATCAATCAGAATAAATAAAATACATTTGGATGTCAATGCATAAATTCGCATTTATTTTTAAAAAGGAAATTTTCAAAAATAGTTTACCGCATATTTTGCTGATAGAGATGTTTTTAATATTTGGTTGGTTGGTTGGTTGAACCCCCGAATAGAGGGTGGAAAGGAAGGACTTTGTGACTAATCACCTGCCTCTTTTTAATATTTAAAATTACATGAAAATTCCAGGCACACGTTGGCAACAGAAACGGCGCTGTGTTAATGACTACTGATAAATTATTTCATCTTTCCGTTACATTCTTTTCTTTTTGGTTAGGGTGCCATTTTAACTGTCTCTCAGCCAAGTCCAAACTTTAGTTTTGAAGTTTTTGAAAAGGAAATAAAGAAAATCGAAAAAACACGTGGAACTACAAAAAGACCATAAAAAAACTAAAATTTTTTGAAAATATCGATATATCGGTGACTTGTATCGATATTTTTACTATCAATAATTTTTTAAAAATATCGTAGTATCGATATATCACCGACTTGTATCGATATTTTTACTATCAATATTTTTTTAAAAATATCGTCGTATCGATATATCGCCGACCTTTAATTTGGTGAGTAGGTACAAAAATTATTACTTAACGAAATGACATAAACTGCTTTCATTCAATGTCTATCTATTATAAATGAAAATTAAAATAACAAAAGACAAAACCAGATGGAGCCACTGCATATGCATTGACGTAAGGATTTCAAATATAAGATAAAATATGTTTGACGATATTTTCGAGTTTTTAATTTTTGTTATCTCATTGAGTGATCTTTTTCTTACCTACTCACCAAATTTCATGGTTTTATACAAAGTAGTTTCTAAATGCACTGGGCTACAAGATTGTAACACATCTAGGTATAGGGAATGCTCCTTACTAGGTTTTCTTCTTAAAGCAACAAACATGTAAATTTTTCTGTTGCTGATACGTGTATTTCACGCTCATAGTTTTAATTTTAAAACAGTTTTTTTTAAAACGAAAAATCACTTACAAATGGTAGAAAAGGTTGCTTTAAATATAATTTAAACTATTGGTGTTGAACATCGCACAACTTTCAATAACACTATATAATATTGATCATTGCAGTAATGCAGTAAAATTTAGCATGATATATAAAATTTTCTTATTTTCACTCTTTAAAAAATATAATTTTTAATCAATAATTTTTAGATGAGTAAAAAAAAAAAAAAAAAAAAAAAAAAAAAAAAAAAAAAAATGGCAAATTTGGAGATTGTATTCGATAGACATTACATTATCCTTGCTTGAGCGAAACAAAACGATCAATCGCTGATGGGCGATGCTCAAAGGCAGAGAATTCTGTGTTAAAGTGTTAAAGGCACTCGTTTTTCAACTCTTTACGCTTTTAACGCATTTTCATGAGAATTTCAAAGGTGGAAATGTTTAAAACACCTTCAGAGGCATTACCATAGCGATTTTGAAAAAAAAAAAAAATGTTTTTTTCAACGGCAGCTATCTTATGTGCATGACCAATATCAGTATAGACTTTTTAAGACTACATTTCGTGTCTGGAATACAGTGCCACTTTTAAGTTTTATTTTAAGACATTTAAATTTGCAGTGTACCCAAGTTTTTATTAAAATACCTCAGATCCAAATAAACTGAAATCCCCTTCTGTTAAGTCTGAGAATATATAACAGCAAAAACACTCCCAATTCGGAGGGATTTTTTTTAATAAAAATACTGCCAAATTGGCAAGTTTGTTGAAAAGCTTAATGAGAAAACTTGACACTAAAAATCCAAACTCTTATCCTATATCTCTATTCGAAGCCAGGATAGGAACTTCCCATAGAGTTAGGACGGACTTTTTTTTTTTAACGAGCTTCCCAACACTTCGACATGAAATGTATCTAATACTAATAATCTTATCTATACTCTAGATTTATAGGGAAATTGATTGTCAAACTTTTAAAACTGAGAACTACACGTATAACAAACTGAAAGTATTCAAGATACAGATGCAAATAAGTTTTTACAATATTTTCCCCTTCAGATATAATTTTTCTTTAATGCCAGATTGTGCACTTAATTTATTGAGATTTGTTGATTAAAGATGTCCAACGTGTAGTGTAAAATAATCAAAGTTAAAATGCACCGAGACGAATTAGTTATTAATTTGTAGTGCATCTATGATTTTTTGTAGGCAGTATTAGAAGTGTGGGTAGACGCGGGGTAACGTGTACCCCCACTTTCAAGAAAATACCCATGATTAACCCCCACTTCTAAAACCACTGAATTCCATCTCCACACTTTTAAAAACACACAATCCGTCTAGAAACTACAAAAGATAAATAACATTTAACTTTAATTGTGGTGACACTGACAAAAAGTGATTTAAAGTTATCAAATGTAAAAAAAAAAAAAAAAAAAAAAAAAAAAGCTATTAATGGTGTATATATACCCTACTATTTAAAAAATGTATTATACTACTTTGTATAAAGATAAAAGTATTTGTATTGTTACGAATTTTTGTATATTTTTAAATATTTCGTAGTGTTAATTTCGTAAATAGGAAAATTTATGTACATTTTGCATAAGGCAGTGCAATAGTTCGTCTCAAGTTGGCTTCCCTGCAATATGGGTCTTAATGCTTGATAACGAGTTTTACAGAGATAACGCTGGGAAGCGAGTTTTACAAGGAGCAGGGCATTTAACATTATGGTAATGGCAATCTTGCCAAATTGGCGACCATTTGGCGACATTTTCGGTCCCCATGTACATGTATAGGACTTTTCGACTACGATCTGGAAAGTTCTCCAAATGTGTATCTAAGGAAGATTCACGAAAGTTCGCCTCCCCTATATAAGACCGAGAGAGAGTGTGTTCGAGTTAGTTGTTGACGGAGTTAGTTGAGTCAGTTAGTTGACTGGAATTACTGAGTCTCAGTGAACATTCCGAGTAGTTCTAAAGTGAACTGTATTGCATGGCGATTTAGCAGTTGTGTGTCAAGTTTAACTGCTGTTTGTGCTCTATTGTTGTGAATAGAGCATATGTTATGACTGAAAATGTCATTGTTAATTTCTAACTTAAACTTAAAATTCATCTCTTAATTTTGATCTTAAACTTTAAAAAGGACTTTATTCTGTATGTTCTAGAATTTATATCACCTTTGAATGGCGATCTTTTTACTTTTTTCCCATTTTTAGAGTCATATCTTTTCCCACTTGGTTCAAAAATTTAATCTTTCTAAGTTTTGTTTACCTCGTAGTATTCTTTTAAAACATCGTACTTAATTATTTTTTCGGCGCCTGAATGTGTTACAGATATGCCGAGGTGTTAGCGTTTTTAATTTTCAAAATGCCATCCATTGGAGGCCGATGGGGTTGTTTTTGGTTCAACGAGAGGTTGTATTTTTTTGAGAATTCGAGTTAGTAGCCGTTGTGTTATCTTTTCTTGGCGTAATTTGTGAACGACGCCGTGTATTCTTGGGCCACAAACGAGAGTCCTTGAACCGGTTTACTCCTGTTTTTGAGAAAAGAGCTGATGCAATAGCCCGAATCCCGACGTCTGATTGGTTGGGAAATCGCCGTAAAAGGGAAGGAGCGTTGCCGTGGACAGAAACTCTTGGTTTTGCTGCCGATCAAAACAGTCGCAAAGGAGCGCGGATCCCTATGCAGGAGAATGTGCCGTGAAGTCAGCCATGCCTCGGGAAGTGGTTTCCCTCCATATCTTTAAATGAGGCTTCACTTAATTTAAATACCAAACTCTCCGAAGGATATTCTGTCCAACTTCAAATCTAATAACACCAGAAGGATGATACCCGTATCCTAAATAGCCAGAGAACCACCGCATCCAAGATGGTGGCCCACTTAGCATCTTCATCTCCCATGTCCGCCATTGAAGGCACCCATTCACCAGCAACTCTCTGACCACTTCCATCCTCCCGGACCACCAGCCTTTAAGGAACTGTTTAGTTCATACAGGTAGTCTGTTTAACCAAAACAGACTCGTGTAATTTCTTTATTTTCTTTTGATGAAATTAATTTATATCAGAACGGCCAGGGCTCTCTTCCATTAGGAATTTAAGACAGGATTCATTTATCCGGTTAATTTTAATTTGTTAGTTTTAATTGTTTTATTTAATTTGATTTTTTTAACAACCTCTCCTGAGCGAAGAACAACCTCTTTGCCCTCTTGGGTATTTCATTTGAATCCTTAAGGTTCATCTTGTTTTGAAGTGTGTAACCGTTTCATGAATAAGACATAATGATTAATAAATTACATTTTTATCTGGTAAAAACAGTGGTGTTTTCTTGATCTTTTAGTTAAGTAAATTTTTGGTGTTTAGGTGTTGAAGAGTATCAAACTTACCATTTTAGGTACGAGGTTGTTAAGTGTAATAATTTTCTTTACAAAATATTTAAGTGGTAATAACCACCACGACACATACAGAGAGTTGTGTATGTGAGTATTAAGTCTAGAACGAGAAGTTCTGGAGTTGTAAAGGAATATGTGAAGAGGTATATTGGAATAAATTTCTGCAAGTTTTGATCTGCTTTGGTTTAAAACCTTTCGAACCTATCCACGCAACAGTATTAACAAATACTTTTCCAATTTTTGACTTTATAGGAACTTTCTTTTAAGTTAAAATTTCTATTGTTTCATATAAAGAAATGCTATTAAAATAGCATTTTAGAGTTCTCTGTCAATTTCTTTTCATGAAAGTATGCACATTTGGATGTACTATTCAAATCTAAATAACCAGTTATGTATATAATGTTGAATTATTACTTCACTTCATCTCTTACTTCCAAGTAAAAAACTAGTCACAGAATTTTCATTAAATTAACAATAAATTTTGGTCCTATGTTCTATTTTAGTGTTATCAAGTATAAATTATTTTCTTACTAGTTAATATTTGTCTAATAAGATACGAAATTATAAAATTTATCGTTAAAGGAGTGGGAGAGTAGAGGAGGGGAGGGGGGGGGGACTCTCGCCACCAACTTTTGAGCATCCCCTCACTTTTCATTCCCCACTTCTAAAAAATGGTTGTAGGTTTATACTTGCTATCAATTATGATCAAAGATAATTTTAGTGTGTTTTGAATAGAGGTCAGAAATATCGATCAAAATAAATATCGATAGTAATATCGTTGCATAGAAAAAATATCGATTAAATATCGATATATCGATACATAATTTTTTTTTTTTTTTTAAGAGTTTTTCGGGGAAAATTTCTACTTTTCATGAATTGAATTCATGCCAAAATTGTTTTAATAAATAAATTATAAAAATTGTTTTAATAAATAAATTATATTATCATTAGATTAAATAAAATACATTTGGATGCCAATGCATAAATTCACATTTATTTTTGAAGAAGAAATTTTGAAAAGTAGTTTATCGCATATTTTGCTGATAGAGATGTTTTTAATATTTAAAACTAGATTCAAATTCCAGGCACACGCTGGCAATAGAAACGGAGCTAAGTTAATGACTACTAATAAATGGTCTTATCTTTCTATCACATCATGTTTTCTTTTTTGTTAGGATGCCATTTTAACTGTCTCTCAGTCAAGTCCAAACCTTAGTTTTCAAGTTTTTGAAAAGGGAATAAAGAAATCGAAAGCACACATGGAACTACAAAACGATCATCAAAAAACTAAAAATGTTTGAAAATATCGATATAAAGGTGACTTTTATCGATATTTTTACTATCGATATATTAAAAAAAATATCGATAAAATATCGTCGTATCGATATCTCACCGTCCTCTAGTTTTGAAGTCAAAAATGAACTGTTTCAACATGTAATTTTAAAAAACGACATAAATATTCGCTATTTTTACCCCTTCCTTTTACAAGTAAATTAAGTGACATATTTGGAACAGTACATTTATTGTAAACTCAACATTGAATAGCGTACTTAATCACATTTGTAGTATTATTTGAAGTAAAACGCAATCGAAGAAAAATTTATCAATACTTCCGATGACAAATTCCATTTCGAGATTTAAATTGAAGCAGGAAATTGTCTTTCAAAATTAAATCTTATTTCTTCCATGTGTATGTATAAAAAGATAATGTATATAAAATTCTGAAATTAGCTATAATACTTACGCTACATATCATTAGTTAATATTTATTTAATGCTAGCATTTACAAATAAAATCCTCCTACTTAAAACAATCATACAAATGGTTTGTGTAAAATTTTCTTTATTACAATAAAAATAATATTAATGTTTATAATAACAAATATCATTTATATTTTACAGTACATTTTCATTTCAATACAAAGGTTCATGCAAAACTGCACTCATAATTTATATTACATTACAATAGATTTGTTAGAACTTTAATTGTAACATTTTAAAATGCGAATAAAATTAAAAAATGACATTAACAATTCAGAGAAAGTGAACAATTCGTTAAATCTAAAGCCTTATACACTCAAGACTTACACTTAGACACTCAATTCTAAAGATTTTCTAAGATAAAATAAATTCTACCAAAGAAAATTACTCAAAGCTGAAAAATACGATTCCCAATTATAAAATATTGCTTAAAGCAATTAACTTTTAAATTAAATCTAATGTGATGGAAAATACTTCACGAGCATATTTTTACACAAATACACCAGACAATACTAGATGACGATAATCTTACGTACACGCTTTGATGAATTCTTTATGTTTCATTCCTTGCAGGGAATAAGAAAAAAATGATAGAATTTAATTGAAACTTGTTGCATATTTTAACGCAGTCTTCTTTATCTTCATTTTTTATCTGTAAACAGTCTATAACTTATGCTTATTAGTTAAACAGTGAGCTGTGTGCTAAGAAATATAAAACAAGCATAATTAGTTAGGTTATTCTCAAGACAGCAATTTTTCTTTCATTCTTATCCACAAACACAAAAAATAAACTCTCAGAGGACTTTGTTTAGCACGTTGAGCGCCACGCGAATTCTTAATAGACTGAGAGGCGACTGCAATTTTTGGACCCCATCAAACATCATTCTGAATTTTTTATAGAAATTAGAGAAAAGTGAGTAGATTACGAATCCACTGGTCTGCCGTGGCAAAAATGGCCGAAACTGATCAATAATCGACTTGGAATGAGTTGAACTAAATCCAATTGCCAAATGCGCCATAACTTGCCAAATAATGAGCATTTTTTTTTATTTGGTAACCTTCACTCTTTAATTTCCAATTAAGAAGGTTGCAGACGATTCAGATATCTGGCGACGAGCTTCTTGCATCTATAAAAAGGGAGCCTCAGAGGACTTTGTTTAGCACGTTGAGCGCCACGCGAATTCTTAATAGACTGAGAGGCGACTGCAATTTTTGGACCCCATCAAACATCATTCTGAATTTTTTATAGAAATTAGAGAAAAGTGAGTAGATTACGAATCCACTGGTCTGCCGTGGCAAAAATGGCCGAAACTGATCAATAATCGACTTGGAATGAGTTGAACTAAATCCAATTGCCAAATGCGCCATAACTTGCCAAATAATGAGCATTTTTTTTTATTTGGTAACCTTCACTCTTTAATTTCCAATTAAGAAGGTTGCAGACGATTCAGATATCTGGCGACGAGCTTCTTGCATCTATAAAAAGGGAGCCTCAGAGGACTTTGTTTAGCACGTTGAGCGCCACGCGAATTCTTAATAGACTGAGAGGCGACTGCAATTTTTGGACCCCATCAAACATCATTCTGAATTTTTTATAGAAATTAGAGAAAAGTGAGTAGATTACGAATCCACTGGTCTGCCGTGGCAAAAATGGCCGAAACTGATCAATAATCGACTTGGAATGAGTTGAACTAAATCCAATTGCCAAATGCGCCATAACTTGCCAAATAATGAGCATTTTTTTTTATTTGGTAACCTTCACTCTTTAATTTCCAATTAAGAAGGTTGCAGACGATTCAGATATCTGGCGACGAGCTTCTTGCATCTATAAAAAGGGAGCCAAGTTGGCAAAAAATATTACGTCACTTATGACGTAACTGATGTCGCCAATTTGGCTTACTTTTAAAAGATATAAGTTTTCCGAGCCAAAGATCAGAAATCGTTTGGGCTTTTTCTCATTGAAAATCAAAATGAAGTGGGTTGCCAGACGAATAAGTTTGTTCTATTTTTGGTAAGTGATGACATATTTGGCAATCGGATTTTAGTTCAACTCATTCCAAGTCGATTATTGATCAGTTTCGGCCATTTTTGCCACGGCTGACCAGTGGATTCCTAATCTACTCACTTTTCCCCAATTTCTATAAAAAATTCAGAATGATGTTCGAGGGGGTCTAAAAATTGCAGTCGCCTCTCGGACCATAAGGAATTACCCTTCAGGCCACGCGCTTCTTAGAATGCTGGTATTCCGATATGGTAATGCGAAGAGCACTACTACCAGAATAAAATGTACTCGGTACAGCTGTATAAATATATTAGGGTTATTGTTTCTTATCGCAATTGAGTATATGTACGTTTAGAATGAAATGCTTATAGATATTTATTCCACGCTTTTACGCAGCTTTGCCAGACGTCGGACTTAAAATTCTTAGGTAGGCAATTTTTCACAAGGGCATTTCGGATATAGTATATTTAATAATATTTTCATCGATTGAAATATTAACAGTACTTCAAAAACGAAGACTTCGTGCACTTTAAAAAGTATTACGAAAGGCACTATGTCAAATTATAGGTGTGGGGGAAATAACACCGTACTTTCAGCCACCGGTGGTTGACGCGGCCTAAACAGAAAGTTCAGTGTCAGCCACCGATGGCTGACGTGCCACTCAACGTGTTACTGATTTACTCAAATAATAAATAAACATTAAGTAAATTTTCAGTAATCACTTAAAACAATGTAATTTTATTAGTTGTATATCATATTTTACACTGTCAGCCACCGATGGCTGACGCGGCCTAAACAGAAAGTTCAGTGTCAGCCACCGATGGCTGACGTGCCACTCAACGTGTTACTGATTTACTCAAATAATAAATAAACATTAAGTAAATTTTCAGTAATCACTTAAAACAATGTAATTTTATTAGTTGTATATCATATTTTACACTGTCAGCCACCGATGGCTGACGCGGCCTAAACAGAAAGTTCAGTGTCAGCCACCGATGGCTGACGTGCCACTCAACGTGTTACTGATTTACTCAAATAATAAATAAACATTAAGTAAATTTTCAGTAATCACTTAAAACAATGTAATTTTATTAGTTGTATATCATATTTTACACTGTCAGCCACCGATGGCTGACGCGGCCTAAACAGAAAGTTCAGTGTCAGCCACCGATGGCTGACGTGCCACTCAACGTGTTACTGATTTACTCAAATAATAAATAAACATTAAGTAAATTTTCAGTAATCACTTAAAACAATGTAATTTTATTAGTTGTATATCATATTTTACACTGTCAGCCACCGATGGCTGACGCGGCCTAAACAGAAAGTTCAGTGTCAGCCACCGATGGCTGACGTGCCACTCAACGTGTTACTGATTTACTCAAATAATAAATAAACATTAAGTAAATTTTCAGTAATCACTTAAAACAATGTAATTTTATTAGTTGTATATCATATTTTACACTGTCAGCCACCGATGGCTGACGTGGCACTCAACGTGTTAAGGGACTGGAATGGCAGACCAATTAACAAAACAGGGTTCTGAAATGCCTTTTGTCGGACATGAGCCTGTTGTGGGTCTGCCTCATAATGGGGTCAAGAAAACTATTAAATGTTTATCGGCCGAGACCTATCAAGCTTGGCTTCAGTCTTAAGATGAAAGACAAGCCAAAGAGCTCAATCAACAATCACCCTGGGCTAGATCGAGAGTTAGTCGGTCGCTTAGATTTCTGGCGCAACTAGATCGGGGGAACTAATAAAATTGAGCAGAAGAGAAATAATGGTTGCTGTGGGCTTTTCAACTGGATAGACATCTTAAACTGCTAGTTGTAGATGACCCACTATGTAGAGGTTGTCTTATGACAGAGAAGAGCTCTATGCATGTTTTGTGCGAATGTGACTACTAATCTCTCCAACGCTTTGAACATCTGGGATACCACTGTATCAACTGGGAACTGTCAAATGTTCCAATCAAGTCTGTACTGAAATTTATTTCGGCAACCGGTCTTTAGATCAGATTGGGGGTTTCAGTACAACAGACTTCAGTCGCAGTGCTGGTACTCGGTAGAGTCACCCTCAATCGTAAGTCATAAATCATGGTTAAGGGACACCAACTTTCGTTTCACTTGGTGTGGGTCGAAACAAAAGCCCCCTTCGAGAGTGTGGTCTTAAAAGCAGACAAAAACATTTCAATCGAGTTCAAGTCTTAGGGTCTTATTATACTGAGCCTCTCTAGTGGCGAACTTGCTCCGCTACTTCAGTTGCTCAGACAAGCCAATCGAAGCGAAACATGCACCTTATGGAGCTTGTGGTACTGGATCACTGCTGTGGCTAGAGGTTGCATTTGTTGCTTGTGGAGCTCAGACATTAAGCGATACATGCAGTGCTATGGAGCTTATTATACTGGGCCACTGCTGTGGCTAGAGGTTGCATTTGTTGCTTGTGGAGCTCAGACATTAAGCGATACATGCAGTGCTATGGAGCTTATTATACTGGGCCACTGCTGTGGCTAGAGGTTGCATTTGTTGCTTGTGGAGCTCAGACATTAGGCGATACATGCAGTGCTATGGAGCTTATTATACTGGGCCACTGCTGTGGCTAGAGGTTGCATTTGTTGCTTGTGGAGCTCAGACATTAAGCGATACATGCAGTGCTATGGAGCTTATTATACTGGGCCACTGCTGTGGCTAGAGGTTGCATTTGTTGCTTGTGGAGCTCAGACATTAAGCGATACATGCAGTGCTATGGAGCTTATTATACTGGGCCACTGCTGTGGCTAGAGGTTGCATTTGTTGCTTGTGGAGCTCAGACATTAAGCGATACATGCAGTGCTATGGAGCTTATTATACTGGGCCACTGCTGTGGCTACAGGTTGCATCTGTTGCTTGTGGAGCTCAAACCCTAAGCGAACATGCAACCCTATGGAATTTATTATTCTGAGCCACAGCGGCCAGAAGCGGTGGCGCGCGTTCACCACTGGAGTGGCTCTGTATAATAAGGCCCTATATCATTCTCTTGATATTATTTTTAAAATCCAACATATTAACACGTAGTAGTGCTGAATATATATACTCATTTGGACCATTCGCACCAACGGACGGTTCAAACAGATATTGTACCTATCTGCCGTTGTCCTACATGAACCCCAGTAGCACAAATCCACTGATCAATATCGGCTTGACACTGACCAATCCCGATGACGACCGTCGTAGACTGGTTGTTGTTGCTCTTGGCCAATCTGATCATGATTGATCTGGCCAATCTCTGACTGATCTTGGCCAACCTCGCACGGTGATGGGCAAAATATACTGGACATGTTTTGAAATGTTGATACAGAGTTTTAAAATTGAAACGTTATGGAGTAAAAAAAAAACATGTTTTGTGATGGTTTTGATTTGTTTTTAAAAAATCGTGTATTTTGGAAAGATGCTTGAGCTGCGGCATAGAATGGCCGATCTTCTCAGAACTCCTGTTTCCGATATTGGCCAATACCACTGTGTACCTGGGAAAGTGGTCACAGATTTTCCCTTTGCTGATATATAGAGTGTCTATAAAATGTTGGACACATTTTGATGTTGAAATTCCTAAAATAATGAAGATATAAACAAACTTACGGAAACTATACATAGAATAACTCGTATATTTTCATTTATAGTGAAAGTTGCCATAGACAATTTCCTTTTTCCATTTGAATATAATTTCTTTTGTAAATATCATCTGCCCGTGTTATTAACTTTATGTTTTCTCGTTTCTTTTGTAAATATCGTCGACGCGCGTTATTAATTGTATGTTTTTCTCTCTTGGCCTCCCAGATCACATGATATAACGCCACTGGACTTTTCCTTTGGGGATTTCTAAAGGACATCGTTTACAGGAGGAAAGTGTCGAATGACTTAACTCTCTTGTCCCCGTTCCGGCCCAACCTCCCCAGTCGGCTGAGTCCCTTTCCAGCCGTGTCTCTTCACTCATAGTTCTTTCCCCCCTTTCTCGAATGGACCTTGGAGGTCCGATACCATTAGCTGCACACTACAAAGCAACAGAGGACTCTCTTCACAGCGGGGTGCGATTTTTATGACTCTCGTCACAGCAAGGGGGTAACAGTCCGAAACACAAATACTTTGTACTGTTAAAGAAAAGAAAAACGCCTTGAGGATATACGAGTTGTCAACCTCTGCATAGGAAACCAGACAGTGAAGAGGGATCAATCACCCTTAGTTTTACAGGGGTCTGTTTCCTGTCTCTCTAATTACCCCACATGGAGGGGTGAAAATGGTTTTTCTTCTCGGGCGGGAACCCGGTCCCTAAAGGATATTCCAGAAAATTGCAATGGGAACTAAAGAATTAAAGGTTAGGATTACAGCCGTAATAGCCTCTGTGAATACCAACATTCTCGTCCGTACCTGGCGTACCTGACTACCGTCTTGATATTCTTCGTGCGACGAACAGCGCACGTGTGTGAGTACATTGACAAAGGCCATAAAACTTTTTGAGTCTATCCAACCATGAGTGTTATCCATTTAAATTTATCTTCATTATTTTACGAATTATTCAACATCAAAATGTATCCAACATTTTACAGACACCCTGTATTAAACAAGACGGACAATTTATCACATGAATGGTTAATATAAAGTCAATTTAGGATACTCTGGCAGCAGCCACTCTTCGGATATCTGCTGGTGAAAACGGACCCTCTCGGAAAGAATTTCCGACATCTGGTCGTCTTGCTGGTAAGGGCGTTGCTCCAGATGTCGTTTCGGGTCTGCCCTGATCAGTCGCCGGCACTCGAGTAGTCGTGCCAACATTTGGCCTGTGCCAAATGAAGGGACTGTGCCGATGTCGCTTGGTGGGTTTGATGGTAGAGGAGGCAAGTGTGGTGGGAATCGTTGCTGAAGCGGTGGTCCCAATGAATCTTGACCTCCCTCTTCTGCCACGGTCTACTGGCTGTGTGGGTATTTCTTGTAAGAGGGTGAAAGAGTCAGTGCTGGTTGGTACTCTTGGTAGGTTCTGCCTCGGGAGGTTCACCAGCGTTCTGGCTCGTGTTGTCTGAGTTCGTCGTGGTGGGTTGGATGGGAAGGACTGTCCATTCGCTGAAAAAGACATTGAGCGTCAAAAGAAAGCCGTGGTGTGATCAGTGAGATGTGATTTTTATTTTAAGGTACAAGTACACAGTGGAAATTGGGGAATTTGGATATTTTTTTTTTACTTTAGAATATTCTCGAGCTTGGCTACTTTAAAATGGTACTAAAGAGTGTCCAGAGAAAGACTCTCTGATTTCAAAATTAAACTAGGGGGGTGGAACATCGCACAGCTTTCGATTGCACTATATTACTATTGTGGATTTGTGTTATTTATAGTTTTTATATTTTCATCATTCGCTTAGAAGAAATGGTTAGTTTGGCGATATTTTTTGAGATAATACTTATATGGGTCTATTTAAAAAAAAAAAAAAAACTTTGCCAAAATAGTGTTTTTGGAAATATACTTTTCGATAATTCTTATACTATCGTTTCTTATAAGTGAAACTGAGGAGAGGAGAAAAAACGATCGTTGATGAGCTATGTTCAAACAGAGAGAAGAATGTATTCGCTTTTCAACTTTTTTACACCGTTAAAGCATATTTACGGAAATTTCGGAGGTGGCAATGTTTAGAACACCTTAACAGGCATTACCACAGTGATTTTGATCAAAATCGGTAGAGTCGTTTTTAGCAATCATTGAAAACATGATTTTTTCTATGATTGGCAGCTATCTTATGCGTATGCGCTATAATGACGAAAACCTTAAGGTATACATTTACAATTGAGATGATTTTCTTTAATTTTTAGGTTATAATTTCAAACTTTTTGGCAGTTATATCAGAATTAAAAATGGTGCATTTTTTATATACAAACTTTTTTTCCGTTAATTTTTTAATCATAAAATTGCAATTAAAGTGACTAATTGGGACATTATTAGAACAAACATAAACTAGTAATTAACTTAAAAATATTATTTTTATTGCAAAAAAAGAGATATTATATTGACGCATGTTCCTATGCAGAATTTTTAAATTGGCTTCAATATTTATTTAATTATAAGTTTTTAAATAAAAAGTTTTAAAAAAATACATAGTTCTTAACAAAAAATTAAGATTAAAATATGCATAAAGAATGTGTTTATAAAAATATATATGAAATTCTCCATAGAAAACGCATTCACGACTATTGTCTACAAAACAAAATTAGAGTTTTGTAAAACGGACTATTTATGATGAAGTTATGACCGTTGGCGTAAAGTCATATAACACCAAAATGTCATTCTTCAGGAAACACTTTTAAAGTTTACTACACTAATGAACGTGATACAAATCAGGTTCACAAAACCTACTGTAATTTAACAATTAATTTGAGTCTCAGAAAGAAAATGGCAAAATTTTAATGGTAATGAATTCGGGAATATTTTAAAACCAAAAACGCAGACTTGAGACAAATTTCGCAATTCCTAATGTATGTGTCATCCTAAATGATAAAGAGGGTGCTTTAACGTAATCCCCTAGCGGCGACTTCATCGCCGACAGAAGAGTATGATTTCGGGTAGAGATGGGATATTTACGCTGAACAGGTGTTCTCTGCTCCCGTTCTTTTAAAATGAACTACTCATTAACCCGTTCTTTTGAGGAACTAGTTTTTTTCCCCCTTCCAATGGCCGAAATCATAGCCCTTGCTAAGAAGCGCCATCTTATACTAAACTTCAACTTAACTAGACATCACTTAGACGGTAGATCGTCACAGTGCTCATAGGTATTTAATCCATTTTGGCGGCGTGAAAGCATAATGTTCGCCAAACCACAATAACCCTGTAGAGAACAAAAGGCTCTAAGGTTTGGCGAGAATTATGTCTTCACTCCGCCAAAATGGATTAAATACCTATGAGCACTGGGACGATCTATCGTCTAAGTGATGTCTAGTTAAGTTGAAGTTTAGTATAGGTAGATCTCTGGGGTAGGTCACTAGGGTCAAGGACGAATCTTTCTCCACTCCACTACTCTGATGACGTGGCGTTTTAAAGAATGAGAGGAAAAGTGACTAAGTTTTTGCGTGGTTTTCCACTGACTGCGTCAGAATAACACATACAAATTAGAAGAGACTTTTTTTATATTTTCGAAAATATGATTGTGACAGTCACACTCCTTAAATTATAAGCTCTACGTATAATTTTAGGCTGAATATTTGCATGAGAATGATGTTCAAAGTTTAATAAGCAAAAGTAACTCATCGAGACAACACACAATCCATTTTTTAAAAAATTCTCTTGGAGTGTAGAACATCACACAACTTTTAATTGCACTTAATACTGGTCTTTGCATTTAAAAATATCATAGATTGGTATAGTTATTTGTTCTCATTTCCATATTTTCATTAATTTAAAGGGGAAAAAAACCCCACCAAAATGGCGAAATTGGTAACTATGTGTTTCGATAAGAATCACATTATCGTTTTAATCAGGTGAAACTGAGGGATAACAGCCGTCGATGGGCGATATTCAGTATAATGTATCAATATAATGTATTAAAGACATTCTTTTTAAAACTTTTAACACTTTCATTCATTTTTAAACAAATTTTGGAGATTTGGAGGTTTAGAACACTTTAAGAAGCTTTATTACAGTGATTTTGATTGCATTCATTTTAACAAAACCTAATTTTTAGTGGAAACAAACTTGTGCGCATGCGCAATTTTTGCCAAAACCCTTAAAAGCAATGTCACATAGCCAATACTAACACGTATGCAAAAGTTGAACATCGTAGGGAAACCGTTTGGTAGTTATGCTGACCACTGACTCACATATTTAGATTATTTTTTTCTAAATAACTTTTTTTAATCCGGCAAATCGTGTAAAAATAAAAAGATAAAAGACGGATTTTTTTTTTATCGAATGCAATGCTTTCATGAACTTGTGTTAACATAGGGATAATTAAAAGTAAAAAATAAATAAATTATTAAGTGACAAGCAAACTAATTTTTTTTTTTTTTTTTTAATTTTTTTTTTTTTTTTTTTTTTTTTTTTTTTTTTTTTATGAAAGATGGACTAATATATTAATTTCATGCTCTGAAATCTCATGTAAAAGAATCGATAAGGTCAATCCACCAATGAATAAACGTCCCCAAGGGATTTAACTTAGATAACAGTTTAGTGAAATAATCCAACCACAGTTGCATTATTTATGTTGTTTTTTACCATCAATTCATTAGACAGACCGATATATGGTATTAGGGAATTAGTTGGTAATTAGTTTTCTTCTAGTGTAACCTGAAGCCATGCAAATTACCTTCTGAAAAAGTTTGGAAAAAGTATAAGAAATTCCAAGTATTGTTTAACAATGTTTTATCTAAAATTATTCGATTTTCTGGTTTTAATTTCAATAATTTTTTTTTTTACTTTCAATTACCCATATATATACATAGGGTAATGAAAATATAGTATTTGGTACAAAAAAAAATCACATTTTTTGCATTTCTTCAAATTCTGATTTCAAAAAAGTGATCTAGAAAAAAAGTATGTCTGTGTGTGATTGCGGTCAGTATAACTCCCGAACAAATTGACCTATGATGTTCGGATTTGGTGTGCAGGTTGGTGATAGTACAGAGACCTACCATTAAGGTTTTTGTCAAAATTGCACATGCTCATAAGGTAGCTGCTATTAAAAAAATCAGTTTTTTCAATAATTGTTAAGAAACGGCTCAAACGATTTTTTTTTTAAATCGTCGTGTTAGTGTCTTTTAAGGTGTTCTAAACATCCCTTCTTCAGGAATTCACCTAAAAACGTTTTAATGGAGTAAAAAGTTGAAAAACGAATGCCTTTAACACAGAGTTCTCTTTGTTTGAAAATATCTTATTAACGATCATTTTTTCTCCTCTTCTCAGTTTCACTTATAAGAAAGGATAATATAAGAATTATCGAAAAGTATATCGCCAAAATTTCCATTGTTGTGAAGAGTTTTTTTTTTAAAGACCCATATTACAATTATTGCAAAAAATATCGAAAATGATGGAAATATAAAAACGGTAAATGACACAAATCCACATCAGTAATATAGTTTAATTTAAAGTTGTGCCATGTTCCACACCCCTAACTTTTATATCTGTACATAAAAGTTACCAATTCAACGGGTCTGATGAGTAACTTGGCGTGAAAACTTATTCCCAGTTCCTATATCATATTGTTACGAATTTGTGTATATTTGTAAATATTTCGTAGTGTTAATTTTGTAAATAGTAAAATTTATGTACATTTCGCAAAAGGCAGTGCAATAGTTCGTCGTTAAGTTGGCTTTCCGGCAATATGGGTCTCGATGCTTGATAACGGGTTCTACAGAGGTAACTCTGGGAAACGAGTTTCAAGGGGCAGGGCATTTAACATTATGGTAATGGCAATCTCGCCAAATTGGCGAGATAGAGCCAAGTTGGAGAAGGTTTTGGCAACTAATTTTTGTCGCCAAACTTGGCAACCATTTGGCGACATTTTCGGTCCCCATGTACATGTATACGACTTTTCGACTACAATCTGGAAAGTTCTCCAAATATCTACTTCTAGAAGTCTCAAGAAGGTTTGACTCCTATATAAGTCTGCCGAGGAGGTTAGTTAGTCAGCTAGGTTAGTAGTTAGTTGTAAGCTGAGTTAGTTGACTGATTTTGAGTCACTGAGTTAGTTGTTAGCTGAGTCCATTAGTTGACAGGATTTACTGAGTCTCAGTGAACATTCCGAGTAGTTCCAAAGCTAACTGTATTGCATTGTCTTTTGCGGCGATTTAGCAGTTGTGTTGTCAAGTTTTTAACTGCTGTTTTGTGCTCTATTGTTGTGAAAAGAGCTGTATTGTGTCTACTAGAACGAGAAGTTCTGGAGCTGTAAGAGAATCTGGGAAGAATTATATTGGAATAAATTTCTAGAAGTTTTGATCTGCTTTGGCTTCAAATCTTTCGAACCCCGTCAACGCAACAATATATCTCTATTTACAGATCCACCAAGAGGTATTCCTCACGAGTCGCTATGGAAACCACTATACATGTCGACTTTTTGAACACTTTCTGTGGTAGGATATCTGTAGCATAGCTATTGGATATCTGCAGTATTATGCAATTTCGAAACAGAGAATCTCATATTGAAATCTCACATTATATCCGTTAGTTCTGTTCGTAACTTCCGTTTGAAGTTTGGTATTGAAAATCGACTCGGAGAAGTAATTTAAATCGCATATGTATGGAACGTTTGGAGTTTTCTATGGAAACATTGATCTCATACAAAACGACAGAGCATTTGTATAAGTCCCGCTTTACATCAGTATAGTGTAGAAGTTAATAATATTACCAGTAAAAAAAAAATTTTTGATTATAAATTCTTGGTAGGCATTGCCAATATTTAAATATACATTAAAATAGCACCGTTTCTGTTGTTAGCGTGTGTTAGGTGTTTGAATCTAATTTTAGATATTAAAATATCTCCATCAACAAAATATGCGGCCAAATAAAGTTTCAAAATTTATTTATTTACCCGTATGCATTACATGCACGTATATACACGTCATTTGATTCCCAGTTTTTTCCAGCAATACACAACATTCTTAAATTTATATATAAAATTTAAAATGAAATAATTTTTAAATCTTTTTTTTTTAGGATGATAGTTTATAACCTATCTAAAACAAAATAAATAAAAAATCATTGAAAAAAAAATAATATATTTTTATTAGAAATATAATTTAAAAATTATTGTGGGAAAAACAACTGTAGAAATTCGCACATTCCCAAGACCGTCAGTGAGTTTTAAAAATGGAATGTCAATTTATGTATTCAAGTCCAAACAGCTTTTATTTTTTCTGATTAAAACACTTTGGCAACATGAAAGATTTTCAAAAATGATCGGCAGTAATTCTTTCAAATACATCTTTGGCAACGCAGCGTTGAATTGACTGAACCACACTCCATACTATATTTATGCATTCACGTCCAATTATCTCTTATTTATTCTGATTAAAATAATTTTAGCGACAGGAAAGAGTTTCTACAATTACCAGTTAAAAGAGATTTATTAGATTTCTAAAACGATTATAGAAACGTATGTAAAAGCGAACTTTTAGTGGCAGTGACAGCCTCCAAAACTTGATAGAAGCGAGTGGGCTAATTGGGCTTCCACAGATTTGCCCGACACCACCACCGAAATCTCTGAATAACTTTACCTGAAATCTCATCTCGATCTGTTGAACGAAACGGAAGCTAGACGTCCATATATTGGCAAAGTTTCGTAATGACCACTCTGTATATACTCACTTTAGAAACTGACCTATAGCTGATTAAATATTATCAATAAGTGTAAGTAAAATAAAGAAAATTAATGTAATTTCCCTCATTTTACGTAAACTTAGTAATAATATTTAATTACATTTTTATCAGGTCATTTGTTCAGTGTTACAAGATATGCATTCAATATGAGTGAAAAGTCAATGCATGCAAAATCTAATTAAAAATTACATTTATAAAGTTTTACTTCAATTAGTATTTTTCAGAAGCAAACATTAAAAAAATCTCTGTTAATGTTTTATATTTCATTTCCAAGTTGCTTCATAGTAGCTTTTCTTACACTTCTTTTATTAATCCCTGTTAATGTTTTATTTTTCATTTCCAAGTTGCTTCATAGTAGCTTTTCTTACACTTCTTTTATTAATCTCTGTTAATGTTTTATTTTTCATTTCCAAGTTGCTTCTGTTGCACAAATTGTCTGTATATATTGTAAATAGTGACGTATTATTTCAAAATTCTATTGTAATTTATTTTTATCCAATTTTATTTAGTAATTAATAGCGATTATACAAGTTAAAAAAGGGTGGCAACACCTGAAGTAATCGAGAAGTTTCGAGAAATTTCTTTCCGATGAATTGGCTGGAAATTTCGAGAATGTCTCACGCGCTTGTTTATAAAAAGACTGGAGAACGGGAAAGTTTTCAGATGTACTTCGGATTTCGTTGAAAGCTGATTGCTTTGTTGACCTATTGGAGTGCGCTTGTATAATCGCTGAATTCGAAGTTATTTTCGTTGAAGCTTGTGTTGAAGCTTGAAAGTAGTTAAACTGTTGCCTGTGAATAGATTTTGTGAGTTTTCTGAAGAGAGAATAAATACTTTTAAACCGTGAAAACTGTGCCATCATTGCCTCAGTGGAAAAATTCGTAACAGTGGTGTCAGAAGTGGGGTCTCGTAATTTTGAATGCCGACAACTAGAGGAATGATGGAAGACCAAATGAAGCAGGTGATGGAAATGAAAGCCGAAATAAAAGCCGGACAAGAATCAACCGCCGCTACAATCGCCGCTGGTCAAGCCCGTCAAGAAACGACTAACACCGAACTCGCCGCCGCAATCGCCGCCAGCCAAGAAGCAACATCATCGGAGATTAAAGCTTTAGCCGCCAAGTGTGAAACAACATCTGCAGCTGTGAATGAAATCAAAGAAGAAATGAAGATAGAGCTAGCCTCAATGGTGGAATCAACCATAATAGAAACTACCTCAAATGTTCTGCTATCCGTGAAAGAAGAAGTATTTAATGCAGTAAGAAAGGAAGTTGATGAAAAGTTTGAGGAGTTTAACGGAAAAGTTTCCATCGTGCAAGAAAAAGTTTCCACCATGCAAGAAAAAGTTTCCACCTTAAAGGAAGAGCAAGACAAATTCATTGACGTTGTAGAAGAAAGGCTGCGAAAAATGGAAACGCGTGAAGCTCTGGCCATAGCGTCACCTAATTGGGATAACGCTTCCATCCCCTTTATGGCGCCGCGCTCTAACATCAAAGTGGCCACTTTTGATGGGAAGTCGTCTTGGCGCGTTTATCAAACGCAATTTGAAATGATTGCGTCTGCGAATGGTTGGGACGATACTTCGAAAGCATTCCATCTCGCAGCATCTCTTCGAGGTGAAGCTGCTGACATTTTACAGACACTACTTGAAGAGAAGCGGGGAGAATTCGTGGCGCTGGCAAGTGCGTTGGAATTAAGGTTTGGGGAGCAACATCTAAAGGATTATAACAGACTGCAACTGAAAGTGAGACAGCAGAAGGCCAATGAAACTCTTCAAGAATTGGCATCGGATATAGAAAGACTGTCGCTCCTTGCTTTCCCAGACTGTCCCTCGGACGTACGAGATAACCTGTCTCATCAGTATTTCGTGGATGCCATCAAAGATCCCGACATACAGCAAGCTACCAGGATGTCAGACAGCAAAGATCTAAAGTCCACCCTCGTCTATGCCATGAGAGTAGAAGCCGCACAGCAAGCTTCTAGAAAACACCGGCGTTTCGTACGTGGAACATTAGCAGACGATTTCTCTGAACTTTTCACGAAGAAGTTTCAAGAACTGGAAAACAAGATGGAGCGAATTATGAGAAATATTCCTGGCTCAAGGGATCGAAAAACTAGAGTGGTTTGTTGGCTCTGCAACCGGGAAGGACATTTCAGACGTGATTGCCCTGAATTGGACAGGAGAGGGGACAGACCCTCGTCCGAGCCTCAGCAGTTAAACTAAAGAGTGGCTATCTCGCGAGGCGGAGGTCGCCGTGTAGAGCAGGTGGTGCCCCACTCAGCCTCTATCACATCTCATCCCTTCAAGGAGGAAACCATGGTTTATTCGTGGAGGGCAAGATCAATGGAACTCCCTGTCGTCTAATAGTTGACTCAGGGGCAAATGTAACCATCTTACGGACGGATGTAGCCCGGCGCCTGGACAGCCAACCTCTTTACACGGCGCCTTCAGTTTCACTACAGACTGTGACTGGTGACAAAATTTCTGTGCATGGGAAATTAAATGTCAACATCTCTTTTGGATTTCACACCTACACTCACACCGTTTACGTCGCTGAAATTATTGACCCATGTATTCTTGGATTGGACTTTTTACAGAGAAATGGAATTACTTTGAATTTCGAGAAAGGCGAGCTTCAAACGGGAAAAGAAGAAGTTCCATTGTTCGGTTTGGACTCGGAAGAGCCGTGTGCATATCGAATAGTAGCTCTTGAAGACATCACCATCCCTTCCATGACAGATTTGGTTGTAAAAGGTTCAACAGACCTCCCGAAGGCCTTCCGATTTGGAGTAACGGACTTCCCATCATCGAATAGCGTCCCGAAAGGAGTGGTAGTAGGAGCGACGCTTGTGGATCTCTCTCAAGAGGTGGTGCATGTGAGAATGGCCAACATCGGTGATTCTAAGAGAGTTATCAAGAAAGGAGAAGAAATTGCCACTTGCACACCTGTTACAAGCATCGAACGAGGATCGAAGGAGCTTCCGACCGCACCACCCGCGGATTTAGTGGACCAGCTTCTCGAGGATGCTCGGTTGGAAAGAAGGCAAGAGAAGATTGTCGGAAACCTTATAAAAGAATTTCAAGACATTTTCTCCATGTCATCGAAAGATGTAGGAAGAACAGAGCTTACTCAACATCGAATCGATACTGGGACCCATTTACCTATTAAACAACATCCTCGAAGACTTCCTTTCGCAAAACAAGAGGAGGTCGGGAGATTGTTACATGAAATGGAAGATAATAGAGTTGTCGAACCCTCCTCAAGTCCATGGGCCTCTCCAATCGTACTCGTTCGAAAGAAGGATGGTTCCACCAGGTTTTGTGTGGACTACCGGAAGCTGAACGAAATTACGAAAAAGGACAGCTACCCTCTGCCAAGAATCGATGACACTTTGGACACTCTATCGGGGAACCAGTGGTTTTCGACTTTGGATTTGAAGAGTGGATACTGGCAAGTGGAGATACATCCCGACGATCGTGAGAAGACTGCCTTCACTACCGGCCAAGGATTATGGCAGTTTCAAGTTATGCCGTTTGGCTTGTGTAATGCACCGGCTACGTTCGAGCGACTGATGGAGACTGTGCTTAGAGGACTTTCCTACGAGACCTGTCTGGTATATTTGGACGATATCATTATCACCGGGCGGAGTTTTGATCAACACTTGCAAAATGTGAAGAACGTGTTCTTGAAGCTTAGGGAAGCCCACTTGAAACTTAGCCCATCAAAATGTAAGCTCTTTAGGCGGAAAGTCAGTTATCTCGGACACATCATCTCATCCGATGGAGTAAGCACAGATCCAGCCAAGATCCATGCTGTGCAAATTTGGTCTCGACCGCAAGACGTTCATCAATTGCGAAGCTTCCTAGGCCTGTGCACGTATTACCGTAAATTCGTGAAAGGTTTCTCCAAGATCGCCAGACCCTTGCATCGACTAACAGAGAGCAAGCAGAAGTTCCTATGGACTGTCGACTGTGACGACTCCTTCAATCAACTGAAGAACGCTTTAACATCCGCGCCTGTTTTGGCTTTTCCCGATGTTAACAAGGACTTTATTTTGGATACAGATGCCAGCAATGAGGGAGTGGGCGCCGTTCTTTCCCAGGAAATTGAAGGACAGGAGAAAGTCATCGCTTATTTTAGTAAGAGCCTATCAAGATCCGAGCGGAACTACTGCGTCACAAGAAAGGAGTTACTGGCAATAGTAAAAGCCGTTGAGCACTTTCATCATTACTTGTACGGCCGAAAATTCCTTTTAAGAACTGATCATGCGTCTCTGACTTGGTTGCTGAACTTCAAGAATACAGAGGGACAAATAAAAAGGTGGATTCAGCGCCTGCAGGAATACGACATGGATATCCATCACAGAAAAGGAACGTTCCATGGGAATGCAGACGCTCTTTCTAGAAGACCATGTCCGGAGAACTGTCGATTTTGTTCCAATGCCGAGTCTAAGTTCGGGGTTAGCACATCGGCCGTTCGGAAAATAACTACCAACTCAACTACTTCAGAATTGGACCCTTGGAGTGACCGGAATGTTCGAAAAAGTCAGGTTGAAGATCAGGACTTGAAACCTCTAATTGAATTCATGGAAGCAGCTACCGGAAAACCCAGTTGGCAGGAAATTGCATGCTATAGCCCAACAATGAAGAGATATTGGGCTATGTGGGACTCTTTGCACTTGAAGAATGGAGTACTCTACCGTCTATGGGAGTCCGATGATGGCAAAAGCTTCCGGTGGCAATTAATCCTTCCAAGTTCTAGAGTTACGAACGTTCTAGAAGAACTTCACAGCAGTTCTACTGGAGGACATTTTGGTGTCACGAAAACTCTTCAGAAAGTCAGGGAGAGATTCTTCTGGGACAAAGCAAAATCCGACGTGGAGAAGTGGTGCAAGTCCTGTGATGCATGCAATTCGCGGAAGGGACCGAAGACCCGAACTCGTGGAAAGTTGCAACGTTACAACGTAGGAGCACCATTCGAAAGAATTGCTTTGGACGTCTTAGGCCCCCTACCTCACACATCTAATGGCAACAAATACATCCTAGTTGTCATGGACTACTTTAGCAAGTGGCCAGAAGCATACGCGATTCCGGACCAGGAAGCCACAACCGTAGCAGAAGTCCTCGTACGGAATTGGATCTCCCGATTTGGCGTACCCCTGCTGATACATTCCGATCAGGGGACTAACTTCAACTCTGCCGTCTTCACTGGGCTGTGTGACTTGCTCGACATGGAAAAGACTCGTACAACTCCCCTGCATCCACAATCCGATGGAATGGTTGAACGATTTAATAGAACGATTCTGAATCATCTCTCCTTGTTTGTTTCCAAGAACCAGCAAGATTGGGATCAGAAACTTCCATTGTTCCTTTTGGCCTACAGAAGTGCTACTCACGAGACCACCGGATATACACCATCTCAAATGATTTTCGGAAGAGACCTTAGACTACCCTGCGACCTCCTCTTTGGACGACCACCGGACACCCCTTCCTCGCCTGTCCAGTATCTAGATGATCTCCAGGCACGTTTGGAAGCCGTACATCGGTTCGCCAGAGAAAGAATCAACATCATGACAGAGCATGAAGGTCCGCTACGATGCCAAGGCCACGGAACGTTCATTCCAGGAAGGTGACAAGGTGTGGTTATGGAATCCTAAACGTCGGAAAGGACTCTCCCCTAAGCTCCAGACGAACTGGGAAGGGCCGTATGTGGTCCTTAAGAAGATCAACGACGTCGTGGTAAGGATTCAACGGACACCCTCCTGTAAACCTAGAGTTGTACATAACAATAGACTAGCCCCATATTATAGTAGAAGTGATTGAATTGCCTTTCCTCTTAAGGACTTCACTGCCCGGGACGTGCAGTCTTTAAGAAGGGGGAAATGTTGCACAAATTGTCTGTATATATTGTAAATAGTGACGTATTATTTCAAAATTCTATTGTAATTTATTTTTATCCAATTTTATTTAGTAATTAATAGCGATTATACAAGTTAAAAAAAGGTGGCAACACCTGAAGTAATCGAGACGTTTCGAGAAATTTCTTTCCGATGAATTGGCTGGAAATTTCGAGAATGTCTCACGCGCTTGTTTATAAAAAGACTGGAGAACGGGAAAGTTTTCAGATGTACTTCGGATTTCGTTGAAAGCTGATTGCTTTGTTGACCTATTGGAGTGCGCTTGTATAATCACTGAATTCGAAGTTATTTTCGTTGAAGCTTGTGTTGAAGCTTGAGAGTAGTTAAACTGTTGCCTGTGAATAGATTTTGTGAGTTTTCTGAAGAGAGAATAAATACTTTTAAACCGTGAAAACTGTGCCATCATTGCCTCAGTGGAAAAATTCGTAACACTTCATAGTAGCTTTTCTTACACTTCTTTTATTAATCCCTGTTAATGTTTTATTGTTCATTTCCAAGTTGCTTCATAGTAGCTTTTCTTACACTTCTTTTATTAATCCCTGTTAATGTTTTATTTTTCATTTCCAAGTTGCTTCATAGTAGCTTTTCTTACACTTCTTTTATTAATCCCTGTTAATGTTTTATTTTTCAATTCCAAGTTGCTTCATAGTAGCTTTTCTTACACTTCTTTTATTAATCTCTGTTAATGTTTTATTTTTCATTTCCAAGTTGCTTCATAGTAGCTTTTCTTACACTTCTTTTATTAATCCCTGTTAATGTTTTATTTTTCATTTCCAAGTTGCTTCATAGTAGCTTTTCTTACACTTCTTTTATTAATCCCTGTTAATGTTTTATTTTTCATTTCCAAGTTGCTTCATAGTAGCGTTTCTTACACTTCTTTTATTAATCCCTGTTAATGTTTTATTGTTCATTTCCAAGTTGCTTCATAGTAGCTTTTCTTACACTTCTTTTATTAATCTCTGTTAATGTTTTATTTTTCATTTCCAAGTTGCTTCATAGTAGCTTTTCTTACACTTCTTTTATTAATCCCTGTTAATGTTTTATTTTTCATTTCCAAGTTGCTTCATAGTAGCTTTTCTTACACTTCTTTTATTAATCCCTGTTAATGTTTTATTTTTCATTTCCAAGTTGCTTCATAGTAGCTTTTCTTACACTTCTTTTATTAATCTCTGTTAATGTTTTATTTTTCATTTCCAAGTTGCTTCATAGTAGCTTTTCTTACACTTCTTTTATTAATCCCTGTTAATGTTTTATTTTTCATTTCCATGTTGCTTCATAGTAGCTTTTCTTACACTTCTTTTATTAATCCCTGTTAATGTTTTATTTTTCATTTCCAAGTTGCTTCATAGTAGCTTTTCTTACACTTCTTTTATTAATCCCTGTTAATGTTTTATTGTTCATTTCCAAGTTGCTTCATAGTAGCTTTTCTTACACTTCTTTTATTAATCTCTGTTAATGTTTTATTTTTCATTTCCAAGTTGCTTCATAGTAGCTTTTCTTACACTTCTTTTATTAATCCCTGTTAATGTTTTATTTTTCATTTCCAAGTTGCTTCATAGTAGCTTTTCTTACACTTCTTTTATTAATCCCTGTTAATGTTTTATTTTTCATTTCCAAGTTGCTTCATAGTAGCTTTTCTTACACTTCTTTTATTAATCCCTGTTAATGTTTTATTTTTCATTTCCAAGTTGCTTCATAGTAGCTTTTCTTACACTTCTTTTATTAATCCCTGTTAATGTTTTATTTTTCATTTCCAAGTTGCTTCATAGTAGCTTTTCTTACACTTCTTTTATTAATCCCTGTAATGTTTTATTTTTCATTTCCAAGTTGCTTCATAGTAGCTTTCCTTACACTTCTTTTATTAATCCCTGTTAATGTTTTATTTTTCATTTCCAAGTTGCTTCATAGTAGCTTTCCTTACACTTCTTTTATTAATCCATGTTAATGTTTTATTTTTCATTTCCAAGTTGCTTCATAGTAGCTTTTCTTACACTTCTTTTATTAATCCCTGTTAATGTTTTATTTTTCATTTCCAAGTTGCTTCATAGTAGCTTTTCTTACACTTCTTTTATTAATCCCTGTTAATGTTTTATTTTTCATTTCCAAGTTGCTTCATAGTAGCTTTCCTTACATTTCTTTTATTAATCCCTGTTAATGTTTTATTTTTCATTTCCAAGTTGCTTCATAGTAGCTTTCCTTACATTTCTTTTATTAATCTCTGTTAATGTTTTATTTTTCATTTCCAAGTTGCTTCATAGTAGCTTTCCTTACACTTCTTTTATTAATCCCTGTTAATGTTTTATTTTTCATTTCCAAGTTGCTTCATAGTAGCTTTTCTTACACTTCTTTTACTAATCCATGTTAATGTTTTATTTTTCATTTCCAAGTTGCTTCATAGTAGCTTTTCTTACACTTCTTTTATTAATCCCTGTTAATGTTTTATTTTTCATTTCCAAGTTGCTTCATAGTAGCTTTTCTTACACTTCTTTTATTAATCCCTGTTAATGTTTTATTTTTCATTTCCAAGTTGCTTCATAGTAGCTTTTCTTACACTTCTTTTATTAATCCCTGTAATGTTTTATTTTTCATTTCCAAGTTGCTTCATAGTAGCTTTCCTTACACTTCTTTTATTAATCCCTGTTAATGTTTTATTTTTCATTTCCAAGTTGCTTCATAGTAGCTTTCCTTACACTTCTTTTATTAATCCATGTTAATGTTTTATTTTTCATTTCCAAGTTGCTTCATAGTAGCTTTTCTTACACTTCTTTTATTAATCCCTGTTAATGTTTTATTTTTCATTTCCAAGTTGCTTCATAGTAGCTTTTCTTACACTTCTTTTATTAATCCCTGTTAATGTTTTATTTTTCATTTCCAAGTTGCTTCATAGTAGCTTTTCTTACACTTCTTTTATTAATCCCTGTTAATGTTTTATTTTTCATTTCCAAGTTGCTTCATAGTAGCTTTCCTTACATTTCTTTTATTAATCTCTGTTAATGTTTTATTTTTCATTTCCAAGTTGCTTCATAGTAGCTTTCCTTACACTTCTTTTATTAATCCCTGTTAATGTTTTATTTTTCATTTCCAAGTTGCTTCATAGTAGCTTTTCTTACACTTCTTTTACTAATCCATGTTAATGTTTTATTTTTCATTTCCAAGTTGCTTCATAGTAGCTTTTCTTACACTTCTTTTATTAATCCCTGTTAATGTTTTATTTTTCATTTCCAAGTTGCTTCATAGTAGCTTTTCTTACACTTCTTTTATTAATCCATGTTAATGTTTTATTTTTCATTTCCAAGTTGCTTCATAGTAGCTTTTCTTACACTTCTTCTATTAATCCCTGTTAATGTTTTATTTTTCATTTCCAAGTTGCTTCATAGTAGCTTTCCTTACACTTCTTTTATTAATCCATGTTAATGTTTTATTTTTCATTTCCAAGTTGCTTCATAGTAGCTTTTCTTACACTTCTTTTATTAATCCCTGTTAATGTTTTATTTTTCATTTCCAAGTTGCTTCATAGTAGCTTTCCTTACATTTCTTTTATTAATCTCTGTTAATGTTTTATTTTTCATTTCCAAGTTGCTTCATAGTAGCTTTTCTTACACTTCTTTTACTAATCCATGTTAATGTTTTATTTTTCATTTCCAAGTTGCTTCATAGTAGCTTTTCTTACACTTCTTTTATTAATCCCTGTTAATGTTTTATTTTTCATTTCCAAGTTGCTTCATAGTAGCTTTTCTTACACTTCTTTTACTAATCCATGTTAATGTTTTATTTTTCATTTCCAAGTTGCTTCATAGTAGCTTTTCTTACACTTCTTTTACTAATCCATGTTAATGTTTTATTTTTCATTTCCAAGTTGCTTCATAGTAGCTTTTCTTACACTTCTTTTATTAATCCATGTTAATGTTTTATTTTTCATTTCCAAGTTGCTTCATAGTAGCTTTTCTTACACTTCTTTTACTAATCCATGTTAATGTTTTATTTTTCATTTCCAAGTTGCTTCATAGTAGCTTTTCTTACACTTCTTTTATTAATCCATGTTAATGTTTTATTTTTCATTTCCAAGTTGCTTCATAGTAGCTTTTCTTACACTTCTTTTATTAATCCATGTTAATGTTTTATTTTTCATTTCCAAGTTGCTTCATAGTAGCTTTTCTTACACTTCTTTTATTAATCCCTGTTAATGTTTTATTTTTCATTTCCAAGTTGCTTCATAGTAGCTTTTCTTACACTTCTTTTACTAATCCATGTTAATGTTTTATTTTTCATTTCCAAGTTGCTTCATAGTAGCTTTTCTTACACTTCTTTTATTAATCCATGTTAATGTTTTATTTTTCATTTCCAAGTTGCTTCATAGTAGCTTTTCTTACACTTCTTTTACTAATCCATGTTAATGTTTTATTTTTCATTTCCAAGTTGCTTCATAGTAGCTTTTCTTACACTTCTTTTATTAATCCATGTTAATGTTTTATTTTTCATTTCCAAGTTGCTTCATAGTAGCTTTCCTTACATTTCTTTTATTAATCTCTGTTAATGTTTTATTTTTCATTTCCAAGTTGCTTCATAGTAGCTTTTCTTACACTTCTTTTACTAATCCATGTTAATGTTTTATTTTTCATTTCCAAGTTGCTTCATAGTAGCTTTCCTTACACTTCTTTTATTAATCCCTGTTAATGTTTTATTTTTCATTTCCAAGTTGCTTCATAGTAGCTTTTCTTACACTTCTTTTACTAATCCATGTTAATGTTTTATTTTTCATTTCCAAGTTGCTTCATAGTAGCTTTTCTTACACTTCTTTTATTAATCCATGTTAATGTTTTATTTTTCATTTCCAAGTTGCTTCATAGTAGCTTTTCTTACACTTATTTTATTAATCCCTGTTAATGTTTTATTTTTCATTTCCAAGTTGCTTCATAGTAGCTTTTCTTACACTTATTTTATTAATCCCTGTTAATGTTTTATTTTTCATTTCCAAGTTGCTTCATAGTAGCTTTTCTTACACTTCTTTTATTAATCCCTGTTAATGTTTTATTTTTCATTTCCAAGTTGCTTCATAGTAGCTTTTCTTACACTTCTTTTATTAATCCCTGTTAATGTTTTATTTTTCATTTCCAAGTTGCTTCATAGTAGCTTTTCTTACACTTCTTTTATTAATCCCTGTTAATGTTTTATTTTTCATTTCCAAGTTGCTTCATAGTAGCTTTTCTTACACTTCTTTTATTAATCCCTGTTAATGTTTTATTTTTCATTTCCAAGTTGCTTCATAGTAGCTTTTCTTACACTTCTTTTATTAATCCCTGTTAATGTTTTATTTTTCATTTCCAAGTTGCTTCATAGTAGCTTTTCTTACACTTCTTTTATTAATCTCAGTTAATGTTTTATATTTCATTTCCAAGTTGCTTCATAGTAGCTTTTCTTACACTTCTTTTATTAATCTCTGTTAATGTTTTATTTTTCATTTCCAAGTTGCTTCAAAGTAGCTTTTCTTACATTTCTTTTATTAATCTCTGTTAATGTTTTATTTTTCATTTCCAAGTTGCTTCATAGTAGCTTTCCTTACACTTCTTTTATTAATCCCTGTTAATGTTTTATTTTTCATTTCCAAGTTGCTTCATAGTAGCTTTTCTTACACTTCTTTTATTAATCCATGTTAATGTTTTATTTTTCATTTCCAAGTTGCTTCATAGTAGCTTTTCTTACACTTCTTCTATTAATCCCTGTTAATGTTTTATTTTTCATTTCCAAGTTGCTTCATAGTAGCTTTTCTTACACTTCTTTTATTAATCCACCCCCAAAATCTTCAACCATAGTTACTAAAGGGTAAAACTTCCTTGGTATTTAATAACAGAGCACATTTGATGAAGTGTAGCCACATATATAATCCGATCTTTATATAATGTAATACTCCAGACGAAACATTGGTCAACTCTAAAGAAACCAGACACCAAAAAAATGTTTCTACGACATCACCTCTACGTTTGGAACTTATATTTCAACAACTTTAACTTAGGTACTTAGTAATCAGACAAGTAGGTAATCTTTTTAGTTTGTATCTAATTATCTATAAAATAATATTTTTTTCTTTTTTTTCTCTTTTCAAATTTGTTAGCTAACGAGAAATATTCGAATACATGTTTGAGGGCAACACTAGTTTGGTGGTTAGAGTATCGAACTCATGATCAGAGGATTGTGGGTTCGGTCTTCGACGGCTGTCAAATATCTGTGTGTACCTAGTGGGAGATGGGGCACTATTCTTTTTCAATATGCAAGGTGAGTAGAGCACAAAAATTAAACTTCAACATTATCTATAATAATAAAAGAAGCTGTCTGTGTATCTGTCTGTCTGGGGATCAATAGAAAGCTACTTATAATAGGCGTAGAGCTCTGAAAATTTCAACATAAGGGGTTTTGGTCTTCTAACTGGACTTTAAAAAAAAACAGAATTTAAAATTTTGATTAGTTCTTTTTTTATCAATTTTTTTATTATTTATTAATTAACAAATATTTTACAAAATGATTTCTAATAGGACTACAGCTCTGAAATTTTCAACATTGTAAGCCTTCTAATTGGACTTTTAACGTACAGAATGTTAAAATTTAAATTTGTTTTTTAAATAATATTTTCACATAAGTAGTTTGCCGACCAAACGGTATAGTGGTTAGCGTGCTGGCTTCTAGACCGCGAGGTTGTGGGTTCGAGTCCCGTCCTAGGCATGGATGTTTGTAAATGTATGTTGACTTGTCTAATGACGAATGTTTCGGCGCATTATAGCCCTCGTGTTGCTGACGGCGCCAGATAATCTGAAAAACAACCAACCAACACATAAGTAGTTTTAGCCTTCTAAATTTGCTTTTCACAAACACGTGTTAAAATATTCTCAAAGGGGATGTGGTATTATTTGTATTAACGGGGGAAAATTTTGTGTTTCTCGACAAGGAAGGAGGTTCTAATGTTAAGGGTTTACGTAGCATTCAATTTTTAGTGAATGAAGCGAGCTTATGCTTATGCAGCAATGAACCTTTCAACGAGTAAAGTAAGCTTGTGCTTTTGTGTCAATGAACTTTTCAGCGAGTGAAGCGAACTTTTAGCGAGCAAAGCGAGATTAGTTTTGCGTAGCAATGAACCTTTCTGCGAACGAAGCAAACCCATTCGCGAAGCGCCAAAAGCTGAGAATTGTACACCAACTACGGGTCTCGGCAATGCGGGACCACGCAGCTGGTGGGTTAATTAGAAAGAAACTCTGATAACAATAACTCAGTAGTATAGGGCCAAAAAAACTTCTTAGCACGGCATAAATATTTTGGGAAAAAAAAAAAAACTTTTAAATAAATATTTGTTGCATTATCCATTTGGTTGCCCATCAATCTGAGACAAACATAAACTGTATTTTATTTTAATTTCTTTCACAACAATTTACGTTTAAGCATAGTTAAGTATTCATTTGAGTGCAATAATTATATAGTAAAAAGTTAAAAGAAGATAGGTGTTCATAATGTAGCCTTACAAATACCAATTAATACTTTGATTAAAAAAAAAAACTAATTATGATTATTAATTAACGAGTTCAAAATATAGTTCAAAATATCACCAAAATAAAACAATTGGTGAGCTTTATAAATTTTTTTTTAATGAAAACAAAAACTGTAATTTCCGTTAATCCATATCAAATTTCCAAGTCGTGACTATACTAAACTCCGCCTTAACTTAACATGACATAGAAGGTAGATCTTCACCGTGCTCATAGGAAATTCATCAATTTTGGCATAATGCTCGCCAAACCATGTAGCTTTTTCTTCTCTACGGGGTTGCTGGACTGAGCTTCCCAGCTGGACTGAGCCTTCACGCAGCTATTTTGGATGAATTTCCTATGAGCACAGTGAAGATCTACCGTCTAAGTGATGTTATGTCAAGGTGGATTTTAATAGTCATATTATGAATTAAAAGATGTACGATGTTCCACATCCCCCCAGTTAACTAATTTCTTAGTTACTTAGGATTCTATCTATTTAATTATTTGTATAAAAATAATATAAATAAAAATAATGAAAATAAACAATAAAAATGTTCGGAACTTGTATATTACCACATCGACAGTTAGTGATATAAAAAATTTGCTAATCCGACAAATCGGTTGGTCCGGACGAATGTTCGATTCACCGCGCAACTGTGGCATTCAATGGGAGGCCTCTTTCATTCGTACGAGCAAAACCCATGTTCTGAGAGGCCAGGCGGTTCAATATTTTTTTGCCAATAAAAAGTTCATCAACAGTCGACGGGAAAATTTGAGAAAAAAATGCATTTTTTTAAGGGGGTATGGTACCTAAATTTCTTCAAAAATCCCAAATTTATTTTCTGGTTTTAAAAATAGTTCATACATTCCTGAAGAGAATGATGTTCTTATCTTATTCCTCCGGTGATTAGAACGCCACAAAATTACCTGTGATTTAAACATCACTAATGGGCGTAACTCCTTGAAGCGTCTGCTTAAAGTGCGTTTTTCGAGCACTAGTGTTTTTCACAGATGTTGCATATTCAAATCGATATATCTTCAGAACCATTAACAATTGGCTATTCAAATTTTTGGAGCATTTAATTTATGTAGTTTTAAATATTTTGACTTCACAGAATTTCATTTTTTTTTTAAATTCTGCTTTAAAATATAATTTTTAGCGTAAAAGATAACATAAAAAAAAGCAAAAATTTCAATATTTTAACTTTGAAATTTTTTTAATTTTTTTTAGTTCACCTATCAAAATTCTGTGAAGACAAAATTTTCTTTATATAATTATGTATTACAGAAAGCTTTCACTTTGAAATTTTTTTTATCTTTTCTTGACTTATATCAAAATACGCAAACATAAATTATTATGGATTTGTCTTGGTTTTTAAATTTTTTTTAAATAACAAAACACAATATTTAAAAAAAACACTTTCTCAATGATATATAAATAGTATCTCATACATAAAATAAATTTTTGACGTAAAAATGTACATAAATAAAGTTTTTTTATTTTCGGTACCGCACCCCCTTAATGGAAACAAAATAAACATTACTTGACAAGCGTTGAGGTAGGGTCGAGGATTCTTCTAGCCTTGTCCGTTTCCTTCTGGGCTCAAAATAGTAGACTCGAAAAGGCTTGGCTGTCGTACTGGACACGGCGTTTGATTCTTTGTCGCCAATTTCCTTCGAATTACGAGTTCTTGAGTTTCTGTTGTTGGCGTTTGGAAGAGGCTTAGGGGTAGTTGTGGAATGTGGTTTCAGGGCTGGTGGTTTTGTCTGAACGGCGAAGTTGTTGAAGCTCACAGGCCGCGATGGTTTCTTGGTAGAGGGAGTCCTGTTGTTTCTGCTGCTTGAAGGGGTTTCGGTTGTTGTAGCTGTAAAGAGAAAAGACGTTGTTTATTGCTGGTACGGTAAGCAAAAAAAAAAAAAAAAAATTCGAGGAACCTTCCTGCGAGCGAAGTGCCAAAAATTGGGGCCTATACACCAATGACGGATTTCCACAATGCGGGGCCTCACAGCTGGCTAAAATATTGCACATATTAAAATTTCGTGGCGAAGCACGTGTATTCAGCTATACTAAACTTCAACTTAACTAGACATCACTTAGACGATAGATCGTGACAGTGCTCATAGGTATATTTAATCCATTTTGGCGGAGTGAAGACATAATTCTCGCCAAACCTTAGAGCCTTTTGTTCTATAGGGTTGTGGTTTGGCGAACATTATGCTTTCACTCCGCCAAAATGGATTAAATACCTATGAGCACTGTGACGATCTATCGTCTAAGTGATGTCTAGTTAAGTTGAAGTTTAGTATAGTTTTACATAAATGGAAATAACTCTATTTGTAGTTAAGTAACAGACACCAAATTTCCTATTCATATTGTATTAACTCTTTAGAAGATATTTACCAAACAAAATTTTAAAATTTTATTTTTTACTCCAGATGTGATTTTTCTTTTTAATTATGAAAGGAAAAAAAATATGAACTTTTATTGTTAAAATTTTTAATTCTAATATCCGCTAAAATATCAAAATTATGTATGGTAAATTTTCTTTTTATATATTTGTGAACACATACATATAATTTTTAAATTCAACAAGATATTTTTTATTACGTTATATCAAAAAGTTTAATGCATTGTTTTATAGTAATTATAAAATTTTAATACAAAAAAAAAAAAAAAAAAAAGATTTTATAGACCAGTATACTGTTCTAGAATTACATAAAAAAACTGTATTGATCCAAGAAATACTTAAGGGGAGTTTAAACCTTTTGACGACAACAAAAAGAGCTTTCCTTACGTAATTTTCGATATTCTTTAAAATAAAAGGTATTCGGTATTTTTAATTGATATTTTTTATGCAGCATAATGTTTAGTTCCTTTTTGAAAAACATTAATTATTTTAAGCATAAGTATGTTTTTTAAAAAGTTATCAAGTGAAACGTAATGATGGAAAATTTAGAAAAAAAAAAACTATGTATATAAGTTACCCACAATATTAAATAAAAAGTTATTGTTCTATCTCTTTAAAAAAATATATGAATATGCACGTGATAGTTTTACATTCTCTGAAGCAAAAAATAAATATATAATTGACAAGTTTTTCTTAAAACGCCTTTTATAGTTAGAAAAAATATTTAAAATTTAAATTTTATCGTTATTTTTTACATAAAAATATTTTTATATTGTATAAAAGAATAATTCTGCTTTAGAGAATAAACCCATAAATTAGCTTTAATTTCCAATAATAATATTGAGTTTATTCCAGAAACTTAATAAAATATCTTGTGGGTAATTTATGTTCAAAAATTTTTTTTTCTAAATTTTTCATCGTTACGTTTCACTTGATAACTTTAAAAAAATATATATTTATGTCTAAAATAGTTATTGTTTTTCAAGAAGAAAATAAGCGTTGTATCGTATAAAAAATTACAATTAAAAATATAAAGTATATTTTATTTTAAAGCATATTGAACTAAAAAAGCTATTTTAGTTGGCGTCAAAAGGTTTAAACTCCCCTTAAGAAATTAAAATTTAGGGCCCTGGACCCTCTTAAATTGTCATCGCCATTGAAATAATGACTAAACTGATTCATTTCTCAACTTTTTTTTTTATTTATATTGACCAGTCATGCTGTTTGACGACTTATTTTTCACATACCTGCGCATCATAAATGGATAACAGAATGGGCATTATTTAAACCTTTTATTTACATGTTCCAACAAACTCGCGGTGTTATCTTAATGCAGCAAGATAATTTGAAAAATTGAATGAGTAAACTCTAAATAGTACAATGATGAGGTGCGTGATAATATCCACCTGTTCTTTTAGACTTTACTAATTATAACTTTTATAATTTTCTTAATTTGATGAAATTTAATCCTAATGCTTCTAAGGTCCTGCTCTGGATGGCTAATCACTCAATACAATAACATAACTAATAATAACAAAATTTTCAATATAAATTCTTTATTTGCATTGCCAATTTATATTCATTTACGCAGCGCTGATTCTGTTAACAACGTGAGCTTGGTATTTGCATCTAATTATAAATATATAAAAAAAATATTCTATCAGCAAAAATTTTAGGCAAACTACGTTTCAAAATTTATTTATTTAAAATGGACATGAACTTATGCACTCATATCCAAATATATTTTATTTATTCTGATTAAAAAAATTCTATTATATATTTATTAAAACAAGTTTGGCAACAGAAAAGAGTTTCTTCAATGGTCGGTTAAATACTATTTTGGCGCGATTGGATGACGGCAAGTTGGTTTATTTTTATTCCGTAAAATTGACCTTTTAGTGGCAATTACCTCCCAAAATTTGATAAAATGCATTGTCATTGACGTCGGACCTATTTGCCAAGTTTTAGCCCGATTGGATGACATCAAGAGGATTAATTAGGCCTTCGTTAATTTTCCCATCGATATACACAGCCAACCAGTCACCCACCCACATACATAAACACTAAATTGGAACAAATAATTTAAAAATGAAAAATAAATAAAAAATACATATATAAAAACAAACAAAAAAAACATGGCGAGCTTCAAAAAATTACCGCTTACATAATTACATTCTTTATAGATTTCCTAGATTGCTTTTTTTTTGTTATTTAAGGGTACGCACAGCCCAAAAAATTATTTTCAGCAATTGTACCACTAAAATTTAAACTAGAGTAATTTTACATTGTGTTGTTGGTAAGTAAACATAATTTACCCTACAAAAATATTTTGAATAAATAATTTTGGATAAATTCAATTGTTTTAAATTTTTTCAAACTTTTTAAGAAATGCTACTTCTTCCACAATTTTGAGTATTTTTCCATGAAATGCATTATAATTGTTAACATTAATTAGTATGGATTTGAAGATGCAAGCTATGAAAAATGTTTTATATATTTTTACACTAAAAACAGCTGCGTTTTTTTTTCAAGTTTTCAGCTTTTTAATTAAAATAAAAAACTAAACATAGCACACCTTTTTCCATACTAACTTTTGTTTAACAGATGTATATAAATACGCTATAAAAATGTCCCAATCCTAACTAATTTTAGAAAAAAGCCTAAGGAATTCAAACAACATTCAAACTAAAAAATAAAAAAACTGAGAAAAATAGTGTTAAAGATTTATTTTTCAGCTTTGAAAGTGTGAGATGGTTTAGAAATACAATATAACTTTTTATCTATCAAAGGTACAAGTACAAATTTTTGCACTGTTATTCAGAAAGATATTCTCCACATTATGGAATAAAAATTGACGTTTTCCATGCCCCCTTAAAACCTCACTCTCTCTCTCTCATAGCTTTCTCGATGAAATTTAGTCAATCTGTCACCAGTTGGCGATGAGAATGCCAGTCAATCTGTCACATAGCCTCAGGAAAGTAATTGGTGCTACTCTCGACAACCTGATCCAACGAGATCTCAAGATACACATAGTTGACCCCTTCTAAATTGAATATTAACTTCTCCCGTAAGGTCCAGATAAGTCCACTAAATTATTCATGAGTTGCCTGCCATGCTCTGAGAGAACCAAAAATATTCATAAAACAACTAGAAAGATTGCTTAACGCTGGGAAAATGAAGCCGTTGCTAGATTGCTGGGTGGACAAAAAATGCGGATTGTCGAGGATTTGAAAATAAAATCATGGGTTGTACACAGCAGAAATGTCAATAACTAACTTTAGTATTAATGAACACAAAAATATCTATTCTAGCACTTTATAAGGTTTACCCCAACAACACAAGTGAACTGTGATTGATTAACACGTCGAGCGCCACGTCAGCCATTGGTGGCTGACGGTGTAAAATAATGTTATAAATTTCTGTATATTTGTAAATATTTTGTAGTATTAATTATATAAAAAGGAAAATTTATGTGCATTTCGCATAAAGCAGTGCATGAGTTTGTCTTTACTTCGCTTTCTTGCAATGCGTCTCTTAATGCTTGAAAACGAGTTTTACAAGGATAAGGCCATTTAACATTATGGTTAATGGCAATCTCGCCAAGTTGGCGAAGGTTTTGGAGACTAATTTTGGTCGCCAAATTTGGCGAGAAATCGACAAATGTCGCTAAACTCAGCGACCATTTGGCGACATTTTAGGTCCCCATGTACCTGGATAGGGCTTTTGAACTGCGATCTGGAAAAATTTCCAAATTTCTATCGCTAGAAGATTCGCGAAGGAAGCTTCGCTTTATAAGGCCGGCTAAGAGAGCGAGTGAGTTAGTTGTCTCTCAGTGAGCATTCAGAGTAGTTCCGAAAGTGAACTATATTGCATTGTCTTTTGCGTCGATTTTAGCAGTTGTGCATCTAGTTTTTAACTGCTGTTTGTGTTCCATTGTTGTTTAAAGAGCTGCATTGAGTCTATTAAAACAGAAAGTTCTGGAGTTGTAAAAGAATCTGCGAAGAGTTATATCGGAATAAATTTCTGCAAGTTTTGATCTGCTTTGGCTTCAAGTCTTTCGAACCCATCCACGCAACAATAAGATATATAACTAACCCCCCCCCCACACCCCCTTTGTTTTAAGCAATTAGTGAAAATTTATGTAATATTATTTATTACAGGATAGTATCACTAACACGGTGAGTGCCCCAGCCATCGGTGGCTGACAGTACGCTGTTGTTTTTCCCACGCCTATAATTTGACATGGTGCCTTTCTTAGTACTTTTTAAAGTTCAGAAAGTCTTAGTTTTTGAAGTACTATTGATATTTCAATAGATAAAAATATTATGAAATATATTATGTTCACCCTAGTGAAAAATTGTCTACATAAGAATTTTAAGTCCGATGTCTGGCAACGCTGCGTACACGTGTGGAATGAATGCCTATAAGCATTTCCATCTAAACGTAAATATCTTATACTGCGATAAGAAACAATGGCCCTAATATATTTACACAGTTGTATCGCGTAAATTTCAATCTGTTAGCTTTGCTATACCGCAATACTAGCGCTTTTAAGCAGCGCGCGTGGCCTGAAGGGGAATTCCTTAAGAATTCCCGTGGAGCTCAACTTGTCAAGCACCCACTCATAAATTATTCACCCCCGGAACGTTTTTTCCCTTGCGTTGCAATCGAAGCAGTCTATCCAGTTGTTTATTTATCTCGATTAGAGGTCGGAAATATCGATCAAAATAAATATCGATACGATATCGTTGCATAGAAAAAAAATATCGATAAAGTATCGATATATCGATACATGATTTTTTTTTTTTTAATTTGATTTTGAATTTTGCCAGAAACGAAGTTTTTTTAGGGCAAATTTCTACTTTTCATGAATTCATGCCACAATTGTTTTAATAAATAAATTATAAAAATTGTTTTAATAAATAAATTATAAAAATTGTTTTAATAAATAAATTATATTATCAATCAGAACAAATAAATTACATTTGGACGTCAATGCCTAAATTCACATTTATTTTTAAGGAAAAAATTTTGAAAAGTAGTTTACCGCATAGTTTGCTGATAGAGATGTTTTTAATATATAAAATTAGATGCAAATTCTAGGCACACGTTGGCAACAGAAACGGAGCTAAGTTAATGACTACTAATAAATGATCTTAGCTTTTTATCATATCATGTTTTCTATTTTGATAGGATGCCATTTTAACTGTCTCTCAGCCCAGTCCAAACTTTAGTTTTGAAGTTTTTGAAATTTGAATAAAGAAAATCGAAAAAACACATGGAACTACAAAACAATCATCAAAAACCTAAAAATGTTTGAAAATATCGATAGATTGGTGACTTGTATCGATAGTTTATCTATCGATATTTTTTTTTAAATATCGATACAAACATCGTCGTATCGATATATCGCCGACTTCTAATCTCGATGGAGGAAACATACTAATATTAGACCGTTCGCAGCATAGTACTCCTCTTGCCATTATCGAACCAAAACTCACAGACTATCTTTTTACGTCATTTCTAAAGTTTTTATTAGAAAAATTCCAAATATTTTTGTGTTCTTCGAAAGAAAATTCTCAGGTTTCTTATCTTTTTAAATCCTTTATATTAACGCCGATTTCGTGTGTCGATGGCAGCGGAATCTGCGGAAGCCTAATTAACCTCCCTGCCGTCATCCAATCGGGCTGAACCTTGGTAGATAAATTCGATGTCGATGACAATGCATTCTATCAAATTTTGGAGATTTAACTGTCATTAAAAGGTCGCTTTTACGGAATACTAACAAATCAACTTGCTCTCACCCAATCGCGCGAGCATAAAATGTAATCAACTATTGAAGAAAACCTTTACTGTTGCCAAAATTGTTTAAATAAATAATAAATTTTTTTTAGTGCGAATAAATAAAAGATGTTTGGATGTGAGTGCATAAATCGTGTTAATTTTTAATAAATAAATTTTGAAATGCAGTTTGCCGCACATTTTGCTGATAGAAATGTTTTTGATACTTAAAATTAGATGCAAACACTAAGCACGCGCTGTTTGCAGAATTGGCGTTGAGTTAATGAATATAAAAATTGGCGATGTATAAAATGTATTTATATTACAAACTTTGTTTTTATTTGTTATATTATTTCTTATTATATTTTCAGAATTCTCTATCGATTCTCAATTAATTTGAAAAAATACCAAGAGCTTGCTTGATTATTTATAATTATTCATATTTTGAACATTAATCCAACTTCCAACGGCATCAGCCGTTCGGAATTTAGATCAACAATTTGCAATATTGGCTGTTAATTATACGTCAGAAAAAAATATTTAAATGTTTATAAAAATGAAAAATGTTTAAAAATAAATAAATAAATAAATAAATAAATAAATAAATAAATAAATAAATAAATAAATAAATAAATAAATAAATAAATAAATAAATAAATAAATAAATAAATAAATAAATAAATAAATAAATAAATAAATAAATAAATAAATAAATAAATAAATAAATAAATAAATAAATAAATAAATAAATAAATAAAAAATTCTAAAACAAGTCAAATATACTTATTCGCCTAAATTTGACTAAGTCTAACTGTTCAGTAACTTTCTTTATACAGTCCACTAGATGGCGCTATGCGCAATTGTTTTCATATTTTTTCTTTTCTACTTGAATGTAACCGTTAGTAGACAGTAGCCATGTGAACTTTCTTGCTACCACGTACCTTTCAAGCTGAGATGACGGCTCCAATAAAATGTACCAGAAACCTGTAAGTAATTCCTTACTGTCTTGTCATGTGTACCATACGAAACAGAACGAGTTAATTAAGTACAAACACTAACCCTCTAGTGTATATCACACAATATTTGTAGCAAGCAGGATTGGGTATATAGTACGTAGAAATAAAAAATACGAACGATGGCTGTATATTCGATTCTAATTATGGTTGAATCTTACAATTTGCACCAAAATGTTTTGCTTGCTATTTTCTATATGTCTGATGCAAAATGTTTTTCTTAGAGGGCTGTATACTAAGTAACTCTATCTTTAAAAATTTCTATACGAACCCCTATTTTTTATGTTTTCATTCGATATTGGATACTTCGTCTACCCTAGATAGCAAATTTCAGTTCACTATGTTGAGAAACAAGTCACTTATGAGCGAAAATGTTTTGCCCGATCTTGAGGGTAAATTTCTTTATAGCGGGATGAATCGAAAGTTTTGTATGCTTCAAAACGTAATCTATTACGCGTTCTCTTAAAGTGAGCTGTTTTACTTTTTTGCTAAAATGTCGAGAGCCATAAGTCAAAATGAAATGAAAAAAATCTGGAGGGGTTTTCGACCATGATAATTTTAATGGAAGCCAAAAAATACATGTTTCTATTTAAAAAAATGTAAGACTTGTTTTATTAATTAATGATTAATTATTAAAAATGGTTTAAAGCAAAAGTTGCATGTTATTTATTTTCGGCCTTTAATAAACCATCGTTGAAACAAAAATTGCTTAAATATATAAACTATTTAAAAATTTATAACTAAAAAAATAAAAAAAAAATTTCTTTTAAATTTTTAACATTAATTTGCCATATTTTTAACACCATTTAAATTACTAACCACTCACAGGAAAATTATAAAATTTGGTATTTATACTTTTTTTTGAGTTTCTAAATCTAAATATGGCATAATATTATGCGGTTGCTATTGAACTTTTTAAAGTTTGGTTTAGTTTTAATATGCAGTTGACCCCTCTTTATGAAAAAATAAATAAATTATATGCAGTTAATAAAGATCTTCCACAATTTACAACGGTACTTGACTTTTGTTATTTCATCAATTTTAATACAAGATATAGCCATCGTTCGGATTTTTTTTTTTTTTTTGCGTACAGTACAAGGCATTTTGTGACGGGTAATTATACTAAACTTCAGCTTAACTAGACATCACTTAGACGGTAGATCGTGACAGTGCTCATAGGTATTTAATCTATTTTGGCGGAGTGAAGACATAATTCTTGCCAAACCTTAGAGCCTTTTGTTCTCTACAGGGTTGTGGGTGGTTTGGCGAACATTATGCTTTCACTCCGCCAAAATGGCTTAAATACCTATGAGCACTGTCACGATCTACCGTCTAAGTGATGTCTAGTTAAGTTGAAGTTTAGTATAGTCCCTTTAAGCGAGCCTTTTTTAGGTCTGATTGCATTTGTCTTTGCCAAGTTGTCCTAGGCCTTCCTCTTTTCCCTTGCCATCAGGAGCCCAGGGGTGAGAAAAGTGTGTTAGATTCTCTTTTTTGATTCTTAACACATAGAACGTCCACCGCTACCTTCTCTTACTGATTTCTTCCCGTATTGAAGCAAGGTCTACTGCAGTCTACTCAGAACAGAAACTAAACAGAAGAACAAAGTACTAAAGCGACTGATAAGACTATGATCATCAAACTCCGTGATCATCTACTATGTCTTGTGACTTAGCCGCGTATTCACTATACTAAACTTCAACTTAACTTGACATCACTTAGACGGTAGATCGTGACAGTGCTCATAGGTATTTAATCCATTTTGGCGGAGTGAAGACATAATTCTCGCCAAACCACCCACAACCCTGTAGAGAACAAAAGGCTGTAAGGTTTGGCAAGAATTATGTCTTCACTCCGCCTAGTTCTGACTACAGTCAGCTCTGCTGCAGTTTAATTACAACCATGCTGCACCCACTTCCTATACCTAAAAGTGGTAGATTCTGCACCGATTCCAATCGTACACTCCTCCGAGTAGGTTCAAACTTGTAAACCTCCACCATCTTATCCATGGGAGGCTCAGACGGCAAAGAACTCTCGGGAGTGGTCGATAAACCAGAAATGGATCGTCTGTCAGTGAAGGCACCGGGCGGCATCGTCTGAAATCCCACTGTGTTCCTCAGGTGGAATCCTTGTTGCTGTCTCGATCTTCGATTCGGAGTAGAGGACTGCAATTGTCCAGAAAGGATGCTTGGAGTTGTTGGTCCTGCTCTTTGGAAAGGAGCAGTTACATAGGGGATATCTGGAAACGAGTAATTTGGAAGAATGATAAATATAAGAGTAAAAGTAGAGTTAGGTAATTTAGTTGGTAACATGAAGTTAACCTGGTTTGTTGGCATAGGGTCTTACAGAAAGGAACCCTTTAAGTGTGAAATGGCATATCTTCTAAATAGTGGGAGATGGAAAGAAGAGACAAGTAGTACATTGGATAGACAGTTATAGAATTTTTAATACCCCAGTTTTTAAAGTTAGTTACGATATTGGAATGTTGCAATAATTGTTTGTGATATCTGGATACGTAGGAATGAGTTCGTTTTAAGCATAAAATTGGGGTGTGGAACATCGCACAACTTTCAATTACAGTAAAATATTGACGTGGATTTGTGTTATTTACCGTTGTCATATTTTCATCATTCATTTGTCAAAAATGGCCAGTTTGGCGATATTTTCTGCTGTAAGTCTTGTACAAAAAAAAAAAAAAAAAAAACGTCGTAAAATGATGATTTTAGTGACATACTTTTCAATAATTCTTATATTATCCTTTCTTATAAGTGAAACTGAGGAGATAAGAAAAAAAATCGTCGGTGAGGTATGCTGAAAGAAAGAGAACTCTGTATTAAAGGCATTCGTTTTTCAACTTTTTGCGCTTTTATCTCATTTTTATGCGAGTTTCGGAGGCGGAAATGTTTAGAACACTTTCAGAGAGCGATTTTAATCAAAACTTTAGCGCTATTTTTTTAATCAATTATTGAAAAACATTAAATTTTCAATACCAGCTACCCTATGCGCATGTGTGATTTTGACTGAAACCTTAATGGAAGGTCCTTGGGCCATCGCTAACTCTCACACCTAATTTGAACATCAACATTATAGGTTAATTTGTTCGGGAGTTATGCTGACCACTTACACACCGACATACATTTTTTCTAGATCACTTTTTTGAAAGTATGTACCTATATGTGTACATAGGGTACTTTCATTACCCTATGTACACATATGGGTAATTAAAAGTAAAAAAAATGACGCCTACATTACGTTTAACGAAAGCTTTCGGATATTTTTACTTGTGAGTACATTTTGATGACTAATTTTATAAAAAATTATCAATTTAATCTTAACTGCTATATTTAAATAAAAATTAACAATTTTATTTTAACTGTTAAATTTTATTTATCAAAATCGTTAGTCTTTAAAATTAATAGGCCTTATAATAGTTTAAATATTGGCTTCCAATGAAATACTACAATTCTACATTAATCTAAACATATAAATTATAACTTGAATTTATGAAACAATCCAGTTTTAATTTAAACCTTACTACTCTTCTTTACAAAACGACTGCAAACCTTACAATTTGTAACTGTTACAGACATTACTTCACAGAACGACTTTACGAAATTTAGAAACTCTATCCATTTAATTAAATAAATATAAATTTAAAGAAGCCGTTCTGAAACTTACATCATTCTTTACAAAATAAATATTATTAACCTTGTAATACATAATTAAGTCTTGAGTAACTCGTAATCGCAGTATTTGAGGTAAAAATTTTTGTTGACAGCAATGCATGAAAGGCTGCCTGTTATGCACTAGTGCCCTTCCAAATACTTTATTTCAAAATTTATAAATTTAATTTCCAGTATCCAAACACTTTTCATAAAGAAATGTCGGATATTCGTTTTGTCTTTATATAGCCAAGTATTGAGAAATTCTAATTAAATTTTATGAAAAGATCCATTCAATACATTCCATTCAATACTTTTGTTGAATTTAAAATTATGTAATGTTGTTGGTAATGTAAATAGAATTTTATAAGTCTTTCAAAATGGTAAATATAAAACGTGATAACATAACGCATGAAATTATAAACCATTTATATGAATTGCCAATTTTTATATTTATTAACATCAGTGTGTTCTTGGTGTTGGTATCTAATTTTAAATATTAAAAACATCAGCAAATCTATCAGCAACATTTGCTGTAAACTACTTTTCAAAATTTATTAATTAAAATTAATGTGAATTTATGCATTCACATCCAAATATCTTTTTATTTATTTTGATTAAAACAATTTTATTATTCATTTCTTAAAATAATTTTGGCAACAGGAAAGAGTTTCTTCAATGGCCGGTTAAATGAGCGATTGGTTGACGCCAAAATGCTTTATTAGTATTCCGTAAAAATGACATTTTAATGACAGTGACAGCCCGCAAAATTTGATAGAATGCATAGTCATTGATATCGAATCTATTTTCCAAGTTTCAGATCGATTGAATGACTGCAAGGGGGTTATAGTTACTTCTCCGCAATCTTTACCGTCATCGAGATGCACAATTACTTATCCACCCACACACACTCACATTCTCAAAACATTCTAAGTTAATATAAAGGATTTAAAAATGTACAGTATTTAAAAGTCATTGAATCGTTCCTAATATCAGCTAAATTAAAATTTGTTAACTCAATCAATAAATAATTATAATTATTGTTTCAAAGAAAAACGAAGAGAGTGTTCAATTTCACTATAATACTGATGACAATTTGTGCCATTTACTGTTTTTATATTTTCATCATTCATTTAGAAACTAGGGGTGTGGAACATCGCAAAACTTTCAATTACTTTATAATACTGATGTCAATTTGTGTTATTTACCGTTTTTTATTTTCATCTTTCATTTAGAAAAAATGGCCAGTTTGTTGATATTTTTTTAACTAATTCTTCCATGGATCTTTTTTTTTTTTTAAATAAAAAAAAAAAAAAAAACCTCAGCTAAATAGATGATTTTGTCGATATACTTTTTCATAATTCTTTTATAAGTCTTTCTTATAAGTGAAACTGATGAGAGGAGAAAAAATGATCGTTGATGATGTATGCTCAATGAAATAGAACTCTGTGCTAAAGGCATTCGTTTTTCAACTTTTTACGCCATTAAAGCAATTTTCCTTGAATTTTGGAGGTATGGATGTTTAAAACACCTGAAGAGTCATTACCATAACGATTTTGGCAAAATCGTTGGAGCTGTTTTTTTAACAAATTCTGAAAAAAATTGATTTTTTTCAATGGCAGCTACCTTATTCGCATGCGCGATTTTGACGAAAACCTTAATGGTAGGTCCCAGAGCAATCACCAACTGGCACCCAAAATTTAAAGATCGTAGGTCTATTTGTTCTGGAGTTATGCTAACCACAGAGACACTGACACACACACAGACACAAATTTTTTTAGATCACTTTTTTGAAATCAGTATGTTCCATAACGTGCAGAAATCCAAAAAAAAAAAAAAAAAAAAAAAAAAAATCGATTTTATTTTTTTGATCGAATGCTATACTTTCATTACCCTATGTATACATATGTGTAATTGAAAGTACATGCGTAATCAGCCTAGGGGAGGACCATTTCAAGGTGGATGCAGTTTTGGAAAATATTAAAGAGTTAGTTCTTGTTCAGGCAGCCATATACCCATTTTGTTTTGGGGAACAAAGCACCGGATGTATTGTTTACATGGAAGTCAGTGATAGAGTGGGAAAAAAAAGGATTGTTGGGGGAACAGGAAAAAATGACGTCACGAATTTTGGGGTCTATAATATTAACTTGGTGTGTGGAATATCGCACAAATTTCAATTTCACTACAATATTGGCCATTGTATTAAAATTTGATACTGCGTTTACCGTTCTCATATTTTCACTTATTATAACAAAAATGGTCAGTTTGGCAACATAGTTGGCAATAATTTTTACTTGGGATAGAAAAAGGAAAACACGCCGAGATGGCAAAATTGGCGATGCTATTCGATAAATATTACATCGTCCTTTCTTGTGCATGAAACAGCAAAAAATCAATCGTTGATGGGCGATGCTTAAGGGAAGAGAGCTCTGCGTCCCCCCCCCCCCACGTAACCCAATCCATAATATTAAGCTTGTTATAAGGTTTACATTGTGTTGATCTAAGCTAACGGCTAAACGGCGAACTGCAAGATTTATTCGTATACTAGCGAGTACTTTAACACTGCCTGGTCAGAGTTTCAGATTTTCTTCCATTCGAGACGCAAAAGGATGTTCTTCGGTTTACGCTTAAAACTCGAGGAGGAAGAGTTTTTTTTTTTTTTATCTTTCAATTACCCATATGTATATATAGGGTAATGAAAGTATAGCATTCGGTCAAAATTTTTTTTTTTTTTTTTTTTTTGTATTTCTCCACGTTTTGGAACATCGTGATTTCAAAAATGTGATATAGAAAAAATGTCTGTCTGTGTGTGTTTGTGGTCAGCATAACTACCGAGCAAATATACCTACTATACTCAAATTTGGTGTGCGGGTAGGGGATAGCATAGGGACCTACCATTAAGGTCTTCGTCAAAATCGCGCATGCGCATAAGGTAGCTGCCATTGAAAAATTCATGTTTTTCAGTATTTGCTAAAAAAAATTTATTAAAAGTTTTAGCTTCGAGATTTAAGAAAAAAATTTAAAGAATTTATTTTTATCATAAAGTATAAAAGAACGTTAAAAGCTATGTCAACGCTTATTTGAAAACACTTCAGGATAACTAAAAGTAACATTTAAGAAATACAAAAAAAATTGGTTTGTTAAAATAATTTTTTGTGAACTCTTGTTGCAGTATGTATTTTAAGGGTAATTTATTCGACGGATATCTTAATTAAGAAAACTTCAGTTTCCTAAAAAATTCGAAATTTAAGTTGAGTGTTTTTGTAGATTGAGGATTTCTACTTTTTATCACTCTAATGTGATATGTGTAGTGACAGTATTCAGTAAAAAAATATATATCTTTTGCATTTCTACACGTTTTAGAATATGCAGATTTTAAAAAGTCGTCTTGTTAAAAGTATCTGTGTTTAGCAAAACTCCCGAACTTACAATATTCAACTTTTGTATACGGGTTAGTGGTGGCCATGGTACTTGCCTTTGAGGCTTTCATCAAAATTACTTATGCGCATATGGTAAATGCCACTGGAAAATTGATGTCTTTCGGTAATTTCCAAAAAAAAAAGTTTGTAACGATTTTAATCAAAATCGCTGTGGTAAAGCCTTTTAAAGTGTTCCGTCGTCAAGAATTCAGGGAAAATGCATTAAAAGTTGAAAAATTACGCCGAAATTTCTTTTATTGAACATCGCCCATCAATGAATGTTTAACTTTTATTTCTCTTATGAGAAAAGAAAATGCAATAATTGTCGAAAACTATATCTACAATATTGGCCATTTAGCGTTTTTTTCTTTTTTACTAACTGAAGAAATATTTCCAAACATATCAAGCCAAAATATGAATTAACTAGCTGAATACCCGTGCTGCGCTACGAAATTTTACCATTAGAATTTTAGCGATCAAAAGACATTCATGTATTCTACACTTCAGACGTTTGCTCCCATTTCGATCCCGACAAATTGATTTATCAAAATAGGAACTTTCCTTTGTTGACATTTTAAACGAAATTTATAATTGTGAATAGTAAACTGGAATAGTTTATTGTGTTTATGTTTGCTCTTAGTTCTAAATTTCAAAGTAGTAGCTGTATTGGAATTAAGTTAATTAGACATTAAGTTAATCCTCGTATAGTTTCAATGTTGCGTCGTCTTTTCATCCCTTAAAAATTCGTTAATCGATATTGGAATGACTTATTTTTTTAACATTTGCAAAAAAATATCAGAAAAATGACTACATTGGAAGAGGAACATTCGGATATCCCTCGTTTGGAACATTTAACCCCTTTTCGACCCCTTAAAGCTGGTTAATCGAGAACAGAATAGCTTACTTTTTCTATGTTTAATCTTTTTTGACATTTGTACCAAATTTCCGAGTTGTTACAATATGGGAAGTGGTACATTCGAATATTCCTCGTTTGGAACGTTTAACCCCTTTTTGACCTCTTAAAGTGGGTTAATCGAGATCGGAATAGCTTTCTTTTTCTATGTTTACCATTGTTGACATTTGTACCAATTTTTAGAGTTTTGACCATATGGGAAGTGGTACATTCGAATATCCATCGTTTGGAACGTTTAACCCCTTTTTGACCTCTTAGAGTGGGTTAATCGAGATCGGAATAACTTACTTTTTCTTCGTTTGTCTTTATTGATATTCTCACCAATTTTTAGAGTTGTGACGAAATGAGAAGTAGGACATTCGAATATTCCTCCCTCGTTTGGAACGTTTAACCCCTTTTCGAGCCCTTAAAGTGGGTTAATCGAGATCGGAATAGCTTACTTTTTCTAAGTTTACTATTGCTAATATTTGTACCAATTTTTAGAGTTGTGACCAAAGGGGAAGTAGGATATTCGAATATCCCTCGTTTGGAACGTTTAACCCCTTTTCGACCCTTAAAGTGTGTTAATCGAGATCGGAATAGTTTACTTTTTCTATTTTTACCATTGTTGATATTTGTGCCAATTTTCAGAGTTGTGACTATGTGGGAAGTATTATTTTCGAATGTCCCCCGTTTGGAACGTTTAACCCCTTTTCGACCCCTTAAAGTGGGTTAATCGAGATCGGAATAGTTTACTTTTTCTATTTTTACCATTGTTGATATTTGTGCCGATTTTCAGAGTTGTGACTATGTAGGAAGTGGGAGAATTAGTGATGAATGAGTCAGTGAGTGAGTGAGTGAGGGCTTTGCCTTATATATATAGAGATAAATTTTACTTTGGCTATATCTTGTATTCTTATTGATGAAGTAACAAAGGTCAAGTACCGTTGTAAATCGTGGAAGGTCTTTATTAATTGTAAATGGTTTTTTTTTTTTTTTTTATCATGAAGGGTCACCTACATATTAAAACTAAATCAAATTTTAAAAAGTTAATTGGCAACCTCATAATATTATACAATATTTACATTTAGAATCCAAATATAACGTCTAAATTCCAAATTTCATGATTTTCCAATGAGTGGTTAGTTATTTAAAAGGTGTAAAAAAGGACTAATTAATGTTAAAAAGAAAATGTGTTTTTTTAGCCATAAATTGTTTATCAATTTTTGTTTTAAACGGTAACTTGTTAAAAGCCAAACATAAATAACATGCAACTTTAAAATAGAAACACACATATATTGCTTCCATTAGAATTATCCTGGTCGAAATCCCCTCCAGAATATTTTTCATTCCATTTTGACTTATAGTTTTCGATATTTTAGCAAAAACGTAAAAAAGCTCACTTTTAGGGACCGGTTGAGAGATTACGTCATGAAGCACTCAAAACGTTTGCTTCTTCTTCACTTTAAAGAAATTTGCCTTCAAGATCGTCAAAAACACTTTCACTCATAAGTGACGTGTTTCTCAACATAATGAACTGAACTTTGGTATCTAGGGTAAACGAGAGAGAGAGTACGTTAGTCGATAGCGGGGCAAATCTGATGAGACCTAATTAACCCCCTTGCCATCATCCAATCGTACTGAAACTTGGCAGACAGATTTAACGTCGATGGCAATGCATTCTATCAAATTTTGGCGGCTGTCGGTGTCACTAAAAGGTCTTTTTTAAGGAATACTAATAAACCACCTTGCCGTCATCCAATTACGCTGAAATAGCATTTAGCCGATCATTGAAAAAACTTTTACCAAAATTGTTTAAATAAATAAATAAATATATAAATATATAAAAATATAAATATATAAATAAATGAATAAATAAATAAATAAATAAATAAATAAATAAATAAATAAATAAATAAATAAATAAATAAATAAATAAATAAATAAATAAATAAATAAATAAATAAATAAATAAATAAATAAATAAATAAATAAAAATATAAATAAATAAATAAATAAATAAATAAATAAATAAATAAATAAATAAATAAATAAATAAATAAATAAATAAATAAATAAATAAATAAATAAATAAATAAATAAATAAATAAATAAATAAATAAATAAATAAATAAATAAATAAATAAATATAAATAAATAAATAAATAAATAAATAAATAAATAAATAAAAATATAAATAAATAAATAAATAAATAAATAAATAAATAAATAAACAAATAAATAAATAAACTAAAAGCTATTTGGATGTTCATAAATTCCCATTCATTTTTAATGAATGAATTTTGAAAAGTCGTTTTTCGCATAAAATGGTGTTTGCATTTAACTTCAAATATTAAAAATAAGCACACGCTGACAACAGAAACAGCCCTGTGTCAATGAATATTAAAATTAGCAATGCATGTAAAGGATTTATATTAAATTCTTTGTTTTTATGGGTTTATACTATTATTTAATTTGCTTACCTCTATGGCGATTGCGTCCTTTTGGTGTGCTCTCTTCTGGTGGCTGGGAAATGGGCTCTTTTGATGGAAGAGTCACGATCCGCACAAACTCGTGCCTAAATCTTGGATTGGACTCCGGAGCTCTCATCATGTCCTCCGCCGGAGAATTGGTCACTGGAGGCGCAATAGAAGACTTGGGCATTCCTCCTAGCAGAAGATAATTGTGGATAATTAGCGGAATGAACTATTATTAAAGTAATTTTTCCAATTTATTTTGTAGTTTGGAAAGTGTTGTTTTTCTATGTTTTGCTTTAACCCTCTGAGCGTCAAGGGAATGGGCGAAATTATACAGTTGTTTTCCCTACAATAATTTTTAAATTTTATTTCTGATCCAAATATATAATTTGTTTAAATTATTTTTTATTTATTTTGTTTTAAGTAGGTTTTAAACTATCATCCTAATAAAAAAAATTTAAAAAAATTTTATTTCACATTTTATTTATAAATTTAAAAAGGTTGTGTATTGCTGGAAAAACTGGGGATCAAATGACGGATATATACGCCAATGACCCTCAGAAGGTTGCCAATTTGTTGAGAGGTTATGTAGAACGGTAAGAGAACTTTGGTGTATGTAGTTCGTAACACACAAAAAACAACTAGGCGAGAGATTTTATAGGATTAATTTCAATTCAGTAAATTGCTTACAAAGTAGGTCAAACATATAATATGGGATTATTTCGAAAAAAACTTTAGCGAATGGGAGTCCCCCCCCCCCCAATAATCTCAATTCACTTCAGTGTATAAGTACTCGCGAAGAAATTGAAAGCAGCTGCTTGGAGGCAACCATTAGACTTCATAACTTTTTTTGGCTGACCATTTAACTGGGCACGTTTTTTTTTACAACATCTCGAGATGAAAGTATCAAAGTTATTTCTTTTCTTTAGGAAAAGGAACAATAACACAGATCCGTTCAATCATTTCAATCAGTCTGGTTTAAATTTCCAAATTCCGTAAGTATTTCTGTTGGATACAAATCCTCGTACACATTAAAACATAAAAAAAAGCACTTGCCCTAATCAAGCTGAGTAGAATAAAATAAAATGGCGATAATCATGAAAGTGTTAAAGTTGTAGCCCTGGCTAAAATTATAAAAATATCAACATCGAAATCATTCCCGGTAGGGAGGGGGGGGGGTATAGACACTGGTCTTGTTTTAATCAAACTAAGAAGAATGAAAAAAAAGAATGGCCAAAATTCATCCAAATTGTTTTAGCTGTAGGCCAGGCAAAATGTTTGGTCGCATCTAGAAAGATCAGAACAAAATTCCAGTAACTTCAATGATTTTCAAAGGCACTTTTTGCCATGTTAACAATCATCTGATATTTATCGTCTTTTCACGACTTAAAATGTCAAACGTGATATTGTAACTATTGTTAAAATAAAGCATGTAATTATTTCATGGGTACTGTTTCATGTTTTATTAATGAGAGGTTATAAAATTAATTTTGACTGAAGCGAAAACTTTTAATTAACACCTTTTAATTTATTAAAAACTAAGGGTGTGGAACATCGCACAACTTTCAATCACACTATAATACTGATGTCAATTTGTGTCATTTACCTTTTTTATATTCTTATCATACATTTAGAAAAAATAGCCAGTTTGGCGATGTTTTTTGCTATAATTCTTATATGGGTGTTTAAAACAAAATCTTAGCCAAATTGTTAATTTTTGCGATTTACCTTTCTATAATTCTTCTATAATACTTTCTTATAAGGGAAACTGAGGAGAGAGGAAAAAGCGATCGTCGATGAGGTATGCTCAAGGAAAGAGAACTCTATGTTAAAGGCATTCATTTTTCAACTTTTTAAGCGATTAAAACATCTTTACTGGAATTTCGTAGGTGGGGATGTTTAGAACACCTTAAGAGGCCTTACCGCAGCGATTTTGATCAAAATCATTAGAGGCGTTATTTAGCAATCATTGAAAAACATGATTTTTTCAATGAAAGCTACCTTACGCCGCATGCGCGATTTTGACAAAAACCCTAGACCCCTTTACAAATCCTATAATTCCAATCTTCCTGCCCTCTCCCCACTATTTACATTTTGGAATTGACTGTTTCATATCATCATGTCAAATATTAACTGATTGGAATTTTAAATTTTATTTGAGCTAACCAATGAGCGCCAAATTACAGCGATAATTTCTTATTTTAAAAGGATACCTTATTTGTAATAATACCTCAACTAGAAATATTTTTAATAGTTTTTCAAGACAAAATTGGTAAGTATTTGTATAGGTAAAGTTTTTTTTAAAATGCGATTTCTCAAAACTATATATTTTTCATTATTCATGTACCTTTTTCTCAGAAACTGCGCATACCATCTTCCTAAAATTTTTACCATATATTCCTTTTATGTATCTGTATATACTGAAGAGAAATTTTGTTTTTATTTTAAAAATATTTTTGTTTTGGCTTTTGTCGGCAAAAAAAATGTGTGACGTTTTAACAAATTTGAGTGATTTTCACGAAAATTCAATTTAAAAAAAATGTAAATGAATTACAATCAAAAGCTAACTTCAGAAGACTAACAAGTGTGTGCTAAATACACAGAAAAAAGAATTAGGCTTCTATGTTAATTACTTTCTGAGAAAAAGGCCCATGAAATATGCCTAATTAACATTACCGGTATAGTAGTTACTAACTTTTCCTAATTATTCTAACTATTAGAAAACTCGAAAGGGAGGATTAGGAACATTACAACAACAACAACCCTTTTTCCCCGCGCACCGTTCTGACAAGCACTTGCTTCTCCAGTGAGGCAAAACTTTCTCAATCCTGACACTCTTAATGAGGTTCCTAATAAGTTTCAGATGTCAAGAATAAGTACGGTTTTTACCAAGAAAAATCTGAATGCTTATTTCGATTTAAGGGGGTCCGGTACCGAAAATAAAAAAAACTTTATTTATGTACATTTTTATGTCAAAAATTTATTTTATGTATGAGATGCTATTTATATATCTTTGAGAAAATGTTTTTTAAATATTGTATTTAGTTATTTAAAAAAAATTTAAAAACCAAGAAAAATCCATAGTAATTGATGTTTGCGTATTTTTATATAAGTCAAGAAAAAATAAATTTTTTTTCAAAGTGAAAGCTTTATGTAATACATAATTATATAAAGAAAATTTTGTCTTCACAGAATTTTGATAGGTGAATTAAAAAAATTAAAAAAATTCTCAAAGTTAAAATATTGAAATTTTTGCTTTTTTTTATGTTATCTTTTACGCTAAATGTTATATTTTAAAACAGAATTAAAAAAATAAAATTCTGCGAAGACAAAATATTTAAAACTATATAAATTAAATGCTCCAAAAATTTGAATAGCTAATTATTTATGGTTCTGAAGATATATCGATTTGAATATGCAGCATCTGTGAAAAACACTAGTGTTCGAAAAACGCACTTTAAGCAGACGCTTCAAGGTGTTACGCCCATTAGTGAGTTTAAATAACAGGTAATTTTGTGGCGTTCTTATTACAGGAGGAATAAGATAAAAACATCATTCTATTCAGGAATGTATGAACTATTTTTTAAGATCAGAAAAAAAAATTGGGATTTTTGAAAAAAATTCGGTACTGGACCCCCTTAATGAGTTTTATACAAGGGTAAACATACAGTTGTTCTCGAATCATTCACATTTATATAAATGATTAACTTTGTGATTTACATTAGTGATTAATTTGGGCAAGCTTCCGGTTCTAATGATAATTTGTCGACGGCAGATATTTTTACTCTCAATTCCCCATATGTGTACATAGGGTAATAAAAGAATACGATTCGATCAAAAACAAAATTTAGAATTTTTTTGTTTTGCAATTCTCCACGTTTAGGAACATCCTGATCTCAAAAAAGTGATCTAGAAAAAATGTATCTCTGTATGTATGTGGTCAGCATAACTCCCAAGCAAACTAACCCTACGATGTTAAAATTCGACAAATTGACTTACGACCTACCATTAAGGTTTTCGCCAAAATCACGCATGCGAATTAGGTAGCTGCTATTGGAAAAAATAATGTTTTTCATTGATTGCTAAAAAAAGGATCTAACGATTTTTATCAAACTCGCGTTCTAAGCATCCCCCTCCGAAAATTCCGTAAAAATGCTAGAACGGCGTAAAAAGTTGAAAAACGAATGCCTTCAACACAGGGTTCTCTTTGCTTGAACGTAGCTCATCAACGATCGTTTTTTCTCCTCTCCTCAGTTTCACTTATAAGAAAGGATAATATAAGAATTATCGAAAAGTATATAGCCCAAGTCATTATTATTATTATAAAATGCAGTTATATAGCCAAACTGGTCATTTTTATAGAAATGAGTGAAAATAAAGAAATGGTTACACTATGTTAAATTTTACTGCAATGACCAAGATTATATAGTGAGATTGAAAGTTGTGGGATGTTCCACACCCCTAGTTTTTTTTTTTTTTTTTTTTTTTTTTAAATTCCAAAATTAAGATTCATTTTCCCTCTGTTTAATAAACTCATTTAGTTGGTCTCACTTTTTTTGGACTAATAAAGACATAAAACGGTTTTTGCTGTATTATTTTGGTGGAAACAATTATTATAATTTTAAAAAGTTATTATATTGTTGCACAAATTGTCTGTATATATTGTAAATAGTGACGTATTATTTCAAAATTCTATTGTAATTTATTTTTATCTTATTTTATTTATTAATTAATAGCGATTATACAAGTTAGAAAAAGGTGGCAACACCTAAAGCCATCGAGAAGTTTCGAGATATTTCTTTTCTATGAATTGGCTGGAAATTTCGAGAATGTCTCACGCGCTTGTATATAAAAGACTGGAGAACGGGAAAGTTTTCAGATTGACTTCGGAGTTCGTTGAAAGCTGATCGCTTTGTTTACCTATTGGAGTGAGCTTGTATAATCGCTGAATTCGAAGTTATTTTTGTTGAAGCTTGTGTTGAAGCTTGAGAGTAATTAAACTGTTGCCTGTGAATAAATTTTGTGAGTTTCCTGAAGAGAGAATAAATATTTGTATACCGTGAAAACTGTGCCATCATTGCCTCAGTGGAGAAATTCGTAACAATATTATCATTGTTTGAAAATAGGATATTTTTTATGTTTCCTTTGAGAATAAAATAAGCAATCCACTACAATACAAACTTTTTACTTTCATTTACTTGAAACTAAATAAAATTTCCTACATTGTAGAAAAAGATTACTGGGGTCTACAATTCATTTAAGGTTTAACTGTACTATTTATTTAATTGCTTGAAGCGGATTTCTGTTGAAAGAAGTATTTGTTTGTACACTTAAATGATTACATGGCTGGCTGAATTCCTGCAAGATGTATTAGAAAGCCAAATATTTACTTTACCATTAAATTGATCATGAAAGCATTTATTTAATTAAACTATGAATTTTAAACTACGTTTATCTCTTTATTAAAAATAAAAGCTGGAAAGATTTATACAATAATATTACAATTACCTATTGAAACATAATATCCTTTAAAACAAATATTTGAGGTAAGAAATATTTTTTTCTGATTCACAAAACCTAATCAGCTGAAAAGAGTTGATATTTGTAACAAAAGATAGCTTTACAACAAAAGAGGGTGAGGGTGATCGAAAATAAAATAAATATCGGGTTGAAACCATCGATATAAATAAACAACTGGATAGACTGCTTAACGCTGGGAAAATGAAGCCGTTGCCAGATGTCGTTGGTGGGATAAAAAAATACGGATTGCCGAGGATTGAAAATAAAATGTTGGGTTGTACACAGCAGAAATGTCAATGGTAGACCTTAATTAGTAATAATGTGCAAAAAAAATATATACTCTAGCATTTTACAAGGTTTTTCGCATTTCCATCCAACTATAAAAGTGAATTGTGATTGGTTAAGGGGGTCCGGTACCGAAAATAAAAATAAAAACTTTATTTATGTACATTTTTACGTCAAACATTTATTTTATGTATGAGATACTATTTATATATCTTTGAGAAAATGCTTTTTTAAATATTGTGTTTAGTTATTTAAAAAAAAATTAAAAACCAATAAAAATTCATAATAATTGATGTTTGCGTATTTTGATATAAGTCAAGAAAAAATAATTTTTTTTTCAAAGTGAAAGCTTTCTGTAATACATAATTATAGAGAAAAAAATGTGTCTTCACAAAATTTTGATAGGTGAATTAAAAAATATAAAACAATTCTCAAAGTTAAAATATTGAAATTTTTGCTTTTTTTTTTTATGTTATCTTTTACGCTAAATGGTATATTTTAAAACAGAATTAAAAAAATAAAATTCTGCGAAGACAAAATATTTCAAACTATATAAATTAAATGCTTCAAAAATTTGAATAGCCAATTGTTAATGGTTCTGGAGATATATCGATTTGAATATGCAACATCTGTGAAAAACACTAGTGCTCGAAAAATGCACTTTAAGCAGACGCTTCAAGGAGTTACGCCCATTAGTGATGTTTAAATCACGGGTAATTTTGTGTCGTTCTAATCACTGGAGGAATAAGATAAAAACATCATTCTCTTCAGGAATGTATGAACTATTTTTTAAAATCAGAAAAAAAAATTGGGATTTTTGAAAAAATTTTGGTACTGGACTCCCTTAATCTTCCCACCAGCTTAGCAATCCCCGGCGCGTTTTTCTCTTTTCATTGACAATGGAGCAGTCTATCCAGTTGTTTATCTATATCGATGGTTGAAACGTGTCTTTTAAATCTACAGGCAAGAAACAATGAAATAAATAGAGAACGTAAGAGAAGGGGAGAGGGAGGGGGAGTGTTGGTTCGAAGGGATCAGAAGGCTTTAGCTTATTCCAATCTTAGAAATTTCGAGTTCATTATAGTAAAAAGAAAAAAAAAATCAATTTTCAACAAGGGGTGTGGAATATCGCACAACTTTCAATTACAATATAATATTGACATGGATTTGTGTCATTTACCATTTTTATACTTTCATCATTCATTTAGCAAAAATAGCCAGTTTGGCGATATTTTTTTTCTGCAATAACTCTTGTATGGTTCTTTAAAAAAAAGAAATCCTGCCAAAATGATGATTTTTGCGATATACTTTTCGATAACTCGTATATTATCCTTTCTTATAAGTGAAACTGAGGAGAGAAGAATAAACGATCGCTTATGAGGTATGCTCAAGTAAAAAGAACAGTGTGTTAAAGGCATTCGTTTTTCAACTTTCTAAGCCATTAACAGGAATTTCGGAGGGGGGGGGGGATCTATAGAACACCTTAACAGGCATTACCACAGCGATTTCGAACAAAACCGTTAGAGCCGTTTTTAGCAATTACTAAGAAAAATAATTTTTTCAATGGCAGCTACCTTACGCGCATGCGCGATTTTGACGAAAACCTTAATGGTAGATCATTGGGCCATCACCAACCTGCACACTAAATATGAATGTCATAGGTCATTTTATTCGGGAGTTATGCTGACCACGTACACACATACACAGAATCAGTTATTTTTTCTAGATCACTTTTTTGAGATAAGAATGTTCCAAAACGTAGAGAAATGCAATTTTGAGTACATTTTTTTTGGACCGAATACTATACTTTCATTACCCTATGTATTCATATGGGTATTTAAAAGTAAAAAGTTAACATTCAGCAAAACTGTGTAAATGCAAGATGTTGGCTAGAAGTTACTTATTACTAAGTACAGTTAGTCTGCAAATTAATTTGTGCTAAAAGTTACAATTTACTTACACACTTTGAAAGCAAAGTGACATAATGTACAGTCTATTAAATAGTAATTTTTTTAATAGAAACACAGTGTGGTCATAAAGAAACTTTGCCAATATATGGACCTCTAGCGAATGTTCGTTGAGATCGAGATGAGATTTCAGGTATAGTTATTCAGAGGTATCGGGATTATGTGAACAGCAACAAAATGGCGCTTCGGTCACGGTTATAGGTACAGAAACTCGAAATTTTTGAATGGCAACACGTACTTTTCTCGTCGTAAAATGATCAGTACATGCGACAACCCTTAAGAAAGTTGGAATGGTACGTGTATCACTAAAAACGGACGAGTTATGCATGCACAAAAAGCAGTTCTGTGAAAGGGCAATAAAAATCCAATCGGGGCTCACTGAGGAAATTTTCACTAGACAAAGGTAACCTAAAAGTAAACCCATAAAAATGCCTGTGATGGCTCCCGTTGTAGAAGTGGGAAAAGAAAAGTGGGGGATGCCCAAAAGTTGGTGGAAAGTGCAGCCCCCCCCCCCCCCACGGTAAATTTTATAATTTCGTATCTTATAATAATAATATGAACTGGTAAGAAAATAATTTATACTTCCCAACACCAACATTAAACAATAAGGTCCAAAATAAATTGTTAATTTAATGAATAGTCAGTGACTTTTTTATTTTATTTACTTGGAAAGAAAACACAATTTTTTATTTTTTTTTAAATAATTTGTCTTTATATGAAAAAAGAATAGAAAATTAACTTTAAAGAAAGTTCCTCCAAAGTTAAAAGTTGTCCAATTGTAACAGTATTTGTTAATAAAAATAATCGCGTTATACAACTTTGTATAAGGATATATATTTTTAATAGTGTGATATCTATACACCATAAATAGTTTTTTTTTTTTTTTTTTTTTTCATATTTTAAAACTTTAAATCAATTTTTATTATAGTCTGAGAGGCGACTGCAATTTTTGGACCTCATCGAACATCATTCTGAATTTTTCATAGAAATTGGAGAAAATTTAGTAGCTTAGGAATCCACTGGTCTGCCGGGGCAAAAATGGCCGAAACTGATTAAAAATCGACTTGGAATGAGTTGAACTAAAATCCGATTGCCAAATATGTCATAACTTGCCAAAAATAGAACAAACTTATTCGTCTGGCAACCCACTGCATTTTGAATTTCAATGAGAAAAAGCGCAAACGATTTCTGATATCTAGCTCGGAAAACTAATGTCTTTTAAAAGTAAGCCAAATTGGCTACATTAGTTGCGTCATCAGTGACGTAATGTTTATTGCCAACTTGGCTCCATTTTAATAGATGCAAGTAGACCGTCGCCAGATATCTGAATCGTCTGCAACCTTCTTAATTGAAAATTAAAGAGTGAGGGTTGCCAAATAAAAAAAAATGCTTATTATTTGGCAAGTTATGGCGCATTTGGCAATTGGATTTAGTTCAACTTATTAAAAGTCGATATTTGACCAGTTTCGACCATTTTTGCCACGGCAGACCAGTGGATTCGTAATCTACTCACTTTTCTCTAATTTCTATAAGAAATTCAGAATGTTGTTCGATGGGGTCCAAAAATTGCAGTCGCCTGTCAGTCTATTAGTGTCACTAAATTTAAAGGTTATTGTTAATTTTCTTTAGAAGTTTTTAAACGGATTGTATGTTTTTAAAAGTGGGGGAATGGATTTGAGTGGTTTTAGAAGTAAGAGGACACATGTGTATTTTCTTGAAAAGTGGTGGGGTGCGTCACCCCGCGTCTACTCACACATCTAGCACTGGATAACACCCATGTGGAAAATGCGTAATTTAAATAAAAAAAATTCTTTTGTTTGATCTGATGTTATCATCATTGATTGGTGTCTTACCTCTGTCAAGAGCAAATTTCCTCCGGGCGCTCCGATTGGGTTTTTGTTGGCCGTTCGCAGAGCTGTTTTTTGAGCGAGCATAACGTGCCCGTTTCTTGTGATGCTCGCACTGTTCCAACTTTTTTAAGAGTTTTCGTATGTGCTGAGCATTTTGCGACGGGAAAATGTGAAATTTGCCTTTCGAAAATTGTTGCCGTTCATAGAATCCTGAGCTCATAACTTTCAATAACTACTCCTAAAACATCATTTCAGTCTGCTGCACGGAAAGTTCAAAAAAGGTCCATATTTCGCCAAACTTTCACAAAATGAAGATTAATCGATTTTACATCATTCTGTCTTTAACTCCTTTATAAAGGGTGTCCAGCGAAGGAACCCCAAACTCAAAAACAAAGATCAATATAATAAAAAAATATATATATAATTATTTTGAAAGCTGTAAAAATCTTTTACTTAATTTTCAAAACTAGTTATAATAGTTGCCAACAGGTGGCGCTGTACATAGTAGTTCTAATGAAAAAAGAGTGATTTAAAACTCGGAGCGATCAGTCTTTTTCTTGATAGTCTCACTGTGAAAGAAATGAGCTTGATGATTGCAACGACTGTGATTGCAACTTCTATAACATATTTCTAGAATTTTGCAACTACAACGCCATCTGTTGGCACCATTTGTAACTAATTTTAAAAATTTAGTATAAGATTTTTACACCAATTAAAATAACTATACTTTTTGTTTCATTCTTCTATTGATCTTTGTTTTTGAATTATTTAATTTTAAAATGAGAGGAGTCATTCGCTCGACACCCTGTACATCTTTTCAAACGTATATAAAATTATAAGCAATACTTACGCCTGCTTGAACTTGTTGTCGTTGGAAAAGTCGGCTTCGAAGCATCGTTTGCTAAAAAAGTCAATGAGGTTCGCTGAAACGGATTTATGTTATAGTTCAGTACCTTCGGTGTGTTGGATCTGTCTTCATATTCCACTCTGCTTTTCTTAATTTTATTTTCCCTACTCCTGTCATCCACTTTAGGCGACACTTTGGGGTGGTTTTCGACGAGAGTGTTCACGGTCGGAAACTGTTTCTTCAGCGAATCGAAAGTGACGATCAGAAATGGTAGTTCGGAAGTGTCAGGTTGGAAGACGTCGAAAATGGTCTCAACAATGTTTCGAGGAGGAAGTGTATATCTATTCGCTGGGGACCGAATGGTCGTGGTGGTTGGAAGAGTCGATACTTTGTGTTTTGTCGTTTCAGAGGCAATTGTAGACCTAGTAGGTTTGCTGGTAGGATATTGTTCGATTTTTACTTTTACAGTTGTTCTTTCCAAAGAGGTCATTCTCATTGTGGTTGATGGTCTAGTTGAGGATTGTACGATGAAAGGTCTATTTGTCGGTTTTGATGTTGTGGTGAAAATGGGATTGCTGATCGGTGTAGACCACAAGGCAGCGGATTTCATTGTGGTTGGTTTTTGTTTTGGTTGTTTGGTAAGTAACTGCTTGTCTTTTCCTGCATTTGTTGTACTTGGTGCTGGTGTATTTGGTCTTAGAGTATCCAGCGCAGATACTGGTGGCTTTTTTGTCACAGCTATTCTATTCAGATTCGAAGTTATTACCGGTTTCATTGGAATCAGAGATTTATCTGGTGCCTTCATCGTTATTTTTTCAACTTGATTTGAAATAGTATTACTAGAATTAGCCACCTGCGAAGAATTCTTTTTTAATCTGCTACCAAAGTACACCATAGGTACCGCTGGTTTGTTACTTCCACCAGATCCCGAAGAAGCTTTGAAAGCAGAAGAAACCGAAGTGACGTTAATGGCCACTATTCTACCGGACTGCAGAAGTATGTATCTTGTGGTGATGTTCGGTTTCGATTCCGATTCTTCCATTTTGGGCGAGAGGGTAACTGTGACTCGAAGAGTTGTTGGTAACTCCAAGACGTCAAACGACGACCCTCGACCTCTTCGCAGATTAGAAGCATGACTTACGACGTGGTCTTCGTCCTGCTTTCTGCCGACGGGGCTCAGATCCTGAAGTGTCCCGAATCGCGTGAAGTTACGCGAAGTTATGGCTTGAGAACTTTGACCTGGTTTTATGATTGAAGACGAATTGAACACATTAATATCACCTTGCATCCTTGAAATAGAAGGTTCTGGTACATTCTGAATTAAATTTGAAACATTATTGAAATTCCGTAAAGGTATAGCTTGGGAACCACTATTCGTTATTAATCTCGACGACGGAGCACTGGCATTTTTATAATCCTGTGCCCTGCTACTAGGAATCCTTGGCTTATGAACTGTATTGTTCTGAAACGAATACGATACATTTGTATCATTCAGTAACATTATAGGTCGGGTACCTAGATTAGATCTTAAACTCATTGATGGACTAGTAGAGTTTTTATTGTCATGTGTCCTAGTAACAGAATTCCTTGACATTGGTCCTGGTCTATTCTGCAGCAAGTTCGAGTCATCCTTAAACTTTCGTGGATTTTCCGATTCGGTAAAGTTGAAGCTTGTCAAGTTAGTGAAGGATTCAACGCTGTACCACCAATTGATGGCCGCTGAGTTTTCTCTGTACCTCTTTCCAGTATGGCTCACAACGTGTTCTTCGTCCCTTTTCGTGAGTTCCAGCTTGAACTCGCCCCGCGGAGGATTCACATTCGGCGGTGGGCCAGGTAAAGTCCATTCATTGTCGAAGGGAGGGAGATGATCATAAATGATGTCGTAGAGGGGAGATACTCGTTCCATCTCGAACCTGTTGATCACATCCTCTTCGTCCAAATCCCTCTTTTTTCTTGTCAGGATTTCTTTTGTGTTACGGTCGGTGATGTGCAATGTGAATGAGCACACGCTTTCAAAGGCCAAACCGGTGGATAATAGAATTGCGAATAAATACAGCAACTGGAATGAGATAAAATAATCCAAGGTTAGAAATATTTATACTCTTAATTTTAATGTAACAAAGTTAATCTTATGAGCAATTTTCTGGCTGGCGGACGAGACATTTTGGCGCTTTTTCCTACTCGTAAACAGATACGAATTATAAAATTAAAATGAATATAATAGTTACGTTTTTGTTTTATACCATATAACTTTGTCACCAAGTAGAGATGTGTAAAACGAAAGTATAATTGCTAGATTCATAATAATTTTAGAATTCTAATTTGTTTATAAGTAGAGAAAAAGCTAAAATGTCTCGTACTTACAACAGAGAATTGCCCTTATAAAATTAAGTTTTGTCGTAAAAGTATAATTAATAAATTCTTTACCATTTCTCTTTGTAGCTATCGCGTACCAAAATACCATTTTGAGTGCTAACATAGATTAGCCTTTATTAACTACTAGCTGTGTGGCCTCGCGCTGCTGGGTACCCGTTCAAAGACATATAAGTTTACCATTTAAGAAAAAGAGTAGTATAGAACATTTGGCGATTTCTTTCAGTTGCAATAAGAAAAATCGGCAAAATCAAAAACACAGCATTAGTGGCAAAATAAAATTAAACCTCAAATAATAATACAATTAAGTTAAAATATAAATAGTTATAAAATAAATTCCAATATAATTTAAAATAATACCTGTAGCCAAAAAACGCATTTATCCGGAAGAAGAAATATCCTATGCTACATCTGTATAAAAAAAGTTTTTAATACTCAGAGGGAAAAGTAACCTGATGCTCCCTCGCCGATAAACAGCAACCTTCTTTTATGAATAATTCATGAGAAAAAATCCAGCTTCCAATCAAAGTGATCTACCACGGAACAGCAGCCGTGTGACCCTGGAGCGAGTTTCGGCAGCGACGTTGCCATAGTAACCAATGGAAAGCAATGGAAGCATTTCCTACACGCAATATGTAACAGTGCTGCCGGTCAAGGATTGATTCTAACTTCGGCAGCAATTGAGAATTCCGGGAACTGATTGGCTTGTAATGACCTTCAGCAATATCAAATAATAGATTGCTCTATCAAAATTGAAGAAAAACACTTCGTTGATCGTGTTTTTTTTTTTTTAGCGTCTTCCCCTAGATTCCTTATTTGGTGTTGTTAAAAATGTAAGATCGAGAATGATTTTTAAGAGTCTGGTCATCAGTATTTAAATTGATGGATATGTGTGTGTAGCTGTAGGATATCATGCAATGTAGTTGATCAAGTCTGTGAGTTGGTGGATGTTGTGTAATTAGAGAATCATTTGTATAGAACATCGCTACCAATTTTTTTTTTTTTTTTTTTTTTTTATGGGAGGGGGATGCACTTGACACCAAATTTTGCGTTTTGAATATAATTGTATAATTTTATATTATACAATTTGAATATATAAATATATTAATAGTATAATTTGAATATAATAATATAATTTTGAATATAATTTTGAAATAATTCGCGTTCATTATTAAAGTATAAGAACATACTTGATATATTGCAAAAATAGATCAATTGTGTTTAGAATTTTTCTACTTTAAAATAATCTCTTGATGGAATTTTTGCTAGATAATGGTATCATCTGAAGACTAGAGAGTTATTTTATTGGTTTGAAGTACTATTTTATTCCGAAAATAAATTTGACTATTTTAAACTCATTATCTAAAAAAATCGTATTTTTGGCCCGTAGAACTGCATTTAAAGAGTGATAACTGGAGTTTTATATAATTTTTAAAAAAAATTATTTGAGACTACAAACCATTTTTGCATTAACTATTAGATATTTTGAACCTCAGTCAAATTTATTGGAAAAGAAAATACGAGATTTTTAAACGCAAAAGTTTTTAGAAAAATTGCGATTTTTTCCTATTTCAAAGTTAAAAAATTATTTCAAAAATGCTATACATTCTAAAAACTAGATGAAAGTTCATAACATTACGAATGATATTACGCAAAATTTCCAACCATAATTTCTTTTCTTGGCCCCATATGACTCGAATAATCACTGTTCAAAAATATGCTAATTATTACTAGTTAAATGTTCATTAGTTAATTAGTTTTTGAATAAAACTGAATTGTTTTTTCTTTAAGGGGGTATGGTACAGAAATTTCTTCAAAAATCCCAATTTTTTTTTCTGATTTAAAAAAATAGTTCATACATTCCTGAAGAGAATGATATTTTTATCTTATTCCTCCGGTCATTAGAACGCCACAGAATTACCTGTTATTTAAACATGACTAATGGGCGTAACACCTTGAAGTGTCTGCTTAAAGTGCGTTTTTCGAGCACTAGTGTTTTTCACAGATGTTGCATATTCCAATCGATATATCTCCAGAACCATTAACAATTGGCTATTCAAATTTTTGGAGCATTTAATTTATATAGTTTTAAATATTTTGTCTTCACAGAATTTTATTTTTTTAATTCTGTTTTAAAATATAATTTTTAAAGTAGAAGATAACATAAAAAAAAGCAAAAATTTCAATATTTTAACTTTGAGAATTTTTTTAATTTTTTTTAGTTCACCTATCAAAATTCTGTGAAGACAAAATTTTCTTTATATAATTATGTATTACAGAAAGCTTTCACTTCGAAATTTTTTTTAGTGTTTCTTGACTTATATCAAAATACGCAAACATCAATTATTATGGATTTTTCTTGGTTTTTAAATTTTTTTTAAATAACAAAACACAATATTTAAAAAAACATTTTCTCAAAGATATATAAATAGTATCTCATACATAAAATAAATTTTTGACGTAAAAATGTACATAAATAAAGTTTTTTTTATTTTCGGTACTTCACCCCTTTAAACGTCGTTACTAATTATGTACTTTAAAAAAAAAATCCGATTTCTAAAATGATAATTAAAAAAAAAAGTTCATGATTGTGGTTGATTGTTGACATGATTGTGGAAAGTGTGTATAGTTGGGGAGTGAGAGGGGGGGAGAGGGGGAGGCTGTCGGGAAGTCGCACGTTTCCGGCATTTTCGAGCACGGGCTGCCACTGAGTAAAATAAACATTTCGTCATAGACTTGTTATCGTAAAAAGAAAAATCACACACATATATACTAAATCCGAAAAGCACACCTTATCTTGTTACGCGCATCTTGAGAATTGTCACCGAATCCTGTGAGATTTGGTGAAAGTCAGACTTCCCATTCACTTTCCAATGTGATGTAGGTCGCAGGGTCGAATTCCGAGAAATCGCAAGTTCCGGAGAGTCGCCTTTGTTCCAAGTTTCGGCAACTGTATCACGTATTTAGGATTATGGCCTTTCGCCACTTCCTAGATGACGTGTCATTGTTTGCATGGAGATAAGAAGGTTATGAGATGATACTATTTGTAATAGAGACTCTCAGGAAACATAGATCTTAACTTTTGTTATCGGGGTTAACTTTTGTTTCTAATTGTTTCCTCAGCAAAAATTTACCGAATAACTCCTTTTTCGATAACTTTGTACTCGTTATATCTTTTCGACGCATCAGGAGTTCAAATCATATCGGCATTATGAGTTCATTCATATTCAGCTCATATATAGAGCATCTTTGAATGTATTTTATTTTAGACGTATTAGGGGTTCAGTTCGTACAAATGTTGGGAGTTAATTCACATGCAGTTTCTGTGCACGCATATGAACATTCTGAATGTGTGTGTGTGTGTGTGCCTCTTTTTAGAATCGACATTAAGATTAATTTCTCTTTTCACAACCCGATGTCCTGTTTTCAATTCATTCAACAACTTATTTCAATAACTGCCAGCTCCAAACTAAATGTGTGAAACATGCCGTGTCAGCATATTTGTTATTCGTGTTCCATCATTATTATTCCGCGTAGCTCACTTTGGCGGCACTAAGTTTTCGTTCTCGCTTCAACTTTATACAACTTCACACACACAGTATTTAAAATATTGCTGAAATCAGCTCGTTTCCCACTCTTCTAATTTTTTAATAGATGACAGTGCTTTTTCTCGGATGATTCACAGAGCATTCTATTGATTTCTTTCATGCTAGTATATCTAAGTTTCCCTCTCTCTCTCTCCGTGCTATCTTAAAAAATGTGCTAGTTCTCCAAATTGATTTTTCACTGACTCTACCACGACGCTGCAATAATTTGAAATGTGAGAACATTATATATATATATAGGTTGGTTGGTTTGTACTCTCAACGACCTTTTCTTTTTTTTATGTACAATGGTGACTAATCAAGTCGAGACCTACAGTTTAATGTGATTTTCGAACCACAACGAACAACCATCCCTAACCCGGGTTTCGAAACCAGTATCTTTGACATGCAAGGCAGGGCGCTAACCTCGCAGCCATCAGGTGGGCCAGACGTATTAGGAGATACACTGTAAAAAAAAACCGTCACTTATACGGAAATTCCCAGTATTATCAACGGTTTAAATCCGTAAACCTGAATTTACGGTTTAAAGCAGTTTTCGTAGGCAAGGTTACAGTTAATAACCGTCATTCACCAAGAATCGCTCTCTGCGCATGCGCGTTACGCCTTCCTTCGAAAACGACGCCGAGCATGTCTGTTTTGAAAGAAAGTGGCTTCTTTGGTAAGTTTCTTTTCATTATAATGATCAATTAAGCATTCATATCAATCATTCATCATAATCATTTATCAATTCATTTGTTCACTGCTATGAAATTCTAAATTAATGTATGTACATAAAATTACATCAGAATCAGAAAATGTTTATTTTATTGAATGTAAACAAAAACAGCGATGTTGTTCTATTGTTTTTCTGAAACATATGCGTGTGATATAGAATATTGTACGTAATATTTCACGAGTTTGTAAGAGTTGTAAAACTAAATGAAGTTTAATTAACTGCATTGGCTATCATTTAGAAATGTGCTCTTTAGTTTTGTAATAACTTTTGAATGTTTTGGCACAAATTTTGCAAATGAAACTTCGGAAGATCAGATTTGATATCTGAGAATTAAAATTTTATTTAAAAATTACTTACTACAGATGTAGTTTTGGACATTTTTTGGGGGCGATTTTATTTGTTATTTTTTTCTTCTGGGTAATTGTAGTTTTTGTCAAAGAGTTTTATTTTAAGTTATATTTTATACTTTATTTGTTTTGTTTTTTTCAGGAAAAATGCAGTTTGTAACAATGGGTTTTTATTTTAAGTTAGCATACTTTAATTTTATTACTTATATTTTAATTTGATTTTATTATTGTTTATGTTTTAACTTATTCAGTTACCATGTTTTTGATTTTTTTTATCGCCAAATGCCCTACTACATCTGTTCCATTGTGTGAAGTTTCAGTCAAACGACACTGCAGTTTCATTGCGATTGTTTCAAATCAAAGTCTGCTGGGATTGCCTTAGAAATCACTTGGGAACATTTTCAGTCTCTTACATGGCACCTACCGCCTTTGACTGAAGAAAATCATGTTCCTCAAGATTAGATAGCTTATTTGTCAAGACAAGATCATCTGTCATAAATGTTATCGTACTTGGTCACTGGCAAAAGTAAGGGAAGGGCTGGTGATCTTTGGGATTGAATTAATTGCAAAACAGATTTTTAAAATGTTGCTGTTTTCAAGTACTATAGCATTGGTGTGATGATATAGCCTTTCAATGCAGGGGTTAAAAGACCTCTTCATTTTATGAAATGTGTTAGTTGAATTAATGTAAAATTCTTTAAAAACGTAGCTAAAAAATGAACCTACGTTTGTGAGCAAAGAAAAAAGATTTTCTTTCAATAAATTTTTTTTTTTAGCGTTAACGGATAGTAGTAATCGAGAATTTCTAATCCATTCCTTCCGCAAATTATCGTTTTATCGCTTATAACATTAAACGCCATGAACCTAATGATATAATAAGAAATAGTGTTGTGTGAAATATTGAGTCTTTATTTTAAGGAGATAAACTTAAATTTTATTTTTGAAGGAGATTAATCCATTTATCCCATCCCTAGACTACCCAATTGATGTGCAGATCCATATTTCAAAATAAGGTTTTTAAAAGATGATTTCATGCTAGCTAGTTCATTTGACTCTTTTCACGAGTGTAAATATATGTACATAAGGATGACAAATTTTACAATATTTTTCATATTTTGTACAGTTTATTGGAATTTTTCAAAAAGAAACTACCAGTTGTGCTGAATGCCTTGCTGTACAGCAGTTTTATCGCTGGCTCCTAACAACTCCTTAGACTTTAAAAGTTCTCTGCACTTTTCAGGTAAACTATCGAGATTCTTTTATTTTAGATAGGATTTAGGGACAAATACAACTCTATTTATTTGAAGTGAGAATACTGTTGGAATAAATTTTAGTGCTTTTAGAATAAATTTACTTAGTGTATTATAATTAGAATTAAACATTTTTATTTCTTGCAACGTTCAGTGGTAAGCTAAGTTTTATAAGAACTTGCTTGTTTCACCTTTGTTAGAGGTGCTGTACTTAAATAACACTAATATAGAGTGGCCACAGAACCAGGAAAACTTGGAAATCGGGAAAATGTCAGGGAACTCTCTCATTCTGGAAAAAATCAGGGAATTTTTTTAAATTTCACAGAAATCAGGGAAATTTTCTTTGTTCTGAAGACACGTTTTCCTGATCATCCACATTTTGGCGCCATTTACCCAGAGAATTGTGGCGGTAATCGTTGAAAATGTAATGTTTCGGAATAATTTGAACTTTTCATTACCGCCAAAACTATTTTTAAAAAATTGGCACGTTATCTCTTTAGCTAACATGTTCTATTTGATCAGGATGTCTACACTTCTGGATAAGTTGGGGAAATTGGATAAAAAGTTTGCCATAAAATCGGGGAATATTTTCAGAAATCCATCATGGAAATCAGGGAACTTTTTTTCGTAAATTTTGTGGCCACCCGGTAATAGTAGTTTTGATAATCTGCTATCATTTACATACAAGTGTTTATTTCATTTACTATTTGAGGTTTGTTTTAAAAATAGTTTTGCTTTTGTGAATGCTAATTATGACATTAGTATTGTTACAGAGCTATGTTAGTGGCATTTAAAAAGCTTAAACACTGGTTGTAATTGCACATAAAAGTTACCAATGCATATAAAGGATTTATATTAAAAACTTTATTTTGATCTGTATCACAGGTGCTTCTGGGTACGAATCCAGACAAAGGCTCAGTCACCGCAATGATGTTTCGATACCTGCTCTACCACAACCACGGGTCCCAGAGACGCCCAAGAGAACGTCCCCCAAAGCATAATACCGCCACCACCGGCCTGAGGGAGCACTGTACATGACCTACTGTACATTGAGGGAGCAACTGTTCGCCTGAAAGACGGCGTATCCGGACTCGGCCATCTGACCAGGCAACTCGATCAGGCCGATATCCTTGCTAAGGAGAATTGCAGGATTTCAACATCTCCCTCTTCCACGCTTACTTTTTTGGAATTGTACTCTCTGGAAAAATCAAAGATCTCGGAGGAGTGGAAAACACCCCAACCCATAATTGGTACAAGGGCTCAAAACCGGGTTTGTCCCTTGACCTCCCGTGTGACAGACATACCCGGACTGTTCTATCAAGGCTTGCTAGCGGTCACATCAAGTGCCTAACTTTCAACGAGGGCACGAAAACCTTTGCCACCTGCACCAAGTGCCAAAATCATCAGACCTCTCCTGAGCACCTCTTGGATTGCATTGGACTATCTAAGGAGGATCTCTTTGTCACGCACTCTGGTCACCAAGGAAGAACAGAGGTGAGTTCAAAGATTGCATTGGGTTTATTGTTTACACTGCAAGCATAAGCAACGGGCCGCCACACCGAGGGGGAAGTAGTGAACTTCTTACGCTTACCGGGGCTGGTTGCGGCAGCGATTCCAAGGCGGTGACAGCTTTTCCGGTACACTTTACGTCAGGTCCACCGACCAGCGGTAACCTAAACACCAACTCGGTGTATCCTACAGGCTAACTGAGCCTAAACATAAAACTAAAAAAAACCAGCAAGCAGCCCCGAAGACCTTAACTAGCTGCTTTTATTTACCAGGCCGCTTGGACATGCGCTCTCGCCGATGTTGTGGCTGACCAATCAAGGTGAAGATGTGCAGAAGAGGTGCGCATGCCAGGTTGAACCGTCACATCTTTAGCAATCCTCTCCTAGTCTTCGACTTCCTTTTAGTCAACGAACTCGTGGATCTTGTCTGACTCCGTCAGACAGTGAGGATTAGCAACAACAACAACAGGCAACTCGCTCCCACACACAGAAGTAAGTGAAAGAATGATTCTTCAGACTCTCCAGCAGCAGTTAAATACCACTTCCACCTAATCACGTGCCTTCCACGTCATCCAGGCGAGTTCATTGCAAAATGTGGGGGTGGTCATCTTTCAATTTTAACTTAATTTTCTTATGTGAATACATTGAATTATTAGCCTTTAAAAAAATTTTAAGTATGTTTACTGTGGTAATTTGGACATTTTATAAGATGGTGATTTTGTAGAGTCATAATTATTCAGATATAACTTGCATTGGTCAATTTTGAAAATTTATTAGATGTGTTCAATAATTTGTACATTCCGCAATCTAAATTTTTCCTTTTCGTATATTTTGCATATTTTTCTAAACTGAAAAATTAATAATGATTTTCATATGGCCTAAAAAGTTGCTGCAGCTTGTATTGATTGATATGATTAATTATTCCTAGAAATTTTTTAATATTTTGTTTATTAAATAAAGTAATCTGAACCACTTTTCATTCGTGTGTATTGAAATTTTATAATTATGTATACTTTTATACTGTCAATTTTGAAAATTTATTAAATATGTTTAATAATTATTAGATGTGTTTCAATAATATTTTGTTTATTAAATAAAGTAATCTGAACCACTTTTCATTCGTGTGTATTGAAATTTTATAATTATGTATACTTTTATTATGTGTATTGAAATAAAATTATATTTTTATCAAATTTAATTTGTTTTACTTAATACTTATATATATACACAGTGTCATAAAATACATTTAAATCCTGTCGCGTTAAAAAATATTTTGAAAGTTAGTAAATTATTGCATTTTTTTAATGTTTTAATCAAATTGAAAGTCTAGGTAATCATAGTATAGATAACCAAATAAATATATTATTATAGTTTGATATAAGAAAAGACTGATAGCTATTAATAAATTATTTTGTGTTACATGCTCATTTTGTGATATATTTTTTACCTTTCTATTTATGTTGAAGGATTACCTTATTGCTTCGGAATTTTTTTTTTGTTTTAATTTATAATAGGACATAGAATATTTTGCTGTGATACAGAATTGTACTTTAATTTTTATGATTTTCATCCATTGAATATGGTCATTATTACTAACAAAACCTTTAGCAGAACACAAATGCCTTCTTGATATTGTAAACTGTGTTTAATACTAAAATTAATCATATATTTTGTGGCAGAAGCTTTTCCATCTACAATTGTTTCTTAATATTTTGCAAAAGCAAACCGTTCACTTACATTTGTAAACCTTTTTTGTCACTGGAAGTTTTTGTGTAAAATAGAGAAAAACTTCGCTTATAGGGGTAAACTGTTTCTTATACAGAAAAATTTCTGTGTATTTTATATGAAATTTATTGCAGAAAGTTTCCGTGTACTTTACGGGGGAAATTGTATTTTATATGGAATTGACCTTATTCAACACAGAAATTCTGTTTATTTTACAGGTGGAAATTGCATTTTGTATGGAATCAACGTACTTAATACAGGAAATTTTAATTTATTTTACGGGAGTAAATTATTTTGTATGAAATTACCGTATTTAATACGGAAAGTTTATGTTTATTTTACGGGGGATCAATGTTAGTAACCAGTCAATAACCGTTTTTAATACGAAAAGTTTCCGTTTATTTTACGGGAGAAAACTGTATTTTGTACGGAATGACCGTAATTATTACTGAAAGTTTCCGTTCATTTTACGGGAAAAAACCGTTGCAATCAGTCAAAAACCGTATTTAATACGGAATGTTTCCGTATTTTTTACGGTTTTAAACTGGCGACCCAGCTGCCAGTTTAAAACCGTAAATTTGACGGGATTTTTTTTGCAGTGTAATATCATATAGATATTACGAGTTAATTCAAATTCAGTCTATATATAGAGCAACTTTGAAGACAAGCTATCTTTCAAACATATTAGGAATTCGTTCATATTCAGTTCCTCTATGTACATTTGGACATTTAGTTCATATATATGACAACTTTGTTCTCAGAATACCTTTCAGACATATCAGGAGTTCAGTTCGTTCAGCCATTTCATCAAAAATTCAGTTCATACAGAAATTAGAATTCTGAAAAGAAATTCTGCTTAAGCTGAATTTAAGGAGGTGCATAATCCTTTTACTGCTGGATTCTATTAGGAAATATATATTTTTGAAGCCGAAGAAATTTTTAAAATTTGATCTGAAATTTTTAAAATGGCACTTATTGGCATTTTCATGTTTATTTGTAAAATATTGGAATCAGCAAATTAAAATTTAAAGTATATTTGTAATAAAAAAAAAGATGCATTTCCTTTTTCGCCCCCTTTAAAAATTCCCTTCATTCATTGAGGGTTAGCAGACCGTGGCTCCGCTTGCAGCTCTTCCCATGGATATATGCGGCTCTTCAAGTTCTAAGTAACTTAACCCAAGAATGAAGTCAATTGATAAAGCAATAAATGGCAATACATTTGTTTTGATTGTGTAAATCCATTATAAACTTACTACGTAATCTTGAACACAAGAAATTAAGCAATTTTTTATAAATTACTAGGGGGCACCACCCCCTGCTCGCTAATGCTCGCCAACCCCATGGATCGCTATGCAATCCCCTTGGTTCGCGACGCGAACCAGGCTCGCTTCAAAGTGAGGTATTTAAAATATGCCCTAGAAAAAAGCTATTTCGGCTGCATAATCAATAAAATCCTTGAAAAGTGATATTGTGCCATGAAACTGAAAACATTGGATAATTTTTGATGAGTCACGATATTTTGGACGTCATTATCTTACTGCTTATGTCGAGACGCGTTAAGCAAGAACAGTTTGGCAACGTAGCAGAACGTTTTTGGAAAATAATAAAAATAAACACTCTCGTGCGGGCTCCCGATAGCCTAGGCGGTAGAGTATCAAGCTCGTAACCGGAGGGTTGCGGGTTCTGTCATCGGATCGCCAAATATCGGTGTGTACCTAATGGGGGCTGGTGCACATTAAATCTGTCGTGGCCTCAATGTCCTCTCGTTGGTGTGGTGGGGTCGGAGAGAGGGGTTTACACTAGAAGATTTCGATCTCGTATTCTTCTAGATGCTCAAAATTACGAGACGTATTTGGCTGTGTTAAGCACTTTATAAGTGGCAGAAATAGACAGTCGGTGGTTCCAAAACAAAACAAAACACTCTCGTGCACTTTATAAGTGGCAGAAATAGACAGTCGGTGGTTTCAAATCAAAACAAAACAAAACACTCTCGTGCACTTTATAAGTGGCAGAAATAGACAGTCGGTGGTTTCAAAACAAAACAAAACAAAACACTCTCGTGCACTTTATAAGTGGCAGAAATAGACAGTCGGTGGTTTCAAAACAAAACAAAACAAAACACTCTCGTGCACTTTATAAGTGGCAGAAATAGACAGTCGGTGGTTTCAAAACAAAACAAAACAAAACACTCTCGTGCACTTTATAAGTGGCAGAAATAGACAGTCGGTAGTTCCAAAACAAACAAAACACTCTCGTACATATGTTTAAAAAAGTTAAGTTATTTCAAAAAGCAATTTAAATTAAGGACTGGTTTTGTATGAAGCGCCAAAATGATTAAAGTTGCACATCGAAATTTCTTAACGAAGCAATATTGGCAATCATATGTTTGCATAATCCTTTTAACGATACTTACAAAATAACACTAATTGTTTATCCGCAATGCTGAAGTATTTATTCAATCGGTGTGAATGTGAGCATGGAAACCTTAATATTCTTAAAGGAAATTCCTTGCTCAGTTTTTATAGCCATGTATCCGGAAAACTTTCGTTATAAATGTGTTGTTGTTATTTGCCGAATCCAAACAAATCTTTCTTGTTTTAATTGTATAAGAAAGAGAGTTCCCGGAATTCTAATCCAAAAGAAATATACACATCTTGCATCTTTGTAAATATTAAATCAATACTTTTTAAACAGGCAATAACTTTTTTCTGTAGACTGTAATAAGAAAAACAAAATATAGTGAATCCAAGTTGTTTTCTGTTACCAGTTGTATTAGTCAAATTTTGAAAGATATATTGTGAAAGGCTTAATTGCTGAATTTGGAAATTCATGGATAAAATACATTTAGAAGATTTGTAATAGGATGTTTGAAGTCGTTGCCATTCTGCTAATAAAAATACAGCCGAATTCGGGCGGAACGTAAGAGAATTATATATATATAGATTAAAAAAAAAAAACTATTAAATGACACCAGTCCAAGACAAATATAAATGCAGTGACTGGTATTAAGTGTAATTAAAAGTTGAATGATGCTCCACAACCTTAGTTTTTCACAGTAGCAAGTGGTTTCCCTGAAATTGTCAAGTATTGCATTTGTTCCAGCAAACCGAATTTGCTTATAGTTCTAGAGGCGACTGCAATTTTTGAACCCCATCGAACATCATTCTGAATTTTTTATAGAAATTGGAGAAAAGTGAGTAGATTACGAATCCACTGGTCAGCCGTGACAAAAATGGCCGAAACTGATCAAAAATCGACTTGGAATGAGTTGAACTAAAATCCGATTACCAAATATGTCATAACTTGCCAAAAAGAGAAGACACTTTTTCGTCTGGCAACCCACTGCATTTTGATTTTCAATGAGAAAAAGCGCAATTCACTTCTGATCTCTGGCTCGGAAAACTTGTATCTTGTAAAAGTAAGCCAAATTGGCGACATCAGTTACGTCATTAGTGACGTAATGTTTATTGCCAATTTGGCTCATTTGTTAAAGATGCGAGTAAGCCATAGCCACATATACGAATCGTCTGCAACCTTCTTAATTGATAATTAAAGAGTAAGGGTTACCAAACAAATAAAAAAATTAAAAAAATGCTCATTATTTGGTAAGTTATGGTGGATTTGGCAATTGGATTTAGTTCAACTTATCAAACGTCGAATTTTGACCAGTTTCGGCCATTTTTGCCATGGCACACCAGTGGATTCGTAATCTACTAACTTTTCTCCAATTTCTATAAAAAAAATTCAGAATGATGTTCGATAGGGTCCAAAAATTGCAGTCGCCTCTCAGTCTATTACAGATCTTTTAATAAGGAACTCGCCCGAATAAAATAATTTTCTCTAGCATATAAACTTTATCATATACAGTGTTCAATTAAGAACATCACCCATTTTAGCAGATACGTATTCACTAGCTAACGTACAAAGCTAGTCTAATTTGCATATCGGTTCATATAAAGAGAGGCGCAGCTTTTCCTGGCATTGACGAGCGCTAGTGAGCAGGTTAAGAGCCTTTTAGTTAGTAATAGTTCAAATTCATATCTGTAATGTTATACCATTAAGTAACGTGAGTATTTGTCAGGCTTATTTCCTTCAAGCAACGCTAGTGTAATTTATCAAATGGTTAGAAATGGTAATATTTCACATACTGACACAAACGTTATTTTACGGGAATGGTTATTATATAAATTGTGGAAAAGATACAATTTCAGTATAATTATAGCGGATGAACTGGATATCTTTGGAAAGGTAGTCCGCATAAATTGCTCATTGTTTAATGGACATTCCAAGATAATAGCATGTGATGTAGAGTGCGTCTTATGCATTAATGAGATATTTTCATGCCTCTGAATAACTATACCTGAAATTTCATCTCGATCTGTTGAACGGGACGGCCGCTAGAGGTCCATATATTTGCAAAGTTATTTTATGACCACCTTGTACATTAAATTAGTCTCAAATACCAAAAGACATACCATTTAGCGATAATTAATGGCTGAAATCAAGCTTTGTTAGGATTATGATTCAGGCCTTGAAAATTTAGATTTTTTTTTTTATGAATAAAAAATGTCATCAGATTGGCGAATTTAGGCAAATTTGGCAAAAAAAGTCGCAACAAAACCTTATTATTGTTCAGTATCTTTATTTGCTACCAAGATGACGCTTTTCAAAAATAGTTAATACGGAGGCTATCTTCAAATATAATTTTGAAACACATCCGGTTTTAATATCCAATCAAATGTAATGTGTTTAAGGGGGTCTGGAACTAAAAATTAAAAAAATTCTTAATTTTTTGGGACATTTTAAAAAATAACAAAAGTATTTCTGAATAAAATGGTATGACATTTTTGTTTCTATCATTAGTAGAACTTGGAATATTGAAGTTTTTTTACATGACAACTACTGTATCTCGGACAGGAAACTTTGAGATTGTTTTTCACGATGATGGCTTTTTGTCCCTTTTTTTGAGTTTAAATTGATATAACCTAAAAACAACTTGTTATAAATACTAAAACTTTCCACAATTATTTCTTATATATATTTTTTTAATTTGTTTTCAGAAATTGTGTATTCTGATCTAACTTTTTTGTTTGTTTTTGGAGCTTAGGAATACTAAGAGTTTTATTCAGTTTTCGCTTAAAATATTTTTTAAAAGCTTTTTCTAAATATTTTATCGAAAAATCATGCAGACAACTTTTACTATATGAATTATAAGATGTAAGTTAATGCAAAAAGGAAGTAATTTTTTAAAAACGTTAGGTAACGTAAAAATTTCAGTTTTTTTTTTTTTTTTTTTTTTTTTTTTTTTTTTTAATTAAAAAAAAAAAAAAAAAAAAAATCTTTTTTTTTAATTTGAAAACTTTAAATAATTATGTTTGTTTTAATGCATAATACAATACTGTATCGAAATTTTCAGAAAAATATTTCTAAAAATAAAGATTTATAGAATTTTGAGTCCTGGAACACATTAAGATATCGAGACCTTTGAATTACTGAATAATATGTATGATGTATTTTAGTATGCAACACTTGTCTGTAACATTTAACGTTTCGATTTAGTGAACTGTAATTGGCTATCAGATTCCATTTTCATTACTTCCAGTCTTAACTTCTGGTGTAATTTTGGAAAAGGAAACCATTTAGGCGAAAAGAAACTCTTTAATTTATAAATCGTACAAGTCTGTATAACATTGGTAATTTAGTCTGGAAATGGTAACTCCATACAGATGAACGTAAAGAGTAGTGCTATAATCTTCTCTCTATTTTAGAAAATTTTATTCATTTCGCGTATATTTGTGTCGGCTTGATTGTTAAAATAGAATAAAATTTTAGCAAATTTTTATACTTACTTTTGAATGCACGTATTATTAAAATAATTTTCTTCATTTAGAAAACAGAAAATTACTTATTTTAGATTTTGTTTTTAAATTGGATTATGTTTTTAAAACGCATATCGGAAGACGTTTCAACTTAAATTATGTATAAATATTTTTACTTTCAATTACCCATATGTATACATAGGGTAATGAAAGTATAGCATTCAATAAAAAAAAAAATTAAAAAAAACCACATTTCTCTACATTTCGTAACATTCTGATTTCAAAAAAATGATCTAGAAAAAATGTCTGCCTGTGTGTGTATCTGTGGTCAGCATAACACCCGAACAAATTGACCTACGATGATCAAATTTGGTATGCGGGTAGCTGGTGGCCATGGGACCTACCATTAAGGTTTTCGTCAAAATTGCGCATGCGCATAAGGTAGCTGCCATTGAAAAAATCATGTTTTTCAGTAATTGCTAAAAAATGGCTCAAACTATTTTGTTTAAAATCACTGTGGTAGTGCCTCTTAATGTGACCTAAACGTCCCAACCTCCGAAATTCAAAAACGAATTCCTTTAACACACAGTTCTCTTTCCTTGAGCATACCTCAACAACGATTGTTTTTCTTCTCTTTTCAGTTTCACTTACAAGAAAGGATAATATACGAATTATCGAAAAGTATATCGCCAAAATCATCACTTTGGCGGATTTTTTTTTTTTTTTTTTTTTTTTTTTTGTAAAGATTCATTAAAGAATTATCGCAAAAAATACCACCAAAATGGCCGCTTTTGCTAAATAAATGATGAAAATGTAAAATCGGTAAATGACACAAATCCACGTCAGTATTATAGTGTAATTGAAAGTTGTGCGATGTTCCACACCCCTAGTTTCCATTGGAATGCTTATAAAAATATTGGTTTTGAATTTTTAAAAGATAATTATTAAATAGCATTCGTAATTAAATTTTTCTTGAGTAGAAAATAATACAACATAAATGTATCGTAATTAAGGCGTTCTTTAATGTTATAAACATATGCCACATGGCGATAATTTTTCATTTGGCGAATAAGTTAGTAAACAATCTCTAATAATAACTTCAAAATTAACATAAAACACTGCGACTTCAAAACGCTCAACGAAACAGCTCATTTGGTTTTTCCCTTGTAATTGGATTTTCTTTCATATACGCAAAACGGTACCAAAGAACATAACAGGTGTCTATCGAAATAGTTTCATTTAGCTAAACTAATTTTTTAAGGTATACGTATAGGTTTCAACATTTTTTTTTTTAATTTTCAATTTAAAAATTAGACCTTTGCACCTTGAAAAGTGCATTATTTGTTAAACTGTTTCCAATAAAAAAAATTTTTAATTTCTTCAATTTTAATAATTAATTAACATTTAATCAACTAATTAGGGTAATTACGAAAGGTAATGACAAATATTCTAATTAACCCACAGATACAATTTTGGTGTTCAATAATGCGGAATACCCTGCTCTATGTTTTGACCCTATTAATAGAATTTTACCGTGTGTATATTTTGTGATATCTTGCTTTAAGTGAATCTATTAGAAAAATCCAAGTTTTTTTTATACAGAATCTTATCTTTAAAATTCAATTAAAAAAATATTTATTTACAAATCACTTAGTATTTAGGGTCAAAACATTCAACAATGTATGCAGATTATATAGCATAAAATAAATTTCAAAAAATATTATTTAAACTGGAGTTATTACTGTTTGAATGAAATGCAAAATAGAAAAAACTACAATCTGAGACTCACTTTTAAAAAAGTATTTTTTATATAATTTTTTTTTATTATTATTATTATTATACTAATTATTATACATTTCCTTTTTAGTATGCTCCTCCATCATAGGGTTTCCTTCTTTTGTGTTGTTTTTATTTTGCTTTTGTTTTTTACGGCCTTACAAATCTTCCCCGATTTTTGCGAGTTTTGCGATTTGAAGCCTATACGTATACCTTAAACAGTATTTATTGGTACGCAATTAAGTAGCTAACAACTGTCACTTTTGCATTTCAAAGAAGTATTTTTAATTATTAAGAATCGTTAAACCGATATAATCTGCAATGAAAAGAATAACATCTAATCAGTCATTCCAAACGCGATGAATATACTATACCCTGAAGCGATATCTTTTAATAAATATCTCTGTTTCGCTATCTTCCTGTGCATTTCTTGCTCTTTGATTTCTTTTATTTCATCTAATTAATGAAGTAATAACTAAGCTGAATACACACAGACCCAATCAATGAGAAGCCTAATATATTTCTGCCAACATCGCCTTTTTTGCACAGTGTATCTTACCTCCAGGCTATACAGACGTTAGCGCAAGATGAGCTAAAAAACGTACGACAACTTCTGTCGTATTATTACGTCAAAACATCTACAGATGCAGGTGAGGCACGTGGTTCCAAACTTTATCTAACCCAGTTTCAAAATGTCTTACTTCTTTTCTTTCTTTTTAACTAATTTCTTACAGATTACCATACTCATCTTAAGTTTTTATTTACAACAGCCATTATAAATCCTAGACTGAGAGACGACTGCAATTTTTGGACCCCACAGAACATCATTCTGAATTTTTTATAGAAATTGGTGAAAAGTGAGTAGATTACGAATCCACTGGTCTGCCGTGGAAAAAATGGCCGAAACTGGTCAAAAATCGACTTTTAATAAGTTGAAGTAAATCCAATTGCCAAATGCGCCATCACTTTCCAAATAATGAGCATTTTCTTTTTATTTAGTAACCCTCACTCTTTAATTTTCAATTAAGAAGGCTACAGACGATTCAGATATCTGGCGACTGTCTACTTGCATCTATTAAAAGGGAGCAAAGTTGGCAATAAACATTACGTCACTGATGACGTAATTAATGTCTCTAGTTTGGCTTAATTTTAAAAGATACAAGTTTTCCGAGCCAAAGATCAGAAATCGTTTGTGTTTTTTCTCATTGAAAATCAAAATGCAGTGGGTTGCCAGACAAAAAAGTTTGTTCTTTTTGGCAATCGGATCTTTACTTTTTGTTTCATTCTTCAATTAATCCTTTTTTTTTTTTTTTTTTTTTTTGTTACCTAATTTTAAAATCAGGGAATCCTTGTAATATAGTCTTAACATGCTCTTTCTACATAATTCGAATAAATAGCATTTCCTGTTCGGTAAAATTTCTAGGAAAACGTACAATAATTCTTACATTTAGGTCTAAGAAAGTCCGGCATTTTATAAAGTGGATAAATATTGTTGCCCAAATTCTCTGTATATAGTTGTGAATAGTGACGTATTATTTTAAAATTCTATTGTAAATTATTTTATCTTATTTTATTTATTAACAGCGATAATACAGGTTAGAAAAAGGTGGCAACACCTAAAGCAATCGGGAAATTTCAAGATATTTCTTTTATTTATCGAGTTGGATGGATGTTTCGAGAATGTTCTCAAGCGCCTGTATAAATAAGACCGCAGATCGGGAAAGTTTTTCGTTTGACTTCGGAACTCGATGAAAGCGGATCGCTTTTCCTACCTATTGGAGTGAACATGTATAATCGCTGTATTCAAAGTTGTTTTTATTGAAGCTTGTGTTGAAGCTTGGTAGCGATTGCACTGTTCTTCGAATGACTTTTGTGTGTTTTCTGCAGTGAATAAATAATAGTTTTTATCTTAAAAACTGTGCCATCATTGCCTCAGTGGAAAAATTCATAACAATATTCTAAAGAGTGGCTGAGGTTCATACATCAGCGATAACATATATAACCAATACACATTAAAGGTACATTTCCTATTGTTATGAATTTTTCCACTGAGGCAATGATGGCGCAGTTTTTAAGATAAAAACTACTATTTATTCCCTTCAAAAAACTCATAAAATTTATTCAAAGACAATAGTGTAATCACTCTCAAGCTTCAACACAAGCTTCAACAAAAACAACTTCGAATACAGAGATTATACAAGCTCACTCCAATAGGTAAACAAAGCGATCAGCTTTCATCGAAGTTCGAAGTCAATCTGAAAACTTTCCCGATCTCCGGTCTTTATATACCAGGCTCGTGAGAACATTCCCGAAATATCCAGCCAAATCGTCGAAAAAGAAACATCTCGAAATTTCTCGATTGCTTTAGGTGTTGCCACCTTTTTCTAACCTGTATTATCGCTGTTAAAAAATAAAATAAGATAAAATAAATTACAATAGAATTTAAAATAATACGTCACTATTTACACTATATACAGACAATTTGTGTAACACTATTATCCCCAAAAAACTTTCTTCCATTCCAACAAAAATGCGTGCCGTTTCTCCTATGAAAGAACCTTCAGAAAGTGTTCTAAAAAGAAAATAAGAACCAATAAATATACTCCAGGCGAAGCGATATTTCAATGTATTTTTCCTCTTGCAACACTTTCATGCCGGAATATATATTATTCATATAAACACTCTTATATCTTGCACTTCGAATAAAGAAAAATGCAACGTCTTGTATGTCAGTTCTTCAAAGGTGTCCAGAACTCAATATTCTAAAATCTTTATTTTTAAGAACAGTTTTTAAAAAAAAAATTATGCATTACTGCATTGTGATTTGAAACTGAGATAACTATTTTAAATTTTCCAAATTTAAAAAGTATGTTTTTTTTTTTTTTTAATAATTAAAAAAAAAAAAAAAAAAAAAAAAAAAAAAAAAATTGACATTTTCTAAATTTGATATGTTAACTTTTTTTAAAAAATAATTTCATTTTTGCAATAAACTACTTTTTATAATTCATATTTTAAATTGTCTTCAAGATTTTTCAATAAAATATTTAGAATTTTTTTTTTTTCAAAAAAATAGTTTTTTTGCGAAAACTATATAAAACCCATAGGTTCCCCTTAAGGTCCAAAAACTTTTTAGAAAAAAGTTAAATCAAAATACACAATTCCTAAAGACAAATTAAAGAAATGTATATTAAAAATAACTGTGGAAAGTTTCACACATACATACTGTTGCACAAATTGTCTGTGTATAGCGTAAATAGTGACGTATTATTTTAAAATTCTATTGTAATTTATTTTATCTTATTTTATTTATTAACAGCGATTATACAAGTTAGAAAAAGGTTGCAACGCCTAAAGCAATCGAGAAATTTCGAGATGTTTCTTTTCCGACGAATTGGCTGGAAATTTTGGGAATGTTCTCACGCGCCTGGTATATAAAGACCGGAGATCGGGAAAGTTTTCAGATTGACTTCGGACTTCGATGAAAGCTGATCGCTTTGTTTACTGGAGAGAGCTTGTATAATCGCTGTATTCGAAGTTGTTTTTGTTGAAGCTTGTGTTGAAGCTTAAGATTGATTACACTGTTGTCAGTGAATAAATTTTGTGCCTGTGAAGAGTGAATAAATCGTAGTTTTCATCTTAAAAACTGTGCCATCATTGCCTCAGTGGAAAAATTCATAACAATACCAAGTAGTTACACCAAAAGCCATCACTGAGAAAAACAGTTTCAAAGTTTCAAGGTAACATGTCAGAGAAACTGCTGTTATGTAACAAAATCTTAAATATTTCAAGTTCTACTAAATATAGAAACAAGATTTTTTTTAAAAATATTTGTAATAATTTTTACAATAATATTTTTTTTTTTTTTTTTTTTTTGAGGATTTTAAAAAAATTGAGTCTCAGATAATTCGGAAAACTACAACTTTAAAACAGTAATGTATTCGCTTTAGTTTAAGGCGACGGAAGAAGTGCAGAGCCGAAACAACGCATCCGCTATACTAAACTTCAACTTAACTAGACATCACTGAGACGGTAGATCATACCAGTGCTCATAGGTATTTAATCCATTTTGGCGGCGTGAAAGCATAATGTTCGCCAAACCACAAGAGAACAAAAGGCTCTAAGGTTTGGCGAGAATTATGTCTTCACTCCGCCAAAATGGATTAAATACCTATGAGCACTGTCACGATCTACCGTCTAAGTGATGTCTAGTTAAGTTGAAGTTTAGTATACATAAAGTGCCCTCTTCTAGACTAGCGAAATTAGTTTATATTTATAAAGAATTTCTTTCTGATTCCAAATATTAAACAAAAGTTCTTTAAAAATTTTGTTATTTTAATATTAAGAAAAGAAAAAGCACCAAAACCTGTCCGATAAAAATACCTGTAGTTGTGACGTCATGACATCCTTCCGTTCTCTATGGTTAACGTGAGGTTTCTGCCAAATAGTTGGCGTTGGTTTGGTAGACAGTTGCCATATCCCGTACGAGTTGCGCGAAACTTTCAAAACTGGTTTCTGCTGTTGCATTTCATGCCTAGTTGTTCCAGATCAAGAAAAGTCATATTTAATTCAAGATGAATTAATCGTTTTCTGACCAAAGTCTAACAGGTGAACTTTGGGTGTCAAATTAAAAGAGGAAAAAAGAAAATCTCAGTGATCAGATATTTTTATGCTTATGGCCTTTTTTGAAACATTTTGAATTGAATAAAAAATATTTAAAATTGTCTATTGTAAATAAATTTTAACTAAACTTTTAGTTCGAAACATTTTGATTTTGTATAAAAGGGTGAAAACGGTTCGTTAAGAAACGCCATCCAAGAAAAATATTGTTGCGTGGACGGGTTCGAAAGATTTGAAGCCAAAGCAGATCAAAACTTGCATACATTTATTCCACTATAACTCATCACAGATTCTTTTACAACTCCAGAACTTCTCGTTCTAGTAGACAGAATACAGCTCTTTTCAGAACAATAGAGCACAAAACAGCAGTTAAAAACTTGACAACACAACTGCTCAAATCGCTGCAAAAGACAATGCAATACAGTTCGCTTTCGGAACTCTCTGAACGCTCACTGAGACTCAGTAATTCCAGTCAATTAATGGACACATCTAACAACTAACTCCATTATCCACTCCCTGAGCTTTTATTGGGGAGGTGAACATACGTGAACCTTGTAGAGGTAGATATTTGCAGAACTTTCCAGATCGTAGTTGAAAAGTCCTATATATGTACATGGGTACCAAAAATGTCGCCAAATGGTCGCCAAGTTTGACTACAAAAATTAGTCGCCAAAACCGTCGCCAACTTGGCTCTATCTCGTCAATTTGGCGAGATTGCCATTACCATAATGTTAAATGTCCTGCTCCTTAAAACTCGCTTCCCAACGTTATCTCTGTAAAACTCTTTATCAAGCATTAAGACCCATATTGCAGGGAAGCTAAGCTCAGACGAACTTATTGCACTGCCTTATGCGAGATGAACATAAATTTTACTATTTACAAAATTAACACTACGAAATATTTACAAACATACAAAAATTCGTAACAATATAAAAAAAAATACAGTGAATTTGTAGATGAAATATAATTTTAGAATATCTACTTTCATAGAATACCTACTTATTATATTCTTCTTAGCATACATTTGTATAAGCATCTCTTATTACTAAGAAATAAATAGCCTATACTTTCTTAGTTTATCTTCTGAATGCGTCATTTCACACTTCTACCATTGATGAACTGTTATTCTTCTCTCATTAAGTTATCAAAGTTGTCAGTGGAGTTCATCTACTACGCCGTCATACGGCGACATAACGAAGTTAATTACGATGTTTCGCAATCAGAATTTTGTTATCCATTCAATGATAATAATGGAATTTATTAAGTTTCATGCATCAAATTATACGCACGAGATTTTTATTTCCAGATTGCAGGATTACCAAACATGCAAATTAACTGCAAAATGAGATGTGTGAATGCGTGTATATTTCACTCCCAAAGCAATGTCTCAATTCACGTAAGTGACAAATTGAATTGTGATCGTAACTTTAAATGAAAATATCTTTAACGCACATTTCATTGCAAGGTCCAGATACAGTCAAACTTCGTTAAGGGGGTCCGGTACCGAAAATAAAAAAAAACTTTATTTATGTACATTTTTATGTCAAAAATTTATTTTATGTATGAGATACTATTTATATATCTTTGAGAAAATGTTTTTTTAAATATTGTGTTTAGTTATTTAAAAAAAAATTAAAAACCAAGAAAAATCCATAATAATTGATGTTTGCGTATTTTGATATAAGTCAAGAAAAAATAAATTTTTTTTCAAAGTGAAAGCTTTCTGTAATACATAATTATATAAAGAAAATTTTGTCTTCACAGAATTTTGATAGGTAAATTAAAAAAAATTAAAAAAATTCTCAAAGTTAAAATATTGAAATTTTTGCTTTTTTTTTATGTTATCTTTTACGCTAAATGTTATATTTTAAAACAGAATTAAAAAAATAAAATTCTGTGAAGACAAAATATTTAAAACTATATAAATTAAATGCTCCAAAAATTTGAATAGCCAATTGTTAATGGTTCTGGAGATATATCGATTTGAATATGCAACATTTGTGAAAAACACTAGTGCTCGAAAAACGCGCTTTAAGCAGACGCTTCAAGGTGCTACGCCCATTAGGGATGTTTAAATCACAGGTAATTTTGTGGTGTTCTAATAACCGGAGGAATAAGATAAAAACATCATTCTCTTCAGGAATGTATGAACTATTTTTTAAAATCGGGAAAAAAAATTGGAATTTTTGAAGAAATGTCGGTACTGGACCCCCTTAACCGTCTAGAAACTTTTTCATCTAATTAATGCAGATTTAAATTACTTGCTATTACTGATATTTTTTAGAGCATTTGCCTTGCAAGGCTTTTATTCAATACAATAGTTTAACGAGATATACATTAAGACAAAAAAATATGTAAGCATATTTACCCCTAACTTATTATTTAAAGAAGTGTGTTATTGATTTTTGCTTTAAATTTTTAATAAAACAGTTTTTACTTTCAATTACCCATATGTGTACATAGGATAATAAATGTATAGTATTCTATAATTTTTTTTTTTTTTTATTATTATTTTTTTTGCATTTCTCTACGTTTTGGAACATCTTGATTTCAAAAAAAGTGATCAAGAAAAATTTCTGTCTGTATGTATGAGTGTCTGTGGTCAGCATGACTCCCGAACAAATTGAACTAGGATGTTGAAATTTGGCAAGACAAATAAGGTAGCCGCCATTGAAAACACCATGTTTTTCAGTAATTGATAAAAAACAGCTTCAACGATTTTGTCCACCTTCGAAATTCCATTGAAAATGCTTTAATGGCGTTAAAAGTTGAATGACAATTTGGTGTTATATGACTTTACGCCAACGGTTATAACTTCATATAAATGGTCCGATTTACAAAATTCTAATTTTATTTTGTTGACAATAGTTGTGAATGTGTTTTCTATGGAGAATCTAATATATATTGTTATAAACACATTTTTATGCATATTTTAATCTTAATTTTTTGTTAAAAACTATGTATTTTTTTAAACTTTTTATTTAAAAACTTATAATTAAATAAGTATTGAAGCTAAATTCAAAATTCTCCATAGGAACATGCGTTAATATAATATCTCTTATTTGCAATGAAAATAATACTTCTAAGTTAATTACAATTTTATTTATGTATGTTCTAATAATGTCCTAATTGGTCACTTTAATTGCAATTAGCTGATTAAAAAATTGACGGAAAAAAAGTTTATACATAAAAATGCATCATTTTTAATACTGATATACTGCTAAAAAGTTTGAAATTATAACCTAAAAATAAAGGAATATCATCTCAATTGTATATGTAACATTAATGGTTTCTTAAGTGTCATGCAATTTTGAACAATTCTTTAATTCAAAAATATCCATTAAATTTTTTTCCAAGTCGATAATTGTTGAATTTAAACGTACTTACTAATCTTGCAACTACGTACAATTCATTTTTTTTTATAACAATTTTATCACTGATAAAATATGTTCGACTGGATCTCACCGGAAAAGTCTCCAGGCCGCAATTTCATGCTTTTTATGTAAAAAAAAATCTCTTTGCATTCCACCGTCGTCATACAAAATCATTCAGAACTGCTTAGATTCTGATGATAACTTGCGTGGGTAAACTGCTTGTGAGGTTAAAATTGCGTTGGCTGAGCAAGGGTGTGCACTTGCACCCCCCCCCCCCTTCCCTTCTGAATTTGAAAATTAAATCATGGTTCGTACACTTGAAGGAGAATAAAATTCAAGGACTTTTTAAGAACTTTTCAAGGATGCGTTATCAACATAAATACATTAAAAAAAAAATCCAAATTTTTCTTATTGGCAAACAGTGCATGTTCAAATCGAGTAAACGCAACAAAAAAAATGTTTTTTTAGGTTTCAATGAAAGAAAATTTTAAGGTTACAGTTGAAAAAAAAAAATGTCCAATATATCAGAAGCAGTACTGTGTCCCATAAAAGCAAAAGTAAAGTAGCTAGTACTCACTTGGATATTACGCTAATGTCGGATGTGAACACCCATTTGATTGCCTTGTTTCATCATATTGAGACTTTCTTCAAATAATAATACAAAAGTCTTATTGATTAAAATGTCTTCTAATCTACTCTAATGACTTGATTACAAGTACTGTATAACATGCAGGTGTTTTTTTTTTCTCCATATGAAAATTTAGAATTTAGATGCAATCGCGCTATTGGCGAACATGTAGTTACATAATTTATCAATGTTTTCATTTAATTTATAAGAGCTGGGATTTTTTATGATTTTCAATGTCCATTGTATTTCAGTATTTAAAACATCGTTTTCAATTACATGCGCCTCCTTTGTCAATTTGTTGACCAAATTTTTTGAAATTCTATATTGTTAGAAAATAAAATTCAAGCACTTTATACGTATTTTTACAGAATTCAAGGTTTTCAAGCACTTGAAAAAGAAAAAAAATCAAGCACTTTTCAAGGTTTTCAAGCACTTGAAAATGAAAAAAAAAAAATCAAACACTTTTCAAGGTTTTCAAGCACTTGAAAATGAAAAAAAATCAAGCACTTTTCAAGGTTTTCAAGCACTTGAAAATGAAAAAAAAAATCAAGCACTTTTCGAGGTTTTCAAGCACTTGAAAATGAAAAAAAATCAAGCACTTTTCAAGGTTTTCAAGCACTTGAAAATGAAAAAAAAAATCAAGCACTTTTCAAGGTTTTTTAAAAATCTACGAACCATGTAAATATAAAGTGAAGAAAAGAAGTATTTAACTCTGGAAAACGGAGGTTTGAAAGAGATTTTATATTTAATATAGCTGAAATTCGTTATTTAACAATTTTTTAACACTTCATTGAGAAATCTAATTAAAAATAGGATTTGAACAAAAGTAAATCACTTTCACCAATCAGAGTGTGATCTGCAACCCCTTTGAAAATAATTCTGCCATAGCCCATATTTGAGAGGATATAACTTAGTTAGATTTATGTTTTGCTCTTATGTAAATTACATTTAAAAAAAAAATCAGTACGTACGAGCGGACTTCCGGTCGTAATTTCAGTCATCCGTTATGATATGTCATTTAAAATGTTAACATAGGTTGAATGGTTTACAAAGTAAATATTTTCATTAAATGAGGTTAAATATTAATCCTTATTCAATAATTTTAAATTTTATAGTTTTTGAAATAATTATAAATGGTTTAGGATGATAGTAAATGATTTAAATGACATTGAATAAAATGGCATTCAATCATTTAAAATTTCAAAATTTATTCATTGCTTTCATGAGGCGACATTCTTTAATCTAATTTAAATATTTAAATTTATTATGCTATAATGAACTACTTTAATATTTTCAACTGTTAAATAACTCGAAAAGCATTTGGATGAATAAAAAAAAAGTAGAATAACATTAGAAACATAATTGAATAATAAAAAAAATTCTAAACGAAATTTGAAACTTCCATGTAATAGATTCAAGTATAAGAATCAGAAAGAATTTATTTATTCATCAAAATACTCTAATTTTCGAACCCTTTTATAGGAATCGGTAGATTCGAATGACAGCCCTTACATTTGAAAATAAATAAAAAAAAAAGACTCTCTTAAGAAAAAGTAATAAATATGTTGGCATCACATTGCTCGTCTAATTTGAATTTCGTAACCATCGAGATGAGAAAAATGAAAATATAAATGAATATGTTGAAAGGGAATGAATTGAAAATTGGAAAATGTGCCTAGTATTTCAAAACAAAAAATACGAAACAAATATGTTTACATATTTACGATGGTGGCTTTCGGGTTGTTGTGATATCCTTTGAAACAAGTTCTTTCAATGATGTTTTCGAAATGCATTCGAGTTTAAGAGAAAATCCTAGTAACGGGTCATTCCCTGTACCCGCTGTGTTACAATCTTCTAGCCCAGTGCATTTAGAAACTACTTTGTTGAAAACTTTGAAATTTGGTGAGTTGGTGCGAGAATGAAATAACATAAATTGTTTTCATTTAATTTCTATCGATTATAAATGAAAAAATTAAAATAGAAAAAAGCAAAGATAGGTGGAGCTACTGCATATTAGAGTGGGCCGAAAAAAATAAAGTTTTTTAGATCAAAATCTAATAGTGCGGAAAAGTTGCTATAGGTCGGTAGAAACCAAAATAAGCAAATATTTTTGAAATAAAAAAATATTTGACCCTTGCGCATCAAGGTCAAAGTTTCGAAAATGTTACCATTTTTACTCATTTTTCCATTTTTCTAAAACATTGCTTCTGAGATTTATATTTTTTGTGGTCTATCAATATATGATATATGAGCACTAAAGAAATCATTTGTCATAATTATGATATTCTAAGTCGAAGGGGGGAAGGAAGTGAGAGGGAGTATTTCATCTAAAATTACACTTCGACCATTATAGCAGTAAGGTTCAACTGACTATGAAGTGGGACATCGCGATTAACCCCTCACGCATACATTACGAAGTGTGCAGCTCTTAGCTCATTAAAATGACTCAGAACACTTCAAAAGGAATGTAACTGTCTGTTTCAGTTCATGTGAGGGTTCTTTTGATGATATGTACAACCTTAGAACATTATTAGCAACCGTCAACCATCTAGAATTAGATAGAGGCCCAGGATCAGAAACAGCAAGATCTGGTGGACAAAATCCCTTTTGTATAGCTCGAGATATATTGATAAGATATTTTTGATCTTTACTTAGAACTGCTTCATCTAGAAGAGGAACTTCACACTCAATGCTTTCAAACTTAACAATTGGTAAATTTTTGCAGTCACGAAGTGCCTTCCAAATGGATCCAGAAAATGTGTTCGGTCTTGTAGTTTTCCCATCCAAATACTCAAACAAATGTCGGAATGGCAATTCATTAAAATGCAAAAGACAAACAGACCATTGTAGGGGTCTGCGAAGATGCAGTTCCAACTTCCGTATTATTCCGTTCCTGCAACCAGTGTTTGTTGCTGTTCCGTCACATCCGACAACATCCAATTCACCTACGGATATGTTTTGCTGAGATAAGTATGAAATAATACTAGAACTGATTTCTGAGGCCGTACTTGACTGGTGAGATACATGGCCGATATAATTAGATCCTGGCTCCTGAATCAGAGAAATGTGTTCCTCTTTCACGACTCTACGAAAATACTTTTTATGGATCGGTTCCATGACTAGTGTATCATCTTTATGGCCTTCAAAGTATAAGCCTTGAACCATTGTATTAAGGTCACACTGCAATGATCTTCTTGTCTGAGACTTCTGCCACCTTATTTTATTTTTGTGTATCACCATTGACATATCTGACTCGGTTATTATGCCTATATTCCGAAGAACACTAGTCGCAACTGCAGCAGCTGCTCTGGCAGACACATTATACCTGTCACAAACCAATGCAGTAGATTCCAGTTTTTTCTCATCTGCGAAGTGGAAGGTAAATTAGGTGCTGATGGAAGAGACATTTCATCTGTACTATCTGATTCTGTAGTATCCTCCTCGAAAGCGATATCAGTTAAATCAGTGGGTGTCTGGGATTTACTCTCAAACTCCGAAATGCCAGAAGCATTGAGTTCACGTTGTCGTTCCTTCCTGAATAGCCTATTAGTAAGTTTTTCTGTTTCTTGGATATCTATGTTACCAATTCCACCAATTCTGTCATTTCTTTGGTCATGAAGAAATCTTAGCTCCATTACAGGTACTTTTCTCGAATTATCACAGCCACAAGTGATAGAAATGTGGCACTTGCAACTATAGGTTCTTTTTCCTTAGTCACAAATGAAAGTCATTGGGCATTTGCAAGCTGCAACGTCGAAAAGTTTAGTAGCTTCCTGTTTCAGTTTCCTCAGCTTATTCTTGTAATTTTGTTTATCCTTATCTCTATTGTATTACTTTCTCAGATTTTTGTATACGTCATGGTATCTACTAACCATTTGTTTGACTTATTGTGGGAATAGAGGCCATATCAAACAAGCTTTTGACTTTTCTTGCCACTGAATCAGCAACAACAGAAAAGTTGACAGTCGTGTAATTAGCTTCCAACGCCAACTCAAATCTTTTTTCAAAACAACAACATAAAATGTCCTCGTATGTGTGGAGTTTCGATGAAGGTAAATCTTCTGGATTGCCAAGTAAGGAACAATTAAAGCCTTCCTTGTGATATGCTTTCTTGTTCCTTTCGTTTCCTCCATCGTGAATCTTCTTGAAGAAATATACACACAAAAAATTGATTAACAGAAGCGCACGAGCTCGCTGCAAACTAAATCACTAATAAAATATGAACTGGAAGAGACACATTCTTCATCGCATAGACAATGAAAGGGGAATTCCCCTCAAAGAAAGAAAAGACAAAAACGGAAGACATAAGTGATTGGGAGGGGGTGAAAAAAAAAAGCTAAAGTGATTATTTATAGGGATTATGATTTACCCTAGAGATAGTATTTCTTTGATGCCTCAACGTTTTAATAATTTCGTTTTGTTCGTTTTCATTCGTTGGAATTAGTCCCCCCCCCCATCTCCTTCAACTTTGAATATCATAATTATAGCAAATGATTTCTTTAGTGCTCATGTATCATATATTAATTGACTACAATAAAATATAAATCTCAGAAGCAATGTTTTAGAAAAATGGAAAAATACCTAAAAATTGAAACATTTTCGAAACTTTGACCTTGATGCGCAAGGGTCAAACATTTTTTTATTTCAAAAATTTTTGCTTCTTTCGGTTTCTATTGACCTATAGCAACTTTTCCGCACTATTAGATTTTGATCTAAAAAACTTTATTTTTTTCGGCCCACTCTACTGCATATACACTGACGTAAGGATTTTAAATATAAAATAATATATATTAGACGCTACTTTAGAGTTTTTAATTTATGTCATTTCATTAAGGTGATGTTTGCAAAATAAATTAGAGTTTAGGAGAAAATCCTAGTAAAGGGTCATTCCCTGTACCCGCTGTGTTAAAATCTTCTAGCCCAGTGCATTTAGAAACTACTTTGTTGAAAACTTTGAAATTTGGTGAGTTGGTGCGAGAATGAAATAACATAAATTGTTTTCATTTAATTTCAATCGATTATAAATGAAATAATTAAAATAGAAAAAACCAAAGATAGGTGGAGCTACTGCATATACAGTGACGTAAGGATTTTAAATATAAAATAATATATATTAGACGCTACTTTAGAGTTTTTAATTTATGTCATTTCATTAAGGTGATGTTTGCAAAATAAATTAGAGTTTAGGAGAAAATCCTAGTAACGGGTCATTCCCTGTACCCGCTGTGTTAAAATCTTCTAGCCCAGTGCATTTAGAAACTACTTTGTTGAAAACTTTGAAATTTGGTGAGTTGGTGCGAGAATGAAATAACATAAATTGTTTTCATTAAATTTCTATCGATTATAAATGAAAAAATTAAAATAGAAAAAATCAAAGATACTGCATATACACTGACGTAAGGATTTTAAATATAAATTAATATATATTAGACGCTACTTTAGAGTTTTTAATTTATGTCATTTCATTAAGGTGATGTTTGCAAAATAAATTAGAGTTTAGGAGAAAATCCTAGTAACGGGTCATTCCCTGTACCCGCTGTGTTAAAATCTTCTAGCCCAGTGCATTTAGAAACTACTTTGTTGAAAACTTTGAAATTTGGTGAGTTGGTGAGAGAATGAAATAACATAAATTGTTTTCATTAAATTTCTATCGATTATAAATGAAAAAATTAAAATAGAAAAAATCAAAGATACTGCATATACACTGACGTAAGGATTTTAAATATAAATTAATATATATTAGACGCTACTTTAGAGTTTTTAATTTATGTCATTTCATTAAGGTGATGTTTGCAAAATAAATTAGAGTTTAGGAGAAAATCCTAGTAACGGGTCATTCCCTGTACCCGCTGTGTTAAAATCTTCTAGCCCAGTGCATTTAGAAACTACTTTGTTGAAAACTTTGAAATTTGGTGAGTTGGTGAGAGAATGAAATAACATAAATTGTTTTCATTAAATTTCTATCGATTATAAATGAAAAAATTAAAATAGAAAAAATCAAAGATACTGCATATACACTGACGTAAGGATTTTAAATATAAATTAATATATATTAGACGCTACTTTAGAGTTTTTAATTTATGTCATTTCATTAAGGTGATGTTTGCAAAATAAATTAGAGTTTAGGAGAAAATCCTAGTAACGGGTCATTCCCTGTACCCGCTGTGTTAAAATCTTCTAGCCCAGTGCATTTAGAAACTACTTTGTTGAAAACTTTGAAATTTGGTGAGTTGGTGCGAGAATGAAATAACATAAATTGTTTTCATTTAATTTCTATCGATTATAAATGAAAATTAAAATAGAAAAAAGAAAAAATAGGTGGAGCTACTGCATATACATTGACGTAAGGATTTTATATATAAAATAATATATATTAGACGCTACTTTAGAGTTTTTAATTTATGTCATTTCATTAAGTGGTACTTTTTGTATGTACTCACAAAATTCCAAGGTTTTATAGAAAGTAGTTTCTAAATGCACTGGGCTAGAAGATTGTAACACAACGAGAATAAGTAATGGTTCATACTAGGACTTCCTCTTAAAAAAATCAATACAATCAGTAACTTTAAACGTACACACAACTTGTTCTTATTATATTCAAACCATACATATTTTTTTTAATAAAAAGAGGGCAAACGTTATCAATAAATAAATAAGTTTTCCATAAAATATTATAGTACTACCTGTAACAAAATCCATAAGAAAATACATTTATATGAGATATTAAATCTAACAATTTTATATTTTGGAAAAGAGAATATTGTAAAATATTCCATAAAAATACAATCTCGAAATTTAAATGCATGCATTTTAAAAATTCTTGCGCTAATTTTACTTTTAAAGCATCGCAAATGAATTTGTATTTTCTTTGGTATTACTTTGAAACTATACCTGGAAGGATATAAATATATTGGATTTGGGTATAAATATGTGGAAACCTTAGAATTGATCCCAGAATCATATTGGTAAAATATAAATCTATTAGTTTATCGTTTGGTAGCAACGACAATTCTTTATATGTCTCATTCAAGAAACTAGGGGTGTGGAACATCGCAGAATTTTCAATTACACAATAATATTGACGTGGATTTGTGTCATCTACCTTATTTATATTTTCATTATTCGTTTAGTAAATATGGACAGTTTGGAGAAATTTTTCACGATAATTCTTGTACGGGTCTTTAAAAAAAAAAAAAGGCCTTCGCCAAAATGATGGTTTTGACGATATCCTTATCGATAATTCTTATATTATCCTTTCTTATAAGTGAAACTGAGAAGAGAAGAAAAAACGATCGTTGATGAGGTATCCTTAAGGAAAGAGAAATCTGTGTTGAAGGCCTTTGCTTTCCAACTTTTTCAGCCATTAAAACATTTTTATGAAAATTTCGGTGGTAGATATTTTTAGAACACCTTAAGTGGCATTATCACCGCGATTTTGAACAAAATCATTAGAGCCGTTATGTAGCAATTACTGAAAAACATGATTTTTTCAAAAGCAGCTACCCTATGCGCGAATTTGACGAAAACTCTAATGGTAGGCCCTTGTGCCATCCTCACACCGAATTTGAACATTGTAGATCAATTTATTCGGGAGTTATGCTGACCACGTACCCACAGACATACATTTTTTCTAGATAACTTTTTTGAGATCAGGGTATTCCAAAACGTGGTAAAATGCAAAAAAAAAAAAAAAAAAAAAAAAAAATTTGGACGAATACTATACTTTCATTACCCTATGTATACATATGGGTAATTGAAAGTAAAGATAAAAGATTAGAAATATCTGTAACCTGTTAGTCAGGATAAATATGCAAAAGATAATTTTAATTTTAAATAATGAATGTTCGTGTTCTTTTAAACACATTAAACATGAATGCTTACGTAATAGACTGCGAGGCGACTGCAATTTTTGGACCCCATCGGACATCATTCTGATTTTTTTTTTTATAGAAATTAGAGAAAAGTGAGTAGATTACTAATCTACTGATCTGCCGTGGCAAAAATGGCCGAAACTGGTCAAAAATCGACTTTTAATAAGTTGAACTAAATCCAATTGCCAAATGAGACATAACTTGCCAAATAAAGAGTATTTTTTTATTTGGTAACCCTCACTCTTTAATTTTCAATTAAAAAGGTTGCAGACGATTCAGATGTCTGGCGACGGTCTACTTGCATAGATGCACTATCTAAATGCATTTTATCTAAAATAATTTTTCAAATTGTAAAAGTAAATTGTTTTATTTGTTACACAAATAAAATCTCTGGTTCGGAAAATTTATATCTTTTAAAAGTAAGCCAAATTGGCAACATCAGTTACGTCATCCCTGACGTAATGTTTATTGCCAACTTGGCTCCCTTTTAATAGATCTATTAAAAGGGAGCCAAGTTGGCAATAAACATTACGTCAGGGATGACGTAACTGATGTTGCCAATTTGGCTTACTATTAAAAGATATAAATTTTCCGAACCAGAGATTTTATTTGTGTAACAAATAAAACAATTTACTTTTACAATTTGAAAAATTATTTTAGATAAAATAAAGGTTCAAAATTACACAGTAAATGGGAAAACTGTTAGCGTCCTTTTTTCATAACATTTTCGAAAATTATGCATGTATTTAAACTTTCACACGTGTGTAACCATCTCCCCCCCCCCCCCTTCTACCCGACCAAACGGTATGGTGATTAGGGTGCTAGCTTCTAGACCGCGAGATTGCGGGTTCGAATCCCGTGTAAGGCATGGGTGTGTTTGTAAATGTATGTTGGCTTGTAATTGACGAATGTTTCGGAGCATTATAGCCCTCGTGTTGCTGACAGCACCAGATAATCTGAAAACAACCAACTAACCATCTCTCCCTCACGTGAGGAAGGGATGGGACATTCGTCTTGCTCTTTTAATTTGCTTATTAAGGGTTAATTGCTTATTAAGGGTTATTTGCTTATTAAGTTGATTCCTTCTATATCGGTAATGTTAATTTGTCATATTTCAAGTACCTTTTTCTCAGAAAGTAATTGAAATAGAAGCCTAATTTTTTTTTCAGTGCATTTAGCAGACACTTGTTATTCTACTGAAGTTAGCTTTTAATTGTAATTAGCTTACTTTTTTTGTAAAGAAATTTTTGTGAGTGTCAAATTTGTTAAAAATCAAAAAAAAAATTCGCCAAAATAAGCTAAAACAAAAATATTTTTAAAATAACAACATTTTAATTCTGTGTATATAGATACATAAAAGTAATACGTAGTAAAAAAGTTCAGAAGATAATTTGTGCAGTTTCTGAGAAAAAGGTACATGAATATTGAAAAATGTTGTTTTGAGTAAAACACAATTTAAAGAAAAACTTAACTTACACTAATACTTACCAATTTTGTCTTGAAAAAATTATTAAAAATCCTTCTAGTTGAGGTATTATTATAAATGAGGTATCCTTTAAAAAGGGGAAAATTTAAATTTTGATAAACAATAATAACCTCAAAATTTATTATTTAAAAATTTTAGGGTACAAACTCCCCTTAAACTAAAATAAAAATAAATACAATCATACTTACATTTTTAAGTGTGTTAAAATGTTTCAAAATGTAATTAAAAAAATTTCAATGTACTATCACCAGAAAATAATTTATTCGAAACCTTTTTGTAAAAAGTGTCCCATTCCTCATTCTCTCCCATATGTTTGTTTCGCAGTTATTTCAAATTCAAATTAGGATGTCTTTTCCGAAAGGCAAATCCTCACGATACAAAATTTAATCCGGGACTTTTTCACTCTATGCTGCTACCTTCAAAGAAACATTATTTTCAGGCATCAATTTGCTTATCAATATTTTTAAAAAAGTGTGTACGTCATACGGATTAAACAGCATTCTCTACTTTAGGAGCTCCAAAAAGCTGTCACTAAAACATCGCAAAGAAAAGAAATTACACAACACACCTTCTTCTAAAAAGTGTTTATTTACTTCCGAATACTACACGGTAGAAGAAATCAAAGAAAAATAAATTATAAAAGAATCTGTTTTTCAGTAAGACGTGAAAATGGGGTACGTGAAAATGGGGTATTGTCTGAAGAAGGATTATCGATTGATAGTTAACTTAAGACTTTACTCTCAAAGGAATTTAAGATGCAAAATAGTTTTTTCAATGATTACTTTAAAAATAAATATTAAATAGTGTTGCACAAATTGTCTGTATATAGTGTAAATAGTGACGTATTGTTTTAAAATTCTATTGTAATTTATTTTATCTTATTTTATTTATTAACAGCGATTATACAAGTTAGAAAAAGGTGGCAACACTTAAAGCAATCGAGAAACTTCGAGATGTTTCTTTTTCGATGAATTGGCTGGAAATTTCGGGAATGTTCTTACTCGCCTGCTATATAAAGATCGGAGATCGGGAAAGTCTTCATATTGACTCCGGACTTCTATGAAAGCTGATCGCTTTGTTTACCTACTAGGGTGGACTTGTATAATCGCTGCTTTCGAAGTTGTTCTTGCTGAAGCTTGTGAGCCATTACACTGTTGTCTGTGAATAAATTTTGTGCCTGACAAGAGTGAATAAATAGTAGTTTTCATCTTAAAAACTATGCCATCATTGCCTCAGTGGAAAAATTCATAACAATAGTGTCTGTATAGTGATATGAAAATACTCATTACTAGGTTCTTTTATGTGCTTTTAAATAAATAACTACTGTTTAAGGTTGTCTAGGACTCAAAATTTTAAAAATTCTCATTTTTTTTTATTATTATTATTATTAATTTTTTTATAGTAAAAAGTAATTAAAAGATTTATAAATAAAATGACACAAAATTTTTTGTTTCTATCATTAATAGAATTTGAAATATTTAAGTTTTTGTTACATGACAACAGTATCACGGACTTGCTGTCGTAAAACTTAGGAGCAGTTTTCCTCGGTGAAGGCTTTTTGTCCCTTTTTTGAGTTTAAGTGAAGTTAACTTAAAAACTACTTGTTGTAAATGTATGAAACTTTCCACAATCATTTTTCATATATATTTCTTTAATTTGTTCTCAGGAATTATGTATTTTAATTTAACTTTTTTTTTTTAAAGTTTTTATTACTTAGCATAGGGGAGATCGAGTTTGGTTGAAACTGGGGCAGGTTGAAACAACCGCCCCTGATTAAAAATCTGTTCAAAAATCTGATTTTATAAGTTTAAATTTTTCATCCAAAGAGGGCAATCCAGAAACGTCTAACCTGCATTATATGTACAAGAAAAACTTTTTTTTTTTTTCAACATGTTTAGTATTTTAAAAAGAAAAAACTGTTTTTAAGAAGGATGAGTAAATTTTCAAAGCTTAATAAGATATCGCATTTTGTCTAGTATAGACTAGTAAAAGTTATTTATTCATAAAGGGTGTATAGTGCATAGTTGTGGCTTGCAATTCACCTGTTTTGAAAAGCACACGTGCATGGCTACTGGTACTTAGCGTCTTGTTAAGTTAAAATGACGTATTGGTGCAGGTTGAAACAAAAGGGACGGGACTATACTAAACTTCAACTTAACTTGACATTATTAGATGGTAGATCGTCAAGTGCTCATAGGCAATTTATCCAGTTTGGCGGCGTGAAAGCATAATGCTCGCCAAACCATATAGCCTTTTGTTCGACAAACGGGATGGACAGGAATACTGTATCACCCCATTCAATTTTCATTCTTCTCCTGTCCAACAAGAAAAAATCAAACTCAGCCCAGCAACCCTGTAGAGAACAAAAGGCTATAAGGTTTGGCGATAATTATGTCTTCACTCCGCTAAAATGGATTAAATGCCAATGAGCACGGTGAAGATCTATATCGTCTAGTGATGTCAAGTTAAGTTGGAGTTTATTATAGTTGAAACAGTGTCTCATTCCCTCTATGTGCCCTCTTGCTTGTGTCCACGTGAGGTTAGAAACCTGGCATTAAACAATGTGCTTGTTCCTTCATCATATAACGTTGCTGATTGATTTACCGGATATGTAAAAAGACACACAAATTTGTCCATTAGAACTCTGCAAGCAACTGCAGTCAACTCGCGATAACTCGAAGTTCAATGGACTGGCCGAATTCTTCGAGTTATACGAAGTTCGAGTTATCGAGAGTTACTCGGTAGTTATTTGCTATTCAAGGCATACTCTTGGGACCTAATGAAAACTTCGAGATAAACGGATATTCGATTTATGAAACTTCGAGTTATTACGAGTCGACTGTAGTTTAGCTCGAGCTACCACCTTTAACCAGCGCAAATTCCAAATTGTTTTTTGAAAATTATTCTCGTGTCTTTGAAAACAAAATTTTCAAGCTGCTGAGACATACAACATAAAACATGGACGATACAAAAATAACTAGTCCATTGCCAAAACAGAATTATTGCTGGAAAATGTATCAAGCAAGTGTGATATTTTACCTCAGTCGAGCATGGGACTCTAGTGACAGTCACTATAGCTATTATTTCTGTGACAGGAAATGCAGTATCATCGATATTCGTGTTTCGTAGGGTAGTGTTCTGATATGGACCACCAAGTGAATCACCAAGATGTGTAGGATTAGCCAATCTTTCAGGTTAGATGAAGGACACCGACTTTATTGCCTTTTTGAAACATTTCATTTCATTCAAGCAAGGTGCGAATTCCACATTTCTATCAATATCATAGATTTCTGTACAAGAAACGGTATTGGTCTCTTGCGCTTTGCACAACATTGCTCCCTCATACCTTATCCTATCGATCATAGTTCCTTTGCACCTCTAAAAAAGTGTACTAATACTAGAAGTCGGGGATATATCGATACGACGATATTTGTATCGATATTTCTAAAAAAATATCGATATTAAAAATATCGATAAAAGTCACCGATATATCGATATTTTCAAAAATTTTTAGTTTTTGGATGATCGTTTTGTAGTTAAATGTGTTTTTTCAATTTTCTTTTTTCCATTTTCAAAAACTTCAAAACTGAATTTTGAACTTGGCTGAAAGACAGTTAAAATGGCACCAATATTCAATATTTTTCCCATACTAAAAGCTATTGAAAATTATCTTAACTTTTATTAAAATCACTGCACCAATTAAGCGAAAATGTAACTTTTTTTTTTTTTTTTTTTTTGTAAAATATCCATTTCAGTTGAGAAAGTAGTCACCTTACAAACAAGCAATCATGAAAAGTAGAAATTTACCCCAAAAAGCTTTGTTTCAGGCAAAATTGAAAATCAAATAAAAAAAAAATCTTGTATCGATACATCGATATTTTTTTCTATGCAACGATATAGTATCGATATTTATTTTGATCGATATTTCCGACCTCTAATTAATACCGTATGTGACAGTTGGATAAAAGACAAAAGAATTTCCGAAATTCCCGTAAAAATGCCTTAATGGCTTAAAAAGTTGGAAAAAAAACACCTATAACACAAAGTTCTCTTTCTTTGAGCATAGTTCATCAACGATCGTTTTTTCTTCTCTCCCCTGTTTCATTTATAAGAAAGGATAATATAGGAACTGTCGAAAAGTATGTCGCCAAAATCATCATCATTTTTTTTTTTTTTTTTTTTTTTTTTTAAAGAATCATACATGAATTATCGCAAGAAATATCGCCAAACTGGCCACTTTTGCTAAATGATTGATGAAAAAAACGGTAAATGACACAAATCCAAGTCAGTATTATAGTGTAATTGAAAGTTATGCGATGTTCCACACCCGTAGTTCAAGATGAATTATATTCCGAAAATTTTAATTAATTTTTTTTTTCAATCATAATATTTATCTTGAAGGTAAACATCAGTTAGTTTTTGTAAATATTTATGATTATAATTAATCCTATACAAATTTTTTCCGAGTCTGATAATTTTTTATGCTTTCAAATCAGAAGATCGTTACAGGGATTATTGGGATTTGTGCACCACGAAATATATTAGATTTAAAAAAAAACAAAATATAATTAATATCCAAAGGACATTAAAATAGTTGTCCCCATCAAAAAAATTCTATGTTTGTTTGAACTCCATGTTTACATTGTTAAATAAAAGTAGTACTTTTTTATGTTTCACACACTGAAAATAAGTGAAAATATGTTATAGATATTGAAAACAAGTTTTATGATGCATTTAGTTAAAAAAAAGCGTAAATAATGAAACTTTTTCCTTAAAGCCTTAACACAAATTGCATTGAAAAAAACTCTTTGACTTGGATTATGTTTGAAAATAGATATTAAAGTAAAAATAGATTCTTTTTTATCCAATATACACTGGTCATCAAAAATAATGGACGATGATGGAATGAAAACGTAACTGATACTTAATGGAAACTTATTGACAGAAATTTAAACAGAAGCATTAGTGAATATAAATTACAACGTCTGGCAGTTGACTATTCTTAAAATATTGAAATTAAAACCAAATTTATGGAAATCGTAAAACTTAAGTCACCACTTTTCGAATTTTTTTTCTTTATTATGGTGAAAGGTCACCTCGGACATATAGGCATACCTCACATCTCGATATCATAGACTTTACCAAAATGTTAATCAAGTCTTGTGAAACTGCAAGTCCCTCTTCTAAAAATTTGTTGCGTATTAATACTTTAAACGATGAATATTTCACAGAGAATGGACAGCAGCAACCTTTTTATTAACAATTTTAATAAAACACAGAAGTTTTCCGTTTTTTAACTCTGTTGCCAAATACATTCACACAGTAAAACAGCAAACGATTATATTATGCGCAAACAATTATATTATGTGCGGTGACGTCATCGCCGTCAGATCTTAGAGCGCAACAAAGTTCATCCGAACGTAAAGTTTATCGTTGTTATCCCCCAGACCTTGTGGTTACAAGCCACATTTTTATATTAGGATAAGTGATTGATATCGTGTTAATGGTGAATTAAAGAAAAATATTTGATCTGGCTAGTAATACATGCAGAAAGTGTAAGTCAGTCTCTAAAATTAAAGAAGAATGATATATTTAGCTTTTTTAAAGTTAGTACAAATAAAAATTTGTGTACGTATTTTTTTTTTTTCTTTCAGAAAAACTGTTGTTAAACTGTTATATTTCACTTTACCATCCTGATTAACATATTAGACAAAAAGTAAATTAGTTCTGCATAATTTTACGTAAAGCTTTGAATCACATTGATAAATTTCTTCATTGACTTTAAATATAGAAAATTATGTTACAATTTTAAAACTCACAAAATTAAAAATATAATACATTGTATTACATTATATATATGATTTAAATTTATAACAAATGTCAAAAAATATTATTAATTACTATATAATATTTTGAATTTTTCGTTCTCATTGAAAACATTTTGTTATTATAAATATTAATTAATAGAAAATGCTTCTAAATAATTGGTAAATAATTGAATTGTATTTTGAAAGTAAACACACATTTAAAAAAAAAAAAAAAAAAAAAAAAAAACTACTATATTGTTGCGTGGACGGATTTGAAAGATTTGAAGCCAAAGCAGATCAAAACTTGCAGAAATTTATTCCAATATAACTCTTCTCAGATTCTCTTAAAACTCCAGAACTTCTCGTTCTAGTAGACAGAATACAGCTCTTTTCACAACAATAGAGCACAAAACAGCAGTTAAAAACTTGACAACACAACTGCTTAAATCGCTGCAAAAGACAATGCAGTACAGTTCGCTTTCGGAACTCTCTGAACGCTCACTGAGACTCAGTAATTCCAGTCAACTAATGGACTCAGCTAACAACTAACTCCATCACCCGCTCTCCTGAGCTTTTTATAGGGGAGGGGAACATTCTTGAGACTTCTAGAGGTAGATATTTGGAGAACTTTCCAGGTCGTAGTCGAAAATTCCTATACATGTACATGGTGACCGAAAATGTCGCAAATTGACGCCAAGTTTGGTGACATTTGGCTATTTCTCGCTAAATTAGGCGACAAAAATTAGTCGCCAAAATCATCGCCAACTTGGCTCTATCTCGCCAATTTGGCGAGATTGCCATTACCATAATGTTAAATGCCCTGCTCCTTGTAAAACTCGCTTCCCAGCTTTACCTCTGTAAAACTCGTTATCAAGCATCAAGAGACTCATTGCAGGGAAGTCAACTTAATACGAACTATTGCACTGCCTTATGCGAAATGTACATCAATGTTCCTATTTACAAAATTAACACTACGAAATATTTACAAATATACAAAAATTCGTAACAATATATTTTTTAAATGACTCATTTAAAATGTTTCGTAAATGTCATAACATAAACATAAAAGAAGTTTGGATCATCATCAGGAAGATCTAATTTCTTTTTTTTGCTTTCGGTTCAACACGAAGCAGATTGATGTAGAATTTGAAGAGACAGTTCAGAAATTGAAAAACATTTTCTTTCGTGTTTATCCGGTTGTTTTTTCTGGAGTGGTCTCGATTGATAGTCTTCATTTCTAGCTTCATGGTCCTGCTTACATAGACATTGCAATCCAATTTGTAACATGGAGGCAGAAATTATAGTACCTCGATGAAATAAAATCATGTGCACAGTGTTCGGCATGTAGTAGCAGTTATATATACTTCTTAAGAGGACATAGGACACTTTTGCCAAAATTCTTTAGTTTAGCCAAGAATTAAATAAAATTTGGCATAAACATGGAAGATGTGACTTTAAACAAAACAACACAATTTAAGCAGATAATATAAAATAGATAGTAAATTATTGAGAAAAATGCATTAAAATAACACGAAATTTTAATTTTTTTCAAAATGCTCCTCGCGACACAATATTTTGACGAACATGAAAGAAAAATTTGAAGTTGTTTATCAATATATTATAAACATTTTCAAACATGCTTTTATCTTTAGGTGCAATAGTTGAACAGAAATAAAATTTCAAACTTGGCGCCAGTGATTTCTCATTAAAAAATGCACATACTTCAAATTCCCAACATGAAAAAAAATATAAAAAATTATGTGACATAAAAAAGCATGTGTAAATTTCTTTATAGTACATTAAAAATTATTAATACAAAAAAATTAGGTGGATTTATCAAAAAATGAATCGCAAGGAGCCTTTCGAACATAAGTAAAATGGGAAAAAGCGAAGCTGAGAAAAACGCATTTTTAGCCTTTGCCAACAAGTGTGCGATGCGTTAAAATAGTTAGTTAAAATAAAGATTTTACCACTTAGAAATCATCGGATTTCAAAAATTCAACCGCGAAATTAAAGCTAGTGGCATAAGCAATTTTTATAGAATGAAAACAAAAAACGTCATTTTTGGTGATTTCAGTGTCCCATGTCCCCTTAACGTACAACTCCAAAAGTTTCCTTGCAGTATTGCTTATAAGGAGACTTAGTACACTTGCAATAAAGATAAATCGGTTGTTATTTTTTTTATTTCCTGTTATTTTACGATTCTTTGCCTTTCTATTGATGTATTACTTTTGTTTCTACTCAAATTAGAAGTTTATTATATTTTGTTTTAAAAATGGCAACTTTCAATATTAACTATATATGACTTTTACCTTCAACTTTGAAGTTTAAAATATTGTTGCACAAATTGTCTGTATATATTGTAAATAGTGACGTATTATTTCAAAATTCTATTGTAATTTATTTTTATCTTATTTTATTTATTAATTAATAGCGATTATACAAGTTAGAAAAAGGTGGCAACACCTAAAGCAATCGAGAAGTTTCGAGATATTTCTTTTCCGATGAATTGGCTGGAAATTTCGCGAATGTCTCACGCGCTTGTATATAAAAGACTGGAGAACGGGAAAGTTTTCAGATTGACTTCGGACTTCGTTGAAAGCTGATCGCTTTGTTTACCTATTGGAGTGAGCTTGTATAATCGCTGAATTCGAAGTTATTTTTGTTGAAGCTTGTGTTGAAGCTTGAGAGTAATTAAACTGTTGCCTGTGAATAAATTTTGTGAGTTTTCTGAAGAGAGAATAAATATTTTTAAACCGTGAAAACTGTGCCATCATTGCCTCAGTGGAAAAATTCATAACAATATCATGTTTAAAGAAAATCAATGTAACTTTTGTAAATAACTATTAGAGATATACCTGGAATTTTTTTTATTAAATTGTAGTGTATTACCTATAGATTAAACGGAGGTTAAAAAATTTCCTGTTATTTTCTTAATTATTTTTTAAATGTTAAATCGTTGAAAAGAAAAAGATGTTTTTCTTAAGAAACAATTTGGAAAATTGATGAAAGTTAAACAAGAAAAATTCTGATGATATTTCTTACCACATTTTTAACTCAGTTTAATCTGTAAATTATGTAGTAAAATTTCATAAAAAAAAATAATGGCATACCTCTTGTGACGATTTCTCGAAATAACGACGACGAATTACGAAGGTAGCGCTTTTATTAATTTTTTAAAAGAAGTTGTTTAAATTTAATATTATTGAGACTATCATATATTTTTTCATGCCAACTACAATCTTGTTCTTCTCTGGTTTTGTTGTCAGGGTAACACTTTGGCTGTTGCCACTCGCTTAGATAAATCTTAATCGTCCGGCTGTTGCCACTCGCTTAGATAAATCTTTACACTCTACTAGTTTGTTAGAAAAGGTACACTGAAGTTTAAAACATGACGCTTAGAGAAAATCAAAGTTAAAAGTAAAAAGCTTATCTAGTTAACATTGATAATTTTCTTTTTTAAAAGAAGATATAACATACTTCTATTTTGAGTAGAAACAAAAGTTATACATCAATGGAAATATAAAAATTACATAGAACAACATGAAATAAAAATCTCAAAATCGATATATTTTTTATTTTTAAGGTCCTGAATCCCTGGGAATGTATTGAATATTGAGAATAAGTTTGAATATGTGAATTAGGCTTTTATCCATTCCAGTAGTATTAGACTGAGAGGCTACTACAATTTTTGGACCCCATCGAACATCATTCTGAATTTTTTATAGAAATTGGAGAAAAGTTAGTAGATTACGAATCCACTGGTCTGCCATGGCAAAAATGGCCGAAACTAGTCAAAAATCGACTTTTAATAAGTTGAACTAAATCCATTTGCCAAATGCGCCATAACTTGCAAAATAATGAGCATTTTTTTTTTTATTTGGTAACCTTCACTCTTTAATTTTCAATTAAGAAGGTTGCAGACGATTCGGATGTGTGGCGATTGCTTTCTTGTATCTTTCACAAATGAGCCAAACTGGCAATAAACATTAAGTCACTGATGACGTAACTGATGTCACCAATTTGGCTTACTTTTACAAGATACAAGTTTTCCAAGCCAGAGATTAGAAATCGTTTGCGTTTTTTCTCATTGAAAATCAAAATGCAATGGGTTGCCAGACGAAAAAGTTTGTTCTCTTTTTGGCAAGTTATTACATATTTGGCAGTCGGATTTTAGTTCAACTCATTCCAAGTCGATTTTTGATCAGTTTCGGCCATTTTCGCCACGGCAGACCAGTGTATTCGTAATCTATTCACTTTTCTCCAGTTTCTATAAAAAATTCAGAATGACGTTCGATGAGGTCCAAAAATTGCAGTCGCCTCTCGGACTATAGCTCTGATGTGATAGAAGAATATTTGAAAAATCTCCTTGAAGTGTTACAATCGTTGGTGTTTCCCATTCCTTGTTTCACCACATCAATTTGCAAACCTCAAATTCTCTTTAATTTTTCTTGAATAGCTTTTTTTTTTTAATTTCTTTCACTTTGTTTGTAATCTTGTTTGTTACTCCTTCATTTTTTAAAATCCGTGTTATATGCAAAGTGGAGTGCTCATTTTATGAATTTTATTAGAGCATGGAGCTGTAACCGTGGCTGCATAACTTTACTATTGTTTTTTTCTATGTTGTTTGGATAGCTCTCTTCACAGATTTAATCAGATAATTACCGTAACAGCAGATTTCGGTTGCTGATTCTTGATTTAATGGTTAAAATATAGTTTAAGAAACAGTTTGATACCAACCAGACCTGGCGTCAGCGCCAATTAAGTTACAGCATTTTATTTATACGAAAAAATTACAATATGGGAATCAGTATGAAAAACGTACTTCATTACTTATTAAAGTAAATAAATTTAAAAAAAAAAAAAAAAAAAAAAACACAGTCCTACGAATTCAGTAGAGTGCGAATATATATTTTTAGTGATTTATATAATTGTTGGCAAATGATTAAAAATTGACGTCGAAATGAGCTACTTTTTGAGTGATGACTTCCGGTGAGTGTAAACAAATACAAATAAGGCTATTTAATGTCTAAATTCCATCGATATAGATAAACAACTGGATAGACTGCTAAATTGTCAATTCGAAGAGAAAAACGCGCAGGGGATTGTAAAGTTGATGGGAAAATTAACCAATCACAGTTCACTTTTATAGTTGGATGGAAATGCAAAAAACTTTGTAAAATGCTAGAGTATATATTTTTTTGCACATTATTACTAATTAAGGTCTACTATTGACATTTCTGCAGTGAACAACCCAAAATTTTATTTTCAATTCTCGGCAATCCGTATTTTTTATTCCACCAACGGCATCTAGCAACGGCATCATTTTCCCAGCGTTAAGCAGTCTATCCAGCTGTTTATTTATATCGATGCTAAATTCTGGAACCTTACTAGTCAGCTATCCTTAAAATAAGCAATACAACCTACAAATCCCTTAAATGATTTTCCAATTTTTATATTCATTAGCACAGCACCGATTCTATAAACTGCGCGTGCTTCGTGTGTTCCCATCTAATTTTAAACATCAAAAATATTTATATCAGCGAAATCTCCGGCAAACTACGTTTCAAAATTTATTCATCGAAAATGAATGGGAATATATGCACTCACATCCAAATACCTTTTATTTATTATGATTAAAACAATTTTATTATTTATTTTCTTTATTAATAAAATTTCGGCAACAGGAAAGAGTTTCTTCAACGGTCGGTTACATACTATTTTAGTGCAATTGGATGACGGCAAATTGGTTTATTTTATTCCATAAAAGCGATCTTGTAGCGACAGTTACAGCCTTAAAATTTGACAGAATGTATTGTCATCGACAACGAATCTATCAGCCAAGTTTCAAACCGATTGGATGACGGCAAGGGGGTAAATTAGGCCTCCTCAGATTTGCCCGCCATCGACATTCACAGCCAACCAATCACCCACATACATACACACACAATTGAAGTTAATAGACAAAATTTAAAAATTATGTCAATTTCTATTTTCCTAAAAAGTTTTGTTTTGTTTTTGTTTTGAAACCTCCTACTGTCAATTTCTGCCACTTATAAAGTGCTTAACACAGCCAAATACGTCTCGTAATTTTTGAGCATCTAGAAGAATACGAGATCAAAATCTTCTAGTGTAAACCCCTCTCTCCGACCCCACCACACCAACGAGAGGACATTGAGGCCACGACAGATTTAATGTGCACCAGCCCTCATTAGGTACACACCGGACGGAGACCCGAACCCACAACCCTCCGGTTACGAGCTCGATACTTTACCGCAAGGTTATCGTGAACCTCATAAAAAGTTAAAAACCTGGGATTTTGTCTCGTGACGTCATATCTGTGTTATGAGTAATCAGTCAAGTCAGTTCCATTTTATGAAGAGGGATGACTTTGAGCTCCCAAAAATAAAAATTTAAAGTTAGATACTTTTTTGAGGTTTGAGAGCATATTGAGTTTGGCCTTTTTTAATTTAAGTGTGAATTCTGTCCTGTTATCATGGGTATTAATATTGAAATTAGTATTTTTTTTAGTGCTGATATCAAAATTGTTTTAAAAGTTTTTAATAGGTTTGCCGAATATAAATACATATTATTCGATAGATATATTAAGGACGTTTAAAAACTAGCCATTATTATTATTAAATATACCATCATATTTATTAAGGTCATTTTGAAGGTGAATCGTAAAGAATTTTTCTTCCTTTTCATATGATATTTTTTCAACAGAATTTCGTTATACTTATTGTTTATGTTTTGCTTTAAATATTTATAATATGAATGATTTGATTTTTTGGCTTATTCCTAGTATAAATGTCAGGTCACAAAGTGAATTCTGCGACAATTGAAAGATTATAATGACACTCCCCAAATATGCACCTTTTTTACCCGTATAGTTTGTAATTAACTATTGGGCAATTCTCAGGCTGACGCACGGGACATTTTGGTTCTTTTCTACTCATAGACAGAGAGGCGACTGCAATTTTTGGACCCCATCGAAAATCATTCTGATTTTTTTATAGAAATTAGAGAAAAGTGAGTAGATACGAATCCACTGGTCTGCCGTGGCAAAAATGGCCGAAACTGGTCAAAAATCAACTTTTAATAAGTTGAACTAAATCCAATTGCCAAATGAGCCATAACCTGACAAATAATGAGCATTTTCTTTTATTTGGTAACCCTCACTGTTTAATTATCAATTAAGAAGGTTGCAGACGATTCAGATATGTGGCGACGGTCTACTTGCATCTATTAAAAGGGTGCCAAGTTGGCAATAAAATTTACGTCACGGATGACGTAACTGATGTCGCCAATTTGGCTTACTTTGAAAAGATACACATTTTCCAAGCCAGAGATCAGAAATCGTTTGCGCTTTTTCTCATTGAAAATCAAAATGCAGGGTTGCCAGATGAAAAAGTTTGTACCCTTCTTGGCAAGTTATGACATAGTTGGCAATCGGATTTTAGTTGAATTCATTCCAAGTCGATTTTTGATCAGTTTCGGCCATTTTTGCCACGGCAGGACCAGTGGATTCTTAATCTACACACTTTTCTCCAATCTCTGTAAAAAATTCAGAATGATGTTCGATGAGGTCCAAAAATTGCAGTCGCCTCTCGGACTATCATAAACAAATAAGAATTATAAAATTAAGATAAATCTAATAGTTACGTTTTTATTTTATATCATATTACTTGGTGACAAAGTTATGTGGAAAAATAATTATTATTGCATTTAACTTAGTCACCAAGTAGAGCTATTTAAAACAAAAGCATAATTGCAAGATTCATAATAATTTTAGAATTCTAATTTGTTTATGAGTTGAAAAAAGCAATAAAATGTCTCGTCCTTCAGCAGAGAATTTCCCTATTGTATTTTTTATTTTCTTCTTCATTAAGTTTTTAATCATTTAGTTTTAACGTAATTTTTGTAATAGAAAACTACCACATTTTTGCGTTATCGCTAACTTTTCAAAATCGCGGCAACCCTGACACGTTAATTAGCAATTTACCAACAACTTCACAGTCAATTCCTTTGCGTGAGAAAAAGAAACGACGCGACGCAGACATTATAATTGTCCAAAGGAATGTAAAAATTCGAATTTGTTTTTCGAACCTAGTTGAGACTTACACATCATAAGCGTTGCCATTCCTTCCCCTCCTAATTACGCTGCACATAAATTCCATTTGCATAAAGAATAATTTTAATTTTTTACTCGGTTCGTTTATTATTTATTTTTTAAAAACACTAACCAAAATTATCTCTTTCCGAAATATTAGATTTTATGTAGTATTTTTGCTTCAAAATACCCTGTGACGTATTTAATAGTCAGCATAAAAACGTGAAAGATATTTTAATTTAAATCTTTTGCCTTTTTATTTACTATTCAATGAAACTAAAACTGAATATTTTCCATTTAAGAGGAAGACTTAGTAAAGCCGGATTTACACGCTACCAGTCGGGCTTCCAGTTTTGATCGCCAGTTCTGTGACGTCAGCTAAGCAACGGTTGCGCCGTCTATCGGTGATCACGGGAGAGTGCACGTGATTGGTTGATCGGAGTCGCCGGCGCCAGTAAATAGAAAATGTTTGGTTCACTGGAACCAGTGGCCTGGTGACGTCAGATGACGTCATTGACTGGTGATCTGAACTGGAACCTCGACTGGTAGCGTGTAAATCCGGCTTAAGGAACATTCCATATACTCGCTGTGTTACAATCTTCTAGCCCAGTGCATTTAGAAACTACTTTCTATAAAACCTTGACATTTGATGAGTAGGCACGAAAAATATCACTTAATGAAATGACATCAATTACAAACTCGAAAATTGCGTCAAATGTATTTTATTTTATATTTAAAATCCTTACGTCATGATGACTTGAAGCAAAAGATTAGAAACTATGCTAATTTATTTTGTAACTTTGGTTTCCATACGGAGACTTTTTTTACCCACTGTATATGATATAACTGCAGTTTAGGAAGTATCTTGAAAGAGAGCCTTAAAATACTTCTAGAACCAAGCATAGCAACGGATTACTTAGTCTCAATTGACGACGGTGACGTCACCACTTGTAACCTTCATTCCATTTTTAACTTTGTTCCAATTAACAGTTCACGTGAACTCATTTTAAAAAACTAATTAGCCACGAACACTACTTGGCTTAAAAGCAGAGGTCAAAACACGAACCTACCAACTTGACAAACTACTTTCTATGCATTATAAATCACTTTCAGCACATTTCCCCATTGAAAAGCCATAACAATAAACAGGCGAAGACCTGTCATTCACAAATCATCTATTTTAGGGCATTTTATGTGGAAAAGTTCTTTACTTGGGGTGTTCCGGAAGCATTTCAGTTCTAACTCCATGCAAATGGATGTACATTTATGCGCTTTTGAGTTCTGCAGAACAATAGAAACACGCTCGAATTGGTTCAGTAGACGTTAGAGCTGTTCAAGTGCTGCTTAACTGTAATCGTTTGACCCCTTATTTCGAAAACAGCTAGTTCCTTCCCATTATGGTCAGGTCAATAAAACATGAATCGACCTTTTTCCGGCTTTATTTCCAGAAACCAGATATTTTCCGAAGAACCGGGGCTTTGTGTACTTTATTCTGTAACTTGTCATACTTCTAGAAGGTTTTGTAAATGAATATTTTAGTACAGCATTTACGGTCATGAATAGTTTACACTTCGGGTTGTTCTCGAAACGTAAAACTGATAGATCTTACATGAAATCATAAACGTGGAGTTTTGTTTGCTGTAAAAATATCGATGACCATCTGGAAATTGTTATTTATAAACTGGGTGGAAAAGTATTTTCCCACGTGTTGCATACAATATTTTTTATAATCACGTGCACAAAATATTTTTAATAGATGGATTTATTGATATTGGCAACACCTGCCAATGAATTTCTTCTGATTGGTTGGTTGTTTTCAGATTATCTGGTGCCGTCAGCAACACGAGGGCTATAATGCGCTGAAACATTCGTCATTAGACAAGCCAACATACATTTACAAACACCCATGCCTTACACGGGACTCGAGCCCGCAACCTCGCGGTCTAGAAGCTAGCACGCTAACCACTATACCGTTTGATCGGCGAATTTCTTCTGAAAATATGTCATTTAAATACCAAGACTATATAATACTTGAGCACGAGGCGTACGAGTAAGTACTTTTTCACGTTAGTGCGAAAAAGTTACTTTCTCGCTCGAACGATTATAACAAACGACACTTTCTTACGATTTTGAACAAAATCGATGTGGTAATGCCTTTTAAAGTGTTTTAAACATCCCCACCTCCAATATCGTCGTATAAATTCCCCTTGATCATCGCCCATAAACGACTGTTTCTCCTATGTTTCACCAACAAGAAAGGATAACGCAACATTTAACAAAAAGCAAATTGCCAATTACGCCATTTTGGATGAGTTTTTGTATCAGCAACCTGGCCATTTTTTGTAACAAAATTAATGTAAATGCGAAAACAGTAAATTTCACAAATCCAGGGCACATTTAAATGCAGTGACCAGTATTAAGTGCAATTAAAAGTTGTGCGATGTTACACACTCTCATATGTAAACATGTACAGTAGATGAATCATTTCCCTTTAGTGTAATATATCTTTTAAGTAAGCAAATATGTTGATTTTTTGAGAAAATGTATGTCTAAACAATGTGATAACTATATTTTTTTTCTAAACATATATATAGTTTTGAAACCTCATGCTAACACTGTTGGTAATTACAAATAAGTGTTCTGCTGCCTGCGCGCATGCGTGAAAAGAAGATAAAAACCCTTCCCCTCCCTTGTAAGATTCTCTCTCTTTCTGTACTAGAGGTCGGAAATATCTATTAAGGGGGTCCAGTACCGAAATTTTTTCAAAAATCCCAAATTTTTTTTCTGATTTTAAAAAATAGTTCCTACATTCCTGAAGAGAATGATGTTTTTATCTTATTCCTCCGGTGATTAGAACGCCACAAAAATACCTGTTATTTAAACATCACTAATGGACATAACACCTTGAAGCGTCTACTTAAAGTGCGTTTTTCGAACACTAGTGTTTTTCACAGATGTTGCATATTCAAATCGATATATCTCCAGAACCATTAATAATTGGCTATTCAAATTTTTGGAGCGTTTAATTTATATAGTTTTAAATATTTTGTCTTCGCAGAATTTTATTTTTTTAATTCTGTTTTAAAATATAACATTTAACGTAAAAGATAACATAAAAAAAAAAGCAAAAATTTCAATATTTTAACTTTGAGAATTTTTTTAATTTTTTTTAATTCACCTATCAAAATTCTGTGAAGACAAAATTTTCTTTATATAATTATGTATTACAGAGAGCTTTCACTTTGAAAAAAAAATTATTTTTTCTTGACTTATATCAAAATACGCAAACATCAATTATTATGGATTTTTCTTGGTTTTTAAATTTTTTTTAAATAACTAAACACAATATTTAAAAAAACATTTTCTCAAAGATGTATAAATAGTATCTCATACATAAAATAAATTTTTGACATAAAAATGTACATAAACAAAGTTTTTTTTATTTTCGGTACCGGACCCCCATAAAATAAATATCGATACTATATCGTTGCATAGAGAAAAATATCGATAGCCTATCGATAAATCGATACATGATTTTTTTTTTCTTTTTATTTGATTTTCAATTTTGCCAGAAAGGAAGTTTTTCGGGGAAAATTTCTACTTTTCATAATTGCTTTTTGTAAGGTGACTACTTTTCCAATTGAAATGGATCTATCACAAAAAAAAAAAGTTATATTTTCGTTTAATTGGTGCAGTGATTTTAAGAAAAATTTAGATAATTTTCAATAGCTTTTAAGTGTACAGCAAAATATTGAATATTGATGCCATTTTAAATGTCTCTCAGCCAAGTCCAAACTTTAGTTTTAAAGTTTCGAAAAGGATATAAATAAAATCGAAAAAAACACATGAAACTACAACACGATCATAGAAAAACTAAAAATGCTTCAAAATATCGATATATCGGTGACTTTTATCGATATTTTTAATATCGATATTTTTCAAAAATTATCGATAAAAATATGGTCGTATCGACCTCTACTCTGTACACGTAATTAGAACAAATCAGACGCGCGCCAGGCGCTCCGTTCATTAAGTTGTTACCCAATAATCTCTCTATATATAAGGCAAAGCCCTCACTCACTCACTCACTCACTCATCACTAATTCTCCCACTTCCCACATAGTCACAACTCTGAAAATCGGCACAAATATCAACAATGGTAAAAATAGAAAAAGTAAACTATTCCGATCTCGATTAACACACTTTAAGGGGTCGAAAAGGGGTCAAACGTTCCAAACGGGGGATATTCGAAAATCCTACTTCCCACATAGTCACAACTCTGAAAATCGGCACAAATATCAACAATGGTAAAAATAGAAAAAGTAAACTATTCCGATCTCGATTAACTCACTTTAAGGGGTCGAAAAGGGGTTAAGCGCTCCAAACGGGGGACATTCGAAAATCCTACTAGCCACATAGTCACAACTCTGAAAATCGGCACAAATATCAACAATGGTAAAAATTGAAAAAGTAAACTATTCCGATCTCGATTAACCCACTTTAAGGGGTCGAAAAGGGGTTAAACGTTCCAAACGGGGGACATTCGAAAATCCTACTTCCCACATAGTCACAACTCTGAAAATCGGCACAAAATATCAACAATGGTAAAAATAGAAAAAGTAAACTATTCCGATCTCGATTAACCCACTTTAAGGGGTCGAAAAGGGGTTAAACGTTCCAAACGGGGGACATTCGAAAATCCTAATTCCCACATAGTCACAACTCTGAAAATCGGCACAAATATCAACAATGGTAAAAATAGAAAAAGTAAACTATTCCGATCTCGATTAACCCACTTTAAGGGGTTGAAAAGGGGTTAAACGTTCCAAACGGGGGACATTCGAAAATCCTACTTCCCACATAGTCACAACTCTGAAAATCGGCACAAATATCAACAATGGTAAAAATAGAAAAAGTAAACTATTCCGATCTCGATTAACCCACTTTAAGGGGTCGAAAAGGGGTTAAACGTTCCAAACGGGGGACATTCGAAAATCCCACTTCCCACATAGTCACAACTCTGAAAATCGGCACAAATATCAACAATGGTAAAAATAGAAAAAGTAAACTATTCCGATCTCGATTAACCCACTTTAAGGGGTCGAAAAGGGGTTAAACGTTCCAAACGGGGGACATTCGAAAACCCTACTTCCCACATAGTCACAACTCTGAAAATCGGCACAAATATCAACAATGGTAAAAATAGAAAAAGTAAACTATTCCGATCTCGATTAACCCACTTTAAGGGGTCGAAAAGGGGTTAAACGTTCCAAACGGGGGACATTCGAAAATCCTAATTCCCACATAGTCACAACTCTGAAAATCGGCACAAATATCAACAATGGTAAAAATAGAAAAAGTAAACTATTCCGATCTCGATTAACCCACTTTAAGGGGTGGAACAGGGGTTAAACGTTCCAAACGAGCGATATATTCGAATGTCCTACTTCTCATATTTTCACAATTCTGAAAACTGGTGTGAATATCAATAAAGACAAACGCAGAAAAAGTAAACTATTCCGATCTCGGGTGGATCAAGGGGTGGAAAAGGCGTTAAACGTTCCAAACGAGGAATATTCGAATGTACCACTTCCCATATGGTCACAACTCGGAAATTTGGTACAAATGTCAAAAAAGATTAAACATAGTAAAAGTAAGCTATTCTGTTCTCGATTAACCAACTTTAAGGTGTCGAAAAGGGGTTAAATGTTCCAAACGAGGGATATCCGAATGTTCCTCTTCCAATGTAGTCATTTTTCTGATATTTTTTTGCAAATGTTAAAAAAATAAGTCATTCCAATATCGATTAACGAATTTTTAAGGGATGAAAAGACGACGCAACATTGAAACTATACGAGGATTAACTTAATGTCTAATTAACTTAATTCCAATACAGCTACTACTTTGAAATTTAGAACTAAGAGCAAACATAAACACAATAAACTATTCCAGTTTACTATTCACAATTATAAATTTCGTTTAAAATGTCAACAAAGGAAAGTTCCTATTTTGATAAATCAATTTGTCGGGATCGAAATGGGAGCAAACGTCTGAAGTGTAGAATACATGAATGTCTTTTGATCGCTAAAATGCTAATGGTAAAATTTCGTAGCGCAGCACGGGTATTCAGCTAGTCAAATATATGTTTCATTTTTAAGAGTTTGTTACCATGGAACCCATAAGACACATAATATCATCCTGGATTATTTACGAATTTATTTACGATTAAGAACAAACACTTTAGAACTATACACACTATTATACAGTGTACGAATATAAACACTATTCAAAACTCAATTGCAAATATACAATCCATCTAAATTGTTTTTACAAACAAATGTTGTTTATAAAAGTAATACGGAAAAGGGCTATGCATTCTAAATTCAAGGGATCAATTTCAATTTTCTCATTCTAAGTCAATATTTCAGTAGAAGCATTGATCGAATATATAGTTAGCTTATTTTAAAACTAATATTGGTTTCATCCGAACAATTAGTTTAGTAAACCAGCGCAATATGAATTTTAAATAGACACTGGGTTTGTTGAATACTAGGAAATAAAAGCCCCATAGGGTATTTCGTATTATTTTGTAACGCAGTACTTGCTTTATACATTACGTAGCATTACGCTTTAAAATCACGCATGCGCAGAACTCTTCCACGGTAGGTCGATTGAACGTAAATGTATGGAAATATTATAATAATATTCGAACCGCTTCTCTACCAGACGATTAAAATATATAAAAATAATCAGAAAAATAATGAGAACACATTAAAATAACTTTTGGTTTTATTCTGATGTAATAAAAAATATCGTTGCCTTTCCAATATTTTTTTTTTTTTTTTTTTTTAAATCATTATATTTCAATAAAAAAGCTTTTAATCGAATTTAAAAGTTGTCATCTAGAATTTCGATGGCCGACCAAACGGTATAGTGGTTAGCATGCTAGCTTCTAGACCGCGAGGTTGCGGGTTCGAGTCCCGTGTTAGGCATGGGTGCTTGTAAATGTATGTTGGCTTGTCAAATGACGAATGTTTCGGCGCATTATAGCCCTCGTGTTGCTGACGGCGCAGATAATCTGAAAACAACCAACCAACTAGAATTTCGATGTACCAAATTTTGTACCTCTAGGTGCAAGACTGTGGATTTGTATAAGGCTCAGATGTACAGACACCCAATTTTATATACTATAGATATTTCACTTTATAAAAACTAGATATCCAAAGGAATATTTGTTTGGAAAAATGTCCATTTGATTCACTTAAATTATGAACAGGGGTAACATCCCCAAGTAGCACATAGGTATTGGTCAATGCTGTAAAACAGGTCTTCTGGGAAGTCCATGCCAAAACTTGAGCATCGTTCCAAAATAAAAGATTTTTTTAAAAAAAATAAACGTGTCGAAACCATCACAAAACATTTTTTTTACTCCTTCATCCTTTCTTGTAAAAAAAAAATATTTCAATTTTAAAACTCTGCATAAATATTTCGAACTTCCAGTGTATGAGGGAGATTGGCCACAATCTGTAGCAACGGTCAGTCTACAATGGTCCTCATCGGAATTGGCCAATGTAGAGAGATATTTTCCAGCGCATTTGGGCTACTGGGGATATTATTCGAGAGTTAATCTAATATGTGACAAACTTATATCCCACCAAGATAGGCTTTGACGTAGTACTAATCACATCAAGAGTAAGTCTTCAAAACTGATGCAATATCCGTGGTGTGAAATTGGATAACCTTACAGTAATTTTCTTAGTCACAAATTAATAATACTGTCAAGATTTGGCATTTCAAAGAGCTTTGTTTATTAATAATCTGAAAAAAACTGGACATGGATAAAATTTTCTTATTTTCTTTATGTTTGCTTCTTCAAATTTTTATGTTAAAAAAACAATTCAGCAGTTTCAAGTTGTCAATGTATCCATTAATTCGACGAATTTCTCTATTTTTAACAAATTCTACCCATAGAAAATGAATTTGCTAAATATGTATAATAGTGTGTGTCCAATACTAAACATATTTATTAAATTCATTTCCCTAGTAATGCTAATAATAGCCCGAGAGGCGACTGCAATTTTTGGACCTCATTGAACATCATTCTGAATTTTTTATAGAAATTGGAGAAAAGTGAGTATATTACAAATCCACTGGTCTGCCGTGGCAAAAATGGCCGAAACTGATCCAAAATTGACTTGGAATGAGTTGAACTAAAATCCGATTGCCAAATATGCCATAACTTGCCAAAAAGAGATCAAACTTTTTCGTCTGGCAATCCACCGCATTTTAATTTTCAGTGAGAAAAAGCGCAAACGATTTCTGATATCTGGCTCGGAAAATTTGTATCTTTTAAAAGTAAGCCAAAATGGCGACATCAGTTACGTCATCAGTGACGTAATGTTTATAGCCAACTTGGCTCATTTTTGAAAGATGCAAGAAAACCGTCACCCAGGTATCTAAATCATCTGCATCCTTCTTAATTGAAAATTAAAGAAAGAGGGCTAACAAATAAAAAAAAAATGCTCATTATTTGGCAAGTTATGTCGCATTTGGCAATTGGATTTAGTTCAACTTATTAAAAGTCAATTTTTGACCAGTTTCGGCCATTTTTGCCACGGCAGACCAGTGGATTCGTAATCTACTCACTTTTCTCCAATTTCTATAAAAAAATTCAGAATGATGTTCGATGATGTCCAAAAATTGCATTCGCCTCTCAGTCTATAAGTAAATTAAAAGGAAGAAGCCACTTAAGCAAACCATCCCTTTTAGAATTATGTTATATTTTGTTAACAAATACTCTCCCTATTTTAAATATATATTTAAATCTCCATAACTCTGCCAAATACTTTACATTTAGTATTTAAATCCGTTAGAAAACAATTTAATTAGTTTTTGGAACACCGCACTATCGTCTGCCGAAATTTCCTGAATTGATTGTATGCCATTAATTTATTGAATAAAACATTACCATCAACCTTTGCATTGAACTAAAATGCATCGTCAATACGCTCCGAGGCAATTTAGAGAAAGAAAGTTTAACGTAGCGGCGTAACCTGCTCTCATGCATAATAATGACGAAGTCATGATGCTTATAATTAATATTAACTGCTACGAAGTTTATCTAGAAGATAATTCGATGCACGTGAAAATAGATAAAATATTTCATCCGTAAATATAATCTAAATCGCTAAGCGATGGATGAAAATGTAAACAAACTATTCTACGAACTGGATTGTACACAACAACGGTATTGAAATTTATCAATAGCAAAAATGTTTATTTTTATACTTTTTTTATTTAATTAACAAGCTGAAATGTGGAAAGGATAATTCTATAAAGGAGCGACTTTCATGTTTGAAAACTTTACAGGTAAGTTGTATCATATTATTAATGTATTGATTTCAAACTTTTAGTATTCTAAGTTAGGCTTAATTCTATCGTAACTCAAACAATCTCTCATAGAAATTTTTAAAAAAATTTATTTCATAATTCTATTTTAAATATTCTTTTGAAAATATAATTTTGTAAAAGTGATGATGAAGATGTTTGTTTCCTACTGAAACAACTTTCATGCAAACATTTGCTGATTTTTTTAATATCATTAAAAATAATTAGAAAGTAATCTTTCTATTTATCACTAGACTTAAGTTGAAATTATATTTTAATGGCTATACTCGTAAACAAAACCTGATGATGTTTCTTTTCTTAGTACCAAGGAATGTAACAAGAATATATGATACCGATGGAAGAATAGACCAGTTAGAAGAATATACGATAAAACCTAAAAGAAAAACGGAAACATTGCCAAAAAAGAATGGTTGTTGTGTGTTAAATTTATTGACTGAACATTCAAAATGTGCCAATAAGTATTCGACAGAATATTTCTATAAAGAGGAATCTGTCTGTAATTTTATTTATTTATTTATTCATTCATTTATTTATTCATTCATTCATTCATTCATTCATTCATTCATTCATTCATTCATTCATTCATTCATTCATTCATTCATTCATTCATTCATTCATTCATTCATTTATTTATTTATTCATTCATTTATTCATTCATTCATTCATTCATTTATTCATTTATTCATTTATTCATTCATTCATTCATTCATTCATTTATTCATTCATTCATTCATTCATTCATTCATTCATTCATTCATTCATTCATTCATTCATTCATTCATTCATTCATTCATTTATTTATTTATTTATTTATTTATTTATTTATTTATTTATTTATTTATTTATTCATTCATTCATTCATTCATTCATTCATTCATTCATTCATTCATTCATTCATTCATTCATTCATTCATTCATTCATTCATTCATTCATTCATTTATTTATTTATTTATTTATTTATTTTTAAGAAGAAGAAAAAAATAATCACGAATTAAAATGGTTCATAGTGAAAGAAGAATATAATAATGTTCTCAAGTCGCGCTTTCCTAAAAAATAAACGATGTACTTCACCTACTTTTTATTTCAGTAGTTAGTTGCATTTATTAATGCTGGGTTTTTTTAATTATCAATTTCATGAATTCTAAAAAGATATTTATATAATTTTTTTTACTGACATTTATTTGTAAATATATATAAAACATATTCCTAGGGAATAATTTTTATGATTTAATTTTGACACTTATTTTCAAATCAGCGAAATCTCATTTGTTTTCCCATCTGATGATTGTGGTTATCTCTCTGGCCATGCATGCCAAAGGTGCCGGGTTCGAA
>OZ021722.1:107492941-107610441 GCA_963978545.1 Linyphia triangularis
CATTAAATTGTCATTTTTTGTGCGTGTAACAGAAAAAAATCAATCATTGGTGGGTGGTGCTCAAGGGCAGAAAGCTCTGTGTTAAAGACGCTTTTTCTTTTAATTTGCGACCAAAATTACATTGTTCAAAGTTGGCGAGAGAACGACTCATTTCGCTGGCATTGAATGTGACGTCACGGTTTCTCAAACATCTTGACTTGAAATGCAGCAGCGGAATCCAGATTTGCAAGTTTCTCGCAAATCACACTAACCTGTACGGGGAATGTTGCAATGGTGTACCAACGCCAACTGTTTCATTACCAACTATTTAGCAGAAACCTCACGATAGCCATACAAACGATGGGCCTCTTTACATCACGAATTTTGATGACTGTTTTGATCGGACTGGTTTTGGCTCGGTTTTGGGGTATTTTCATTTCTTAATATTTAAATATCTAATTTTTTTTAAAGAACTTTTGTTTAAGTATTTGGAATCAGAAAGAAATTCTTCATAAATATGTATTAATTTCACTCGTTTTTTAAAAAAATGCGGGAATTGTCTATTGCGCTTTATTCTTGTAGACATATTCAATAAATCTTACTCGGTGTGTGGTGATAGTTTTATTTTAGCCTTTCTTTAAAGATAATAAAGATATTTCTTGTAAAACGTTAAAACTAACTCTTATTATTGGACAGACGGCTGTACCTTACATTAAACAAAGAAAAATCCTGAATGCGTTTCCTAGATTTCCTATAAAAGACTGAACTAAAGTTCTGAGAAACTTTCTTCCCAACTTCTTAAGAAATCGAAATGTGAAACAGCTATAAAGAAAAAAAACATTCAAACTGAAAACCTCTGTCTTTTGAAAAGGCTAAAATATTTCCTACCTTTTTCATATTTTAATAAGTGCGCTTTGGGGCGTCAAAAAGTAAAGTTTCTTGAGAGAAATACTAACTGAACAAACCTTATGTCACAATACAAAATGTATAAAACTTTAACTCGTACGTTTTTTTTTTTTTTTTTAAACTTTTAAACTCTCTGCATAAGTTCTTATTGACACTGTGCACGAACGAAAAGCCATGAAGGTAATAATTTAAAACAAAGAAACATTATTAATAATCTTATGAAAAACATAAATTTAGTTTTGGAATAGGAATATGTCTTGATGGTTTCAATATCAAATATTTCGTTTACCTTTTAATAAGGATTAGCTTTAAAAAGTTTGGCAAAACCAGAAACTAAGTTAAGTACTAAATTTATTAATAATCAGTGTTTAACGCTTTTGGGAAATTTCTTAAAGAAAACTATTTACAGATACAAGGTAAAAATAAAATATTGTTTAGTATTTTATTTCCCAGAAATTATATTAAAAATAAATAATAGTTTAAAAAACTAAAAAACACGCTTTAATAGAAAAATGAACTAAAAAGTAGAAAATAAATTTAAATAAGTTTGAAATAAGAATAGAGTGATTAACAAGAAAAATTTATTTTATCGTAAAAAAGGGTGGGGTGCTTGATGTCAATTGTTGTATATATTTAATGACAGATATTGGTAAAAGTAGAGCCATAATGAAAATATCTTAAAAAGCACCCAAGCTTTTTTACGATAAAATAAATATTTCTTGTTAATCACTCTATTCTTATTTCAAACTTATTTAAATTTATTTTCCATTTTTTGGCTCAATTTTCTATTAAAGCGTGTTTTTTAGTTTCTTAAACTATTATTTATTTTCTACTTTTTAGTTCAGTTTTCTATTAAAGCGTTTTTTTTTTTTTTAGTTTTTTAAACTATTAATTATTTTTGTTGTAAACTATATATTTTTTTTTTTATTTAATTTTTTTACGAAGATTCCGTGTATATAGATATTTGCGAAACTAATAAAAGCGTATTAATAAAAAAGGGAAATTTTAAACTTAATTCAATCTAATGTTTACTTCAATAATTATATATGTATACTTATTTTGATGAAGTCATTAATAAAGGAAACTAAACAAAAATATATTTTCAAACTAATTGAAGTTTCATATTCAAGATAAATTAATCATGACACGTATTTTATTTTTAAATTTGGCCTCATATTGCGAAAAGTAATAAAACATATTGATGCTTGCTAAAATTAGCAATTCAAAAGTTAAAATCTAAAATGTAATCCTCTGAAAGCTTAAAAATCATTCTATTTATGAAATTTAAATATTCTCCCTGATTTTTCTATTAATAAGATTATTTATTTTCAAGAAAAATGTTTAAGGAATTTTTATAAAGTTTGTTTGACTAAACATTTTAAATGATGTTTCCTAAAAGGTCAAATCTTTAAGCTTTTCATATTTACATTTGACAAACACATCTTTTGAAGTTTCCGAGGTATCTTTAAATATCATTTGATGTTTTATAATGATTGAAATGCCCTTTAATGTCCATTTATTTCCAACAATTTCTAGTGTTAAAAATGATTATAGAGGACTATTCTTTAATTGTCAGTCTATCCAAAATATAACATAATGGTATGGTGGTTAGCGTGCTAGCTTCTAGACCGCGAGGTTGCGGGTTCGAGTCCGTGCTAGGCATGGGTGTTTGTAAATGTATGTTGGCTTGTCTAATGATGAATGTTTTGGCGCATTATAGCCCTCGTGTTGCTGACGGTGCCAGATAATCTGAAAACAACCAACCAATCAAAATATAACAAGTTAAATAACAAAAAAAGCTGTTCTAATACGCTTGGAAACAAGAAACTTCGTTAAATAATTTTAGTGATTAAACTAGGGGTGTGAAACATCGCACAACTTTCAATTACTCTATAATACTGACGTGAATATGTGTCATTTACCGTTTATATATTTTCATCCTTCATTTAGAATAAACTAGGGGGCTTCGCCCCCTGCTCGCTAACGCTCGCCAACCCACAAACGCCTCGCTACGCTCGGATTGAGCGGCTTTGCCGCTCGAATTTGTGGTTAAAACATCTTGCTGCGCTCGAATAGGTTTGCCAGCCATAAAAAATGTTACCAAATTTTTATAAATTTAATGTAAGGCCTAATAGAGAACACCCAAATTGCAAGTTTCATAATAGAAAGTTAAATATACTATCCACCAACATTCTGACTTAAAACTTCATTAGCTATGCCCTTACATTGAAGTCTTAATATTTTTTATTTATTATGATAAGTAGCCCCGTTAGAGAACGACGTCCAACGCGAAGCATTTTCTGGATAGAAATACTTCAAAATAATAATTACTCTAATACAAAAATGCTTCAGAAAAACAGAAAAAATCAACTTTGAAACAAAGAGTTTAAAAAGAGCTTTAAAATTAGCAACAGGTTTGTTGTTTACATACGTAAGGGAGAACGACATCCAACGCGAGGCATTTTCTGGATAGAAATACTTCAAAATAATAATTACTCTAATACAAAAATGCTTCAGAAAAACAGAAAAAATCAACTTTGAAACGAAGAGTTTAAAAAGAGCTTTAAAATTAGCAACGGGTTTGTTGTTTACATACGTAAGGATAGCTTTAAAATTAGCAACGGTTGGTTGGTTGGTTGGTTGAACCCCCGAGCAGCCGGTTTGTTGCTTACATACGTAAGGATGTTGCCAATCATATATTCAAAATCATTGAGGCTTTGTAGTAGCTTAATGATGAAAAATATTGAAATTTAACTAATTAATAAAGTGTTAATAAATTATTTTGTCACGTTTTGGCAAATCTACAGCTTATTTCCTTTAAAATGACACCTTGATCATTGAAATTGGTTGAGCAGTTTAGGCGGACGGACTAACCCCAAAAAACGTATTGCCTATTAAATATATAGATGACCAGTTTGGCAATATTTTTTAGATACTTCTTGTATAGGTCTAAAATAATAATAATAATAATCGCCAATATAGCGATTTTGGCGATATGCTTTTCGTTAATCTTTATATTATCCTTTATTATAAGCGAAACTGAGAGAAGAAAACCGATAGTTGATGAGGTATGCTCAATGAAAGATAACTCTGTGTAGAATGCATTCATTTTTCAAATTTTTACGATTTACAAATTTTTACCTTAAGCGAAACATGCATTCCTATGGAGCTTATTATACTGAGCCACAAAAGTGGCCAAAAGCGGTGACGCGCATTCGCCACTCGATTTGCTCTGTATAATAAAAGACCTAAGTCACACATTAGGTTAGGTTTTAACTTAACGTTAATTTATTCGCTTAACACGAAATCGCATAACGTGAAATCCCACTTAAGGGGGTCCAGTACCGAAATTTCTTCAAAAATCCCAATTTTTTTTTCTGATTTTAAAAAATAGTTCATACATTCCTAAAGAGAATTATGTTTTTGTCTTATTCCTCCGGTGATTAGAACGCCACAAAATACCTGTGATTTAAACATGACTAATGGGCTTAACACCTTGAAGCGTCTGCTTAAAGTGCGTTTTTCGAGCACTAGTGTTTTTCACAGATGTTGCATATTCAAATCGATATATCTCCAGAACCATTAACAATTGGCTATTCAAATTTTTGGAGCATTTAATTTATATAATTTTAAATATTTTGTCTTCGCAGAATTTAATTTTTTTTAATTCTGGTTTAAAATATAACATTTAGCGTAAAAGATAACATAAAAAAAGCAAAAATTTCAATATTTTAACTTTGAGAATTTTTTTTAAAAATTTTAATTCATCTATCAAAATTCTGTGAAGAAATTTTTTTTTTATATATAATTAAGTATTACAGAAAGCTTTCACTTTGAAAAAAAAATTTATTTTTTCTTGACTTATATCAAAATACGCAAACATCAATTATTATGGATTTTTCTTTGTTTTTAATTTTTTTTTTAAATAACTAAACACAATATTTAAAAAAACATTTTCTCAAAGATATATAAATAGTATCTCATACATAAAATAAATTTTTGACATAAAAATGTACATAAATAAAGTTTTTTTTTTTTATTTTCGGTACCGGACCCCCTTAAGATGAAAAAAATTTCTCTTCAACCCCTCTTTTTTCTTTTTTATATGGTCTTCATTATTTGAGACGAATTTAAAGGTGTTACGAAAGCATTCCTCAAATTGATACTCTATGAAACAGACAAAATGCCCTAGTGATCAAACTTTAAGGAAATTAACATGAAATGAACTGGTTTCGGTGCGAATTGAGATGTCATTCCTCCTTAAATTGGACTCCTGTTGACAAAAGTAAGCTCAGAAACTAAACTGAGTTACATCTACATATTGAATCTGGGCAATAGAAGTCAGAAGCAGCAATCGTTATTGTTAGAAAAAGAAGCAGGAAAAAAAATATGAAATGAAATTGATAATAAGTATTTAAAAAAGAAATAGCGGCCAAGTATGAAATTGCCAATAGTACTCCATCAACGATTTTAAACAGTTCTAAAAAGATGGAAGTGGCTTAGTTGTAAATCAATTTGAACCTACGAGGAACTAGGGGTGCGGCACATCGCACAACTTTCAACTACAATTTATTACTGATGTGGATTTGTGTCATTTACCGCTTTCATATTTCCGTCATTCGTTTAGAAGAAATGGCCAGTTAAGCAATCTTTTTTACCATAATTCTTGTATGGGTCTGAAAAAAAAACTTCGCCAAATAGATGATCTTGGCGATATACTTTTCAATAGTTCTTATATTACCCTTTCTTACAAGTGAAACTGAGAAGAAAATACGATCGTTTATAATAGACTGAGAGGCGACTGCAATTTTTGGACCCCATCGAACATCATTCTGATTTTTTTATAGAAATTAGAGAAAAGTGAGTAGATTACGAATCCACTGGTCTGCCGTGACAAAAATGGCCGAAACTGGTTAAAAATCAACTTTTAATAAGTTGAACTAAATCCAATTGCCAAATGAGCAATAACTTGTCAGATAATGAGCATTTTTTTTTTATTTGGTAACCCTCACTCTTTAATTATCAATTAAGAAGGTTGCAGACGATTCAGATATCGGGCGACGATCTGCTTGCATCTATTAAAAGGGAGCCAAGTTGGCAATAAACATTACGTCACGGATGACGTAACTGATGTCGCCAATTTGGCTTACTTTTTAAATATGCACATTTTCTAAGCCAGAGATCAAAAATCGTTTGTTCTTTTTCTCATTGAAAATCAAAATGCAGGGTTGCCAGACGAAAAAGTGAGTTCTCTTTTTGGCAAGTTATGACATATTTGGCAATCGCATTTTAGTTCAACTCATTCCAAGTCAATTTTTGATCAGTTTCGGCAATTTTTGCCTCGGCAGACCAATGGATTCCTAATCTATTCACTTTTCTCCAATCTCTATAAAAAATTCAGAATGATGTTCGATGAGGTCCAAAAATTGCAGTCGCCTCTCGGACTATAAGATATGTTCAAGCAAAGAGAACTCTGTTATGGTCATTGATTTTTCAACAAGCCATTAGAGCATTTTTACGGGAATTTCAGAGATGGGGATGTTTAGAACACATTAAGAGGCATTACCACAACGATTTTCATTGAAATCGTCATTGCCGTTATTTAGCAATCATTGAAAAATATGATTTTTTTTTAATGGCAGCTACCTTATGCGCATGCGCGATTTTGACGGAAACCTTAATGGTAGGTCCCATGGTCACCACCAATCCTCACACCAAATTTGAACATCGTAGATCAATTTGTTCGGGAGTTATGCTGATACACACACAGACAGACATTTTTTCTATATCACTTTTTTGGAATCAGGATGTTCCAAAACGTGGAGAAATTTTTTTTTTGTCTGTCTGCAATTGCTTTTAACAGTCATTAAATGCATTAACCAATTTTTAGTTCAAACGCAAATTTTAAAAAGTACTTATTGCTAACATTATTCTAGCTTTTAAAAGCACATTACTGCTCAATTTAAATGTTCGAATGATTTTTTTGCGCGTCTGAGTCTAATGTAAAATATTAAATATCTAAAAATATATAATTGCTACTCACAGCAGACGCACTAAAAATTCTTTCGAACATTTTGAATCAATTTTTTTTTTCTTTTTTTTTGTAGTTGCTAATTATTTCCTACATCACTACATTACTAAAATGTTTTCTTTTAAATTCAGTTGGGAAATAGGGCTTTTAAAGTTTTCCAAGATTGGTATCTTTATCGAAATCCATCAAAGGTTTTTAAAAGATTCAGTTTTAAACTCACATTATTAAAAAGTGTTTGTTATTGAAAAGAATATAGTTTATTGCATATTTCTTTTCAAATCTATAGTATTGATATTGATTGTTTCAGATAGAATAATAGTTTAAAAAAGATTTTGATAGAAAACTGAACTAAAAAGTAGAAAATAATTTTAAATAAGTTTTAAATAAGAATAGAGTGATTAAAAGAAATATTTATTTTATGATAGAAAAGCGTGGGTGATTGATGTCGATTGTTGTAAATATTTAATGACAGATATTTCTAAAAGTAGAGCCATTCTGAAAATATCTTAAAAAGCACCCCACGCTTTTGTACGATAAAATAAATATTACTTTTTAATCACTCTATTCTTATTTCAAACTAATTTAAAATTGTTTTCTACTTTTCAGTTCAGTTTTCTATCAAAGCGTGTTTTTTAGTTTTTTAAACTATTATTTATTTTCTACTTTTTAGTTTGATTTTCTATTAAAGCGTGTTTTTTAGTTTTTTAAATTATTAATTATTTTTGTTGTAAACTATAGTTTTTTTTTTAATTAATATTTTTAGTTAAGTGTACAAAACTCTCCAGTTATTCCTGCCAGTAGTCACATGCTTGTCTCAAATTTAAGTCATGTGTATGCCTTAGTACACGCCGTATTACTTGGCACAAAACGCTACCGTGCCTCTGAATATAAAAAATCGCTTATCCTGAAGATCCTGTTAAAGTTAATGCGACTAAAAAAACACGCTTTCTATTAAAGCGTGTTTTTTAGTTTTTTAAACTATTAATTATTCAATTGTGAAATGCGATTGAAACTACCTATTAGTTGATCCGGGCAGATGTCATATGCTTGTATCAATGATTAACTCACGCATGTTTCAGTCATCATATTAAGGTGAAACCTCGAATAGCTTATTAATTCGGTTATGGCCCCTTAGATCGTGTCCACATTTACATAGAAAACTGTGGTATTTCTAAAGCTAATCCTTGCAATCCAGAGTTCTGACCAGATGAAAGGAATGCTTTGATATTATATCAAAATCAATCGGTGACTCGTTCATCATTATTATATGATAAATCTGAATAACTTTTTCTGATAGTATAACCATAGTACCCATGACCGATCTTTCAACTGTCTGCCTTATTAAACTGTCGATGGTAGGTTCTGTGACTACTGGGATTGTAACGGATATCAGGACACCAGGGTTTGATTCCGGAGAAGGTTGGTTGGTTGGAGTTTAACGGCGCAAGGGCAACACTAACTAATCCTTGCGATAATGAGACAAACTTATTGAATTATTATATTGTCATCGGTCCTTGATAACAGTGCAAAATTTCAAATTAATCCAACGTTTTGAAGTGTTCAAAAATCGAGTTCAAATATTCCGTTGCATAGATACATACGAAGCTAATAAAAGCATGTTAAGAAAAAGTACACCCACTCTCTAGTTTTTAATAAAAAATGCCGTGCTTTGTGACCTTACATCTTCCTAGATACTGCAAAGCTCATTCGTAAAAATTTTCAAACTCTACCAGTAAGTTGGTTGGTTGGTTGGTTGTATTCAGATTATCTGGCACCGTCAGCAACACGAGGGCTATAATGTGCCGAAACATTCGTCATTAGACAAGCCAACATACATTTACAAACACCCATGCCAACACGGGACTCGAACCCGCAACGTCGCGGTCTAGAAGCTAGCACGCTAACCACTATACCGTTTCTCCACCAGTAAGTACAAATACTCTATATGCAATATGTTCTAAATATATAAACATGGAAACCTTATCCTATAAACACAAAGGTTTTAATATAAATCCTTTATATGCATTGCTAACTTTTATATTCTATTGCAACTTATCTTATTTTGAATTCATGTCTAGTTTTTATACTGTTTTACCACTAAGAAGAATCTATCATAGACTTCACTCTTTTTTGTCCACGAGACTTGATAGAATTGACGAGTCTATTTACCAATTTTTAGCTCAATTGGACGATGGCAAGTAAGTAATTTGTTCCCTCAAAGATGTGCCCACCATGGTTGTTTTCAGTTGGTTGTTTTCAGATTATCTGGCGCCGTCAGCAACACGAGGGCTATAATGTGCCGAAACATTCGTCATTAGACAAGCCAACATACATTTACAAACACCCATGCCAACACGGGACTCGGAACCCGCAACCTCGCGGTCTAGAAGCTAGCACGCTAACCACTATACCGTTTGGTCGGCTGTGCCCACCATGAATACATCAACGAAGTTGAAGTAAATATACAGATTTAAAAAAAAAAAAAATTAAGTTGTGCCTTTTCCTGAATTTGTAACTCAATCGCTTTCACCAGACTGAATCGAACCCTCACTAATCCAATTAAAAAATAATGTCACCAATAAAAACAAGTTTTTAATATAAATCCTTTACATGCATTGATAATTTTTATACTCATTAGCATAGAACCGTTTCTGTTGCCAGCGTGTGCTTGGCATATGCATCTAATTTCAAAGATCAAAAACATTTCTATCATCAAAATATGCGGTAAACCATTTTTCAAAATTTATTCATTAAAAATGCATTCAATTTATGCACTCACATCCAAATATCTTTTATTTATTCTGATTAAAACAATTTTATTTTTTATTTATTAAAACAGTTTGTCAACGGAAAAGTGTTTCTTCGATGATCGGTTAAATGCTATTTCAGCGCGATTGGATGACGGCAAGTTGGCTTATTAGTATTCCTTAAAAATGACCATTTTGTGACATTGGCAGTCCTCACAATTTAATAGAACTCATTGTCATCGACATCGAATCTATTTACCATGCTTCAGCCCATTTGGTTGGTTGTATTCAGATTATTTGGCGCCCCGTCAGCAACACGAGGGCTATAATGCGCCGAAACATTCGTCATTAGACAAGCCAACATACATTTACATACACCCATGCCTTACAAGGGGACTCGGAACCCGCAACCTCGCGGTCTAGAAGCTAGCACGCTAACCACTATACCGTTTGGTCGGCCAGCGCGATTGGTTGGTTGGTTGTATTCAGATTATCTGGCGCCGAAACATTCGTCATTAGACAAGCCAACATACATTTACAAACACCCATGCCAACACGGGACTCGAACCCGCAACCTCGCGGTCTAGAAGCAAGCACGCTAACCACTATACCGTGTGGTCGGCCCAGCGCGATTGGATAACGGCAAGTTGGCTTATTAGTATTCCGTAAAAGTAATCTTTTTATGAGAGTGGCAGCCCCCAAAATTTGATAGAACACATTGTCATCGACATTGAATCTATTTACCAAGTTTCAGTCCATTTGGATGATGGGCAAAAAAGTTAATTAAGCCTCTTTAGATTTGCCTGCCATCGATGTACATACATAAACACAAAATCTAAGTAAAGGATTTAAAAAACACGAAATTAAACACTTACCATCGTCACTTGAAAAAATATCCTCAGCCAAGCTATCCAAGATATCAATCAACACACCACGCGCATATCTTTTCTTTCTCACTCCAGTTCAGGTACTTCAGCAGACATCAGTCCGCAAACAAGGCACTTTCCAAAACAATCCACACACCGGCGAAAGTAAGAACTGGACCACTCCACTACGGTATTCCGCTGAAAATTCCTTTTGCGCTCACTACTACTTGTCTTGGAAGAAGAACTCTTGCTCTGCTGACCTGAAGACGATCCGGTGTATAAGGTGACACGAGAGAGAGAGAGAGTGGAACAAAAAAAAAACAATCATTTTAATGAGGTCCTTTCTTTATTCTCTGGTTACCGAGTCGGCGTATTTGTTGGGCAGGTTTTTTGAGGAGGAAACTTTTAAGTGATATTGGGGGAAGGGAATGGAAGAGTTAAGATCAGATCGGACGGATCTTCCTGGTTTATCGAAGGAGAGATAGGATTCTTTTTCGTTTGAGAGCGGATGGAGGAATTTGGTGGGTTTTCCCACGGATAGTTCTATAGAAGGGATGTCTTTACTAATATCGTGCAAGATACGACATGTGTACAAAATACGACGTAATGTACGTGCAGAAAGAATCAGTTTCAAGTGATAGATGCCGACCAAACGGTATAGTGGTTAGCGTGCTAGCTCCTAGATTGGTTGTATTCAGATTATCTGGCGCCGTCAGCAACACGAGGGCTATAATGCGCCGAAACATTTCGTCATTTAACAAACCAACATACATTTACAAACACCCATGCCTACACGGGACTCGGAACCCGCAACCTCGCGGTCTAGAAGCCAGCACGCTAACCACTATACCGTTTGGTCGGCTGCTAGCTTCTAGACCGCGAGGTTGCGGGTTCCGAGTCTCGTGTTAGGCATGGGGGTTTGTAAATGTATGTTGGCTTGTCTAATGACGAATGTTTCGGCGCATTATAGCCCGCGTGTTGCTGACGGCGCCAGATAATCTGAAAACAACCAACCAAATCAAGTGATAGATGTTTGTTGACAAGTTTGTAAGCAATCTGTTGAATATGAAAAAATGGCAGTCTTTTTTTATTTTTATTTTTAATCCACTGACGGTTAAGGATATGGGCGATATTCTACAGTTGTTTTCCCTGCAATATCTTTTATATGATATTTCAAATTCAAATAAATAATTTTTTAGAATAATTTGTTATTCTTTTGTTTTAGATAGGTTATAAACTAGCATCCTAATAATAATATTTAAAAAATATATTATTTTAAATTTTACTTATAAATTTAAAAATGTTGTGTATTGCTGGTAAAACTGAGGATCAAATGGCGCATATGTACGTGCATGACCGTCAGTGGGTTAAATCCTTTATATTAGCTTCGATTTGAAGTGTATGTATATTTGTGGATGGCGGATAAATCTGGGGAGACCTAATTATCCCTTTGAGTCATCCACAGGGCTAAAACTTGGCAGATAGATTCGATGACAATGCATTCTATTAAATTTTGGCAGCTGCCACTGTCACTAAAAAGTCCCTTTTATGGAATATTAATAAACCAATTTACTGTCATCCAATCACGCTGAAATAGCATTTAACCTATCTTTGAAGAAATTTGCTTTTGTTGCAAATATTATTTTAATAAATAAATAAATAAATGAATGAATGAATGAATGAATGAATGAATGAATGAATGAATAAATAAATAAATAAATAAATAAATAAATAAATAAATAAATAAATAAATAAATAAATAAATAAATAAATAAATAAATAAATAAATAAATAAATAAATGAATGAATGAATGAATGAATGAATGAATGAATGAATGAATGAATGAATGAATGAATGAATGAATGAATGAATGAATGAATAAATAAATAAATAAATAAATAAATAAATAAATAAATAAATAAATAAATAAATAAATAAATAAATAAATAAATAAATAAATAAATAAATAAATAAATAAATAAAAAAAATGAATGAATGAATGAATGAATGAACGTTCGTTCGTTCGTTCGTTCGTTCATTCGAACAAACAACCAAACAAACAAACAAATAAATAAATAAATGATATTTGGGTGTGAATGGATAAATTCACATTCGTTTCTAATGAATGCATTTTGAAAAGTAGTTTACCGCATATCTTGCTGATAGAAATGTGTTTAATATTTAAAACTAGATGCTAACAACAACCACATCCGGGCAACCGAAACGACGCTTTGTTAATGAATGTAAAAGTTGGCCATGCATATAAAGGTTTTATAGTAAAAACTTTGTTTTTATGGATGATATTATTTTTATTACTTTTGAAAAAATGAAATTAAGGAAAAAAAGAAGTGGTACAATAGTGCAGTATCTCAAAATTAGTTTTTTTTTTTTTTTGTTTTTTCATAAATATATGCATGGGTGCCCTCAGAAATATTTACAAGCGGGTGTAAGACTAGATTTTTTTTCAAAATCATAATATTTTTTTTTTAAATGTTAATTTATAATTATGTATTATAAATTATACTCTTTGAGAATAGTTAAAATTCATGGTATATATTTTTGAAAGTGCAATCCTGTTAAAGAGAAAAAAATGCAAAATAGTAAAAATATTAAAATGTATAATTTTAAGGATTTTTTTTTATCATCCAACTAGATCGCACGGCATTTAAGAGATAGTGTTTAAAATAGAGGAACTCGAAGATGCAAAAATGCAGAAGAGAAACACTTTTTTTTTTATTTCTTCCAAGTTTCAGATATAATAAAAAAAAAAAAAAAAAAAAAATCAAAATGAAACACGAAGGCAGTATTGGGATATGTGTAATTGAATTCTAAAAATAGATTTCAAGATATATATATATATATATATATATATATATATATATATATATATATATATATATATATATATATATATATATATATATATATATATATATATATATATATATATAGTATTTTTGATGATTTAAAAAACAAAACCTTTTCCTAGAATTTTAAGAACTACAAAAGAAATTATTGTACAACAAAAGGAATAAATACTTCTACTTATCAGCCTTTAATAATCATAGACTACAAGCGCCAGAAAATCGTCACTCAAGTAGCTATAAAAAAACAACATTGTAAAGAAACAAAAAACTAAATTAATAGGAAAAAAAATGCTCATTGTAACATAAAAGTACAAACGGCATATGTGCTTTTTTTATCTTAGAATTTACATCATTTCCCTCATTTTTTTTTTTTTTTTTTAATTTTCAAGAGCCAAGGGGGTGCAAGTGCACTTTCTTGTACCATCTTGGGAGCGCCCATGAATATATGTTCTTTCGAAACATACTAATTTAAATAGCTTATAAACTAATTGGATTATTTGAATGTATTGCGTAATTTTCTACTTTGATAAAAAAATCTAAATTATATTTCATGGTTTTTTTTGTTTTTGTTTTTTTTTTCACCCCAAATCCTATTTCCATCATTACAAGAGATAAAATTACAAAGCATCTAGACTTTTTCTTACATTAAAACCGATTCTTCATCATTTTATTTTCATCACTTCCATATACATGCTAGAAGATGTTTTTGCAATTGCCGCAAATGGGTAGAACCAGATACAAATAAAGCCATAGCTCTCAGATGGTCATCTATAAATACTTTCTCTTTAACCTTTTCCTTTTGTAAATGTAGATAATTTACTTTCTATGTATCATTAATCCTTATAAGACTTCTTTGAAATAGATAAACAGTCATTTTTTTTTAAACTTTTGCCTTGTTTATTTAGATCATTTAAGGTATATTTTGAATTCTTCAAATTTTTTGGAAAATTATTATTATGATTTTAAAAAAACATTAAGTGGAACAACATTGGACAATTCCGGTATTTTTTATTTTTTTTTAATTTTTTTTTATTCAATTTTAAATGTTTCAAAAAGACAATAAACACAAAAATTTCCGATCACTGAGCCTTTTTTTTTTTTTTTTTTTTTTAATTTGCAACCTAATTTCACCTGTTAGACTTTGGCGAGAAAACGATTTATTCGGCTCAAATTGAATGTGACGCCACTTTGGTCTGAAACAACTTGGCTTGAAACGCAGCAGCGGAAACCAGTTTTGCAAGTTTCAAATCGCGCCAGCCTAAACAGGATATGGCAACTGTCTACCATACACACACCAACTATTTGGAAAAAACCTCACGATAACCATAGAGAACGGAAGGATGTCATGACGTCACTATGCAAGTGTTTTGATCGGACTGGTTTTGGCTCGGTTTCATTTCTTTTCTTAAAATTTAAATAACTAATTTTTTCAAAGAACTTTTGTCTGAATATTTGTAATCAGAAAGAAATTCTTCATCCATATAAACAAGTTTCACTCGTTTTTAAAAAATGCGAGAATTGTTCATTGCAACTTATTAGCTAAGAAAAAAACTAAAATTTCGATGGGCAGGTTTTCTTGCCTTTATTAATGGTTTAATATTGTTTTCTACAAATAAAGCCATTATTTGCCATTACTACAAATAAAGCCATTACTACAAATAAAGCCATTACAAATAAAGCCACATTATTTGCTTAGTTGCAGAAAATTATATGGAAGGAATAATACAATTCTAAACACGATATATTTATTTTAAAGAAAACGTAGAGTTTTCTTCATTTGGACCATGCATATGACTTTGTCATTGAAGCATAAATGAAATATTTTTTTGTTCTTAATAGATGAATGAATTTATCGACGCATACGATATAGTCCGAGAGACGACTGCAATTTTTGGACCCCATCGAACATCATTCTGAATTTTTTATAGAAATTGGAGAAAAGTGAGTAGATTACGAATCCACTGGTCTGCCGTGGCAAAAATGGCCGAATCGACTTGGAATGAGTTGAACCAAATTCTGATTGCCAAATATGTCATAACTTGTCAAAAAGAGAACAAACTTTTTCGTCTGGCAACCCACAGCATTTTGATTTTCAATGAGAAAAAGCGCAAACAATTTCTGATCTCTGTTTCGGAAAACTTGTATCTTTTAAAAGTAAGCCAAATTGGTGACATCAGTTACTTCATCAGTGATGTAATGTTTATTACCAATTTGCCTCATTTGTGAACGATGCAAGTAGGTCATAGCCACACATCCGAATTGTCTGCAACCTTCTTAAATGAAAATTAAAGAGTGAGGGTTACCAAATAAAAAAAAATGCTCAATACTTGGCAAGTTATGGCACATTTGGCAATTGAATTTAGTTCAACTTATTAAAAGTCGATTTTTGATCAGTTTCGGCCATTTTTGCCACGGCAGACCAGTGGATTCGTTATCTACTCACTTTTCTCCAAGTTCTATAAAAAATTCAGAATGATGTTCGATGGGGTCCAAAAATTGCAGTCGCCTCTCAGTCTAATATAAAAGGTATATTTTTCTGATCGTGAATGTAAAAGAATAGGAAAATGTACGATAAGTTCGCTTCCTTTGGGACAAGCATGATTCCATTTTAAAAACACATCTATATGCAAATAACAAAATAAATTATGCATACAACTTTTCCAAGAATTTTGATCAGAGTCCATGTATTGAAGTCGAATTTCCTAAAATTGAATCAAACGTTAGAAAAACTATACTAAACTTCAACTTAACCTTTAACTGCTGTGGTTGGGTGGTTTGAGGTTTTTGGTGTAAGAGCAACACATGGTCCATACTGCACAAAATAAATTGGTGAACATCAGTTTAAAGTTAAAGAAACATAGTATCAGAAAAAATAATATAAAAGTCAAAGATGAGATATTTTAGGGGGTGGAAGCATTCCACAAAAAATGACTTGGGGTCTGTCAGACCGCTTACAGCAGTTAAAGGTTAACTAGACATCACTTAGACGGTAGATCGTCACAGTGCTCATAGGTATTTAATCCATTTTGGCGGCGTGAAAGCATAATGTTCACCAAACCACAACCCTATAGAGAACAAAAGGCTATAAGGTTTGGCGAGAATTATGTTTTCACTCCGCCAAAATGGATTAAATACCTATGAGCACTGTGACGATCTATCGTCTAAGTGATGTCTAGTTAAGTTGAAGTTTAGTATAGCAAATTATGTTTGATTAAAAATGCAGAATAATTCCTCCCGAGTCACATTGTTGGCGCTTTTATACATTTTAAAATGTTATTGGTTTATATTTTCAGTAATTATTTGTTTTCTGTAAATATTCAGACGTTGATATAAATTGTTAGAATTTTTAAGTATTATTCTTTTTCTATTTACAACGTGCCTTCCTCAAAATGACGAATTTGGCAATTTACTTTTCAATAATTCTTACTTTTCTTTTTCTTGTAAGTGAAACTGAGGAGAGGAGAAAAACGGTTTTTGATGAGCCATTCTCAAGGAAAGAGAACTCTGTGTCAAAGACATTCGTTTTTCAACTTTTTACAATTTTATAGCATTTTTACGGGATATTCGGCGGTGAGGATATTTAGAACACCTTAAGAGAGTAACTTAGCGATTTTGAAAAAAAGAAATCATTAACGCCGTTTTTTGCTAATTGATGAAAAACATTATTTGTTAATGTTTTTTTCATGTTTTACGCATGTGCAATATTGATGAAAACCATAATGACAAGTTCCATGGCCACCACTAACCCTTACACAAAATTTTAACATCATAGGTAACAGAAATTTTTTCTGGACCACTTTTTGAAGTCAAACGTAGAGAAATGAAAAAAAAAAAAAAAAAAAAAAAATAATAATAATAATAATTAATAATAATAATAATATTTTTTTATACCGTAAACAATACTTTCATTATCCTATGTAAACATACGTGTAATTGAAAGTAATAAGACTGTAAGTTTACTCTCAACTATATTACAATTAGGTTTTATATTAAACTGATATTTGCCAATGAAACAACATTTTGATCACCAAACAATCTGCAATGAAGTTATTTATCTTACAAATCTCCTCGTCTTATTGCCAACTCAAATAACCGGCCATGACTTGTTTCTTTCTAAAATACAAACCCCAACCTTCATAAAATGCGCTTTAGTAAAACTCATGCATTGTATAACTTCGCATCCAGTTGCCCATAAGGTTGGAATATTCGATTTACAAAATAATAATTTTACGAATTCTTAATCCTTTTTATTATTATAAACTAGCTGAATACCCGTGCTGCGCTACGAAATTTTACCATTAGCATTTTAGCGATCAAAAGACATTCATGTATTCTACACTTCAGACGTTTGCTCCCATTTCGATCCCGACAAATTGATTTATCAAAATAGGAACTTTCCTTTGTTGACATTTTAAACGAAATTTATAATTGTGAATAGTAAACTGGAATAGTTTATTGTGTTTATGTTTGCTCTTAGTTCTAAATTTCAAAGTAGTAGCTGTATTGGAATTAAGTTAATTAGACATTAAGTTAATCCTCGTATAGTTTCAATGTTGCGTCGTCTTTTCATCCCTTAAAAATATCGATATTGGAATGACTTATTTTTTAACATTTGCAAAAAAATATCAGAAAAATGACTACATTGGAAGAGGAACATTCGGATATCCCTCGTTTGGAACATTTAACCCCTTTTCGACCCCTTAAAGTTGGTTAATCGAGAACAGAATAGCTTACTTTTTCTATGTTTAATCTTTTTTGACATTTGTACCAAATTTCCGAGTTGTGACCATATGGGAAGTGGTACATTCGAATATTCCTCGTTTGGAACGTTTAACCCCTTTTCCACCCTTTGATCCACCGGAGATCGGAATAGTTTACTTTTTCTGCGTTTGTCTTTATTGATATTCACACCAGTTTTCAGAATTATGAAAATATGAGAAGTAGGACATTCCAATATATCGCTCGTTTGGAACGTTTAACCCCTTTTTGACCTCTTAAAGTGGGTTAATCGAGATCGGAATAGCTTACTTTTTCTATGTTTACCATTGTTGATATTTGTGCCGATTTTCAGAGTTGTGACTATGTGGGAAGTAGGATTTTCGAATGTCCCCCGTTTGGAACGTTTAACCCCTTTTCGACCCCTTAAAGTGGGTTAATCGAGATCGGAATAGTTTACTTTTTCTATTTTTACCATTGTTGATATTTGTGCCGATTTTCAGAGTTGTGACTATGTGGGAAGTAGGATTTTCGAATGTCCCCCGTTTGGAACGTTTGACCCCTTTTCGACCCCTTAAAGTGGGTTAATCGAGATCGGAATAGTTTACTTTTTCTATTTTTACCATTGTTGATATTTGTGCCGATTTTCAGAGTTGTGACTATGTGGGAAGTAGGATTTTCGAATGTCCCGCGTTTGGAACGTTTGACCCCTTTTCGACCCCTTAAAGTGTGTTAATCGAGATCGGAATAGTTTACTTTTTCTATTTTTACCATTGTTGATATTTGTGCCGATTTTCAGTGTTGTGACTATGTGGGAAGTAGGATTTTCGAATGTCCCCCGTTTGGAACGTTTAACCCCTTTTCGACCCCTTAAAGTGGGTTAATCGAGATCGGAATAGTTTACTTTTTCTATTTTTACCATTGTTGATATTTGTGCCGATTTTCAGAGTTGTGACTATGTGGGAAGTAGGATTTTCGAATGTCCCCCGTTTGGAACGTTTGACCCCTTTTCGACCCCTTAAAGTGTGTTAATCGAGATCGGAATAGTTTACTTTTTCTATTTTTACCATTGTTGATATTTGTGCCGATTTTCAGAGTTGTGACTATGTGGGAAGTAGGATTTTCGAATGTCCCCCGTTTGGAACGTTTGACCCCTTTTCGACCCCTTAAAGTGGGTTAATCGAGATCGGAATAGTTTACTTTTTCTATGTTTACCATTGTTGATATTTGTGCCGATTTTCAGAGTTGTGACTATGTGGGAAGTAGGATTTTCGAATGTCCCCCGTTTGGAACGTTTGACCCCTTTTCGACCCCTTAAAGTGTGTTAATCGAGATCGGAATAGTTTACTTTTTCTATGTTTACCATTGTTGATATTTGTGCCGATTTTCAGAGTTGTGACTATGTGGGAAGTGGGAGAATTAGTGATGAGTGAGTCAGTGAGTGAGTGAGTGAGTGAGTCAGTCAGTGAGTGAGGGCTTTGCCTTATATATATAGAGATTTAAAAAAAAAAAAAAAAAGTCATTGCTTTTGGTTAAGGAAACAGTACTTATTAGAAAGTTCGTTTGAAATTGAAGTTTGAAAATGAAGACTTAATTATCGTTTGGAAAAAACGCAATAAGAAATGTTTCCAAGAAAAAAAATTATTTTCATTCTCACACAAAATAATGAGAATGTGGAGATTAACAAGCTGTTTTTACTCATTAGCCAAAGAGGAATACCTATTGTTTAAATCCCCGAAATGTTTTAACAAAATAAACAAATTGATCGAATAAAAAACTAACATTGGCAATTCATTGGGAAGGATATTTAATAATGTTTTTAACTTCTGCAATGCATTGTTGTGATAAACTTAAACGAAGATTCTACCTGATAACAATATTCGCTGACCAAAAGACGAATGCTATAAATACGTGTGATATATTGAATTAAAGGTCTCATCGAGATGTGTTTCCATTCTGAAACTTTTACCAGAAGTGATAGAAATTGCAACTAGAGCCATTTGTAACTAGAAATCCCATTTGCGACTAGAAGTTCATTTGCAACTAGAAGTCCATCTGCAACTAGAAGTTCATTTGTAACTAGAAGCCCATTTGTAAGTAGATGACCATCTGCAACTAGAAGTCCATCTGCAACTAGAAGTCCATTTGTAACTAGAAGTCCATTTGTAAGTAGATGACCATCTGCAACTAGAAGTCCATCTGCAACTAGAAGTCCATTTGTAAGTAGAAGTCCATCTGCAACTAGAAGTCCATTTGTATAACTAGAAGTTCAATTGCAACTAGTAGATACGAAACTAAACCATGTGTTATAAATCATTTTGAAGGTATTATTTAAATTAATAATTGTACCAAAAGTTCGACCAAAGCTATATGAGAGTTCGGCCGGAAGATGCATCAATGGAGAGAGAGTATTTCACTGAATTGTATACATCTTGCCTTAAAAACGTTGAACTTGGAATTTAAAGTATGGTAACAAATTTGATCTATAAAATATTAGCAAACACACATTTTACTGATGTATTTGTTTCTAAAGTATAACCCATAAAATCAAAGTTTTATATAAAAAAAAACTTTATACGCATTGCCAAATTTTATAATTTTATATTCATTAACATAGCATCGATTCTGCTGTCATTGTGTGCTTGGTATTTGCATCTTATTTTAAATATTAAAAACATCTCTATGGGTAAAATATGTGGCAAACTACGCTTCAAAATTTATTTTTTAAAAAAGAATGTGATATTATGCATTCACGTCCAAATATTTTTTATTTATTCTGATATTAAACAATTTTGCCAACTCGAAAGAGTTTCAACAATGATCTATAATTATAAAACAAGCTGTCTGTGTGTCTGTCTGTGTATCTGTCTGTCTGTGGATCTGTAGAAAACTGCTTAAAATTGGAGTAGAGCTCTGAAATTTTCAACATAAGTAGTTTTAGCCTTCTAATTGTACCTATGACAAACTGACTGTTAAAACTTTAATTAGCTCTTTTTTAATTAATTTTTTTACAAAGTGACTTCAAATAGAGATACAGTTCTGAAATTTTCAACAAAAGTAGCTTTAGACTTCTAATTGTGGTTTTGAAAACAGAATTTTTAAATTTTGATTAGTTTTTTTGATTAATCCCCTTTTTAATTCATTAACAAATATTTTTCAAAACGATTTCTAATAGAGCTACGGCTTTGAAATTGTCAACATAAGTCATTTTGGCCTTCTAATTGAAATTTTGAAAAGCAGAATTTTAAATTTTAATTTTTTTTAATTAATTTTTTAATTAATTAATAAATATTTTACAAAACGATTTCTAATGAAGCTGCAGCACTGAAATTTTCAACATAAGTTGTTTTGTCCTTTTATTATGACTTTTAAAAAACAGAGTTTTAAATTTTTATTTAGTTCTTTTTTTAATAAATTTTTCGAATTGATTAATTAACAATTTACAAAATGATTTCTAATAGGGCTACAGCACTGAAATTTTCAACAAAAGTCGTTTTGGCCTTCTAATTAGACTTTTGAAAAAAAAAATTAAATATTCATTTAGTTCTTTTTTAATTAAATTTTAATTGATTAACTAATAGTTTAAAAAACGATTTCTAATAGGGCTACAGCTTTGAAATTTTCTACATAAGTTGTTTTGGCCTTCTAATATGACTTTTGCAAAACAGAATTTTAAATTCTCATTTAGTTCTTTTTAATTAATTAATTAATTAATATTTTACAAAACGATTGCTAATAAAGCTGCATCTCTGAAAATTTTCAACTTTAGTAGTTTTGGCCTTCTAATTGGACTATTGAAAAACAGAATTTTAAAATTTTATTTATTTTTTTAATTATTTTTTTTTTTAATTAATTAAAAAATATTTTACAAAAAAATATCTAATCGGGCTGCAGTTGTGAAATTTTCAACATAAGTAGTTTTGACCTTCACATTGGTCATGTGACAAAAAGATAGTTAAAATTTTAATTTTTTTTTATTATTAGTTTTTTTTTAATTAATATTTTCACTAAAAGCGCCTGTTAATAGGTCTAGAGCTCTAAAAATTTCAACATAAGTAGTTTTGGCTTTCTAATTTTACTTTTCACAAGCATGTTAAAATATTCTCAAAGGAGTGTTGTATTATTCTATTAACGGGGATTCCCCCCCCCTCCCCCTTTCCCCGTCGATGGGGAGGGGCTTTTAATATTAAGGGTTTACGCAGCAATTAGTTTTTAGCGAACGAAGCAAGATCATGCATGCATAGCAATGAATCTTTCAACGAGTTAAGTAAGCCTGTGCTTATAATGAACTTTTCAGCTAGAGAAGCGAGCGCTTGGTCTTGAGTTGCAATGAACCTGCCCGTGAGCGAAGCACCAAAGGCAGAAACTTCTCTCACAGGCAAGTTCAGGAACCTATACACCAATTTTAAACATTAAAAAAAAAAAAAAAAATTAATGTAAATCCTTTGTATTCATTGTCAATTTTTATCTGCAATGGCAAATTTACTTACTTCTAACTTACTTTTCCGAACTATTTCCGAACTTCTTTTTAGCTCCGAAACTTGATTGAATACATTGTCATCAAGTGGGTAAATTTGCCCTCCGTATGTTTATGCCACGTCAACCTTAATATGGGGAGGTTTCAGTCATTATATATTGCCAAATTGAACATATTTAGCCAAAACTTGATTGAGTGCATTGTCATCGGCATCGAATCTATCTGCCAAGTTTCACACAGATTGGATTGTGCAAAAGTGGTCTTTTAGTGACAGCGACAGCTTCTAACATTTGATATACTACAATATTATCGGCAATGGATCTATATGTTAAATATAAGCTCGATTGGATGATGGCGAATTGGTTTATTAGTATTCCGAAACTAGCGTGTGTAAAAGCGATCTTTCAGTGACAACCACCTAAATTTTATAGAATGCATTGTCATCGACATTGAATCTATCTGCCAAGTTTTAGCTAGTTTGGATTGTGTGAAACTGGCCTTATAGTGATAGTGATAGCCCCCAAAACTTGATATAATGCAATATTGTAGGTAACAAATCTATATGTCAAATATCAGGTCGATTGGATGATGGCGAATTGGCTTATTAGTATTCCGAAAATAGAAGCGTGTGTAAAAGCGATCTTTCAGTGACATCCACCTAAATTTTATAAAATGCATTGTCATCGACATAGAATCTATCTGCCAAGTTTCAGCTAGTTTGGAATGTGTGAAACTGGTCTTATAGTGATAGTGACAGCCCCCAAAACTTAGTATAATGCAATATTATAGGCAACAAATCTATATGTCAAATATCAGGTCGATTGGATGATGGCGAATTGGCTTATTAGTATTCCGAAAATAGAAGCGTGTGTAAAAGCGATCTTTCAGTGACATCCACCTAAATTTTATAAAATGCATTGTCATCGACATAGAATCTATCTGCCAAGTTTCAGCTAGTTTGGAATGTGTGAAACTGGTCTTATAGTGATAGTGACAGCCCCCAAAACTTGATATAATGCAATATTGTAGGTAACAAATCTATATGTCAAATATCAGGTCGATTGGATGATGGCGAATTGGCTTATTAGTATTCCGAAAATAGAAGCGTGTGTAAAAGCGATCTTTCAGTGACATCCACCTAAATTTTATAAAATGCATTGTCATCGACATAGAATCTATCTGCCAAGTTTCAGCTAGTTTGGAATGTGTGAAACTGGTCTTATAGTGATAGTGACAGCCCCCAAAACTTAGTATAATGCAATATTATAGGCAACAAATCTATATGTCAAATATCAGGTCGATTGGATGATGGCGAATTGGCTTATTAGTATTCCGAAAATAGAAGCGTGTGTAAAAGCGATCTTTCAGTGACATCCACCTAAATTTTATAAAATGCATTGTCATCGACATAGAATCTATCTGCCAAGTTTCAGCTAGTTTGGAATGTGTGAAACTGGTCTTATAGTGATAGTGACAGCCCCCAAAACTTAGTATAATGCAATATTATAGGCAACAAATCTATATGTCAAATATCAGGTCGATTGGATGATGGCGAATTGGCTTATTAGTATTCCGAAAATAGAAGCGTGTGTAAAAGCGATCTTTCAGTGACATCCACCTAAATTTTATAAAATGCATTGTCATCGACATAGAATCTATCTGCCAAGTTTCAGCTAGTTTGGAATGTGTGAAACTGGTCTTATAGTGATAGTGACAGCCCCCAAAACTTAGTATAATGCAATATTATAGGCAACAAATCTATATGTCAAATATCAGGTCGATTGGATGATGGCGAATTGGCTTATTAGTATTCCGAAAATAGAAGCGTGTGTAAAAGCGATCTTTCAGTGACATCCACCTAAATTTTATAAAATGCATTGTCATCGACATAGAATCTATCTGCCAAGTTTCAGCTAGTTTGGATTGTGTGAAACTGGTCTTATAGTGATAGTGACAGCCCCCAAAACTTGATATAATGCAATATTGTAGGTAACAAATCTATATGTCAAATATCAGGTCGATTGGATGATGGCGAATTGGTTTTTTAGAATTCCGGAAATAGAAGCGTGTGTAAAAGCGATCTTTTAGTGACAACCACTTAAGTTTTGCTCACCATCGACTTACCCAGCCACTAACCCACACACACACACACACACACACACGCACACACACACACACATGCACACACACACACGCACCCACACACACACAGAATCGAAGTTAGACTAAAGGATTTAAAAATACTCTGTATTTGAAGGTGTTTACATTTGAAAAAGTTCTCTAAAAAAGACCTCGATTTCAAATACTTTTCATGATAACAGATAATGTTACGTGAAGAAATGAAGTCAATAATCACTTTTACCATTATACATGTAATAATAATTAATAGGCATTTTTTTTTTAAATATTCTTTGGGATTAATAGATTTTTTTTAAGAAAATTTATGAATAAATTTATTTTTATTAATTATAAACAAATTTTCGCTATATGTTTCAGTCGTCTTATTTTGAGCACTAGCTGGACTTCTAGATACTAAACACATACCATTTTAGATAAAAAAATTGAGAAAAAAAAATTATATTCCGAAAAAAGGTCATTTTTTTTTTAGCAACATTACCTGCACCTCACGATCCCTCTACAATACTTAAGATTCTATGTAAATCAGAAAATGATGCATGTATTATTCAAGATCTCGATTATTCATTTTCCAGCTCAATAGAATAACTTATTTTTAAATCCATTACATTAACTTCGATTTTGTGTGTATGTAAGTTTGTGTGTATGTTTGTTAATGGCGGACAAATCTGCGGGGGCCTAATTAACCCCCTTGGCGTCATCCAATCGAGCTAAAACTTGGCAGATAGATTCGATGTCTATGCCAACGCATTCTATCAAATTTTGGCGGCTGTCACTGTCACTAAAAGGTCGCTTTTACGAAACGCTAACAAACCAACTTGCCATCATCCAATCACGCAGAAATAGCATTTAATCGATCATTGAAGAAACTATTTCCTGTTGCCAAAGTTTTAATGAATAAATGATAGAACTGTTTTAATCAAAATTAATGAAAGATATTTGGATGTGAGTGCATAAATTTCCATTAGTTTTTAATGAATAAATTTTGAAAACTAGTTTACCGCATATTTTGGTGATAGAGATGGTGTTTGCATCTAATTTTGAATATTAAGAACAAGCACACGCCGACAATAGAAACGGTGCCATGTTAATGAATATCAAAAATTGGCAATGCAAAAAAAGGATTTATATTAAAAACTTTGTTTTTATGTGTTATATTTGCACATTTTCTTTCTGTCTTTCTTTTTTTTTTTCTTTCTTTATTTATTTAATTATTTATTTAATTATTTAATTAATTATTTAATTAATTATTTAATTATTTTATTAATTATTTATTTAATTATTTATTTATTTATTTATTTATTTATTTATTTATTTATTTATTTATTTATTTATTTATTTATTTATTTAATTATTTATTTATTTATTTATTTATATAATTATTTAATTATTTAATTAATTATTTAATTAATTGTTTAATTAATTATTTAATTAATTATTTAATTAATTATTTATTTAATTATTTATTTAATTATTTATTTATTTATTTATTTATTTATTTATTTAATTATTTAATTAATTATTTAATTAATTATTTAATTAATTATTTAATTATTTAATTATTTATTTATTTATTTATTTATTTATTTATTTATTTATTTATTTATTTATTTATTATTTATCTATTTAATTATTTAATTATTTTTTATTATTTTTTTTTTTTACATCAGGATTCATTGTTTCATTATACAAAACTATTTCTATGATGGCATGTATCTACAGACTATAATCTCCTAAGACATAAGCTCCCAAACTAATTTCTCTATCAACGCCCGAGATGACATTCCAAAAAGTAAGCAATTACAGTTACTTCAATCCCGAGAGAGAGTGTGGCAAAATTCAATTTCAGCCAACAAAAGAACATTCCGGAGCAAACCCCCAATTTGCTGATGAGGCATTGTCCTCTGGGAAACGTGACGTCATATTCAATTTCGAAGTGCCGAAAAGCCACTTGAAGGCCACTACCATCACATCCACTCACTTCATTCTTATTGAAGAATTTCATTAAGAGTTGATGCGGTAAATGAAATGAAGATACCACCTGTTCTTTTGTTCTCTTTAATCTTCTTTGACCATCTCTTAGTTTTGTTGAAGAAAGTATCTGTCAAGTGACCGACTTCTCAGAGTTGAGACATCATGACCAAGAGTGGATATCATGACCATCTGCCTGAGGCACTCAATTATGATGGCGAACCATTCAGTACCAGTGAATACCATGGAATGTGTAGTGCTTGGGGAAAAAAAGGTACATTACAAAAACCGTTGTATGTTTGTTGAGGATAAATCTTTATATATTTGTAACGTATGTAAATATTCAGAGTGTTCAAAAACCACCGCACCAGCAATATCTTTTCTCAGATTTAATGTTTAAAGTTGGGGTTATTTAACCAGTAGCTCAACAACGCTGCCCAATATCGCTTTTCTTCTTAGTTTTGGCTGAGAAAACGATTCATTCGGCTCGAATTAAATGAGACGTCACTTGATCTGAAACAACTTGGCTTGAAATGCAGCAGCGGAAACCAGTTTCGCAAGTTTTTCGCAAACCGCACCAACCTGTACGGTATAAGACAACTATTTACCAAACCAACGCCAACTATTTCGCATAAACCACACGATAACCATCGAAACGGAAGGATGTTTTGACGTCACAGCTATAGTGGATCATTTTGATCGGATTGCAATCAAATGGGGTTTCGGCGCAATTTCTTTTCTTAATATTTCAAATGACTTAATTTTTTCAAAGAACTTTTGTTTGAATATTTGGAATCATGAAGAAATTCTTCATAAATGTAATCTAATTTCAATCGTTTTTATAAAATCCGGGAATTATCCATTGAACTTTTACAATTAAATATAGATCGCTACTTTTAAGCACAAGTGATTAATATCAAGTAAACGTACAAACTTGAATTTTATCTTTAACTTCTTCATACTTGGTTCACACTTCTAGTTATAGTTATAGTCCAAGGTGCAAGTTTTAGTAATTCATCAAAAGTATTCTTAATTTTTATTCAACGTAGATTTTGATAGATACGATATCGTTATGATACGTATCATTACGATACGATACTTAGAGAAACGATATCGTTTGAGAATATTTTGCTGTACGGAGGAAAAAAATAATTGATAAAAATATTAAAAAATAATTGATAAAAATATTAAAAAATAATTGATAAAAATATTAAAAAATAATTGATAAAAATATTAAAAAATAATGGATAAAATATTAAAAAATAATTGATAAAAATATTAAAAAATTATTGATAAAAATATTAAAAAATAATTGATAAAAATATTAAAAAATAATTGATAAAAATATTTAAAAATAATTGATAAAAATATTAAAAAATAATTGATAAAAATATTAAAAAATAATTGATAAAAATATTAAAAAATAATTGATAAAAATATTTAAAAATAATTGATAAAAATATTAAAAAATAATTGATAAAAATAATGGATAAAAATATTAAAAAATAATTGATAAAAATAATAAAAAATATTAAAAAATAATTGATAAAAATATTAAAAAATAATTGATAAAAATATTAAAAAATAATGGATAAAAATATTAAAAAATAATTGATAAAAATATTAAAAAATAATTGATAAAAATATTAAAAAATAATTTATAAAAATATTAAAAAATAATTTATAAAAATATTAAAAAATAATTGATAAAAATATTAAAAAATAATTGATAAAAATATTAAAAAATAATGGATAAAAATATTTAAAAATAATTGATAAAAATATTAAAAAATAATTGATAAAAATATTAAAAAATAATGGATAAAAATATTAAAAAATAATTGATAAAACATTTATATAAAATTTTAATATAAATATTTTACATACACAAAAAAAAATTCTGTTCCATTACAACTTATTTCAGCAATTTTGAGTTCAGATCTAGTTTTCCTAATGTTTGTCCACTACGAAGAAAATCATAGATTTCACTTAATGCACTAACTCTTTTTCGGTTACCAAAAGTTAATAAAATGCATTCTCATCAACAACGAATCTATAAGCCAAGTTTCAGCAAAATTGAATGACAGTAAAAAAGTTAATTAGTTCACAGCAGATTTGTTTCTCACACACAAAATCGAAGTTAATATAAAAGAATTAAAAAAAAAAAATATCGAAATTCCACAGCTAGGAGTGTGAAATATCGCACAAATTTCAATTACATTATAATACAGACGTGGATTTGTGTCATTTACTGCTTTTATATTTCCACATTCATTTAGCAAAAGCGGCCAGTATGGCGATATTTTTTTGCGATAATCCTTCTTCTTCTTCTTATCAAGGACTATGGGGACTAAGGCACCTCTGCTTAAGCATTTTGTACCAACCCCATATCCCGTACATATCGGTAGTGGGCAGTACTGCACAGGATGTAAGCGCACACTCGAGAGAGGGAGTGCACAAGTCTACCTATAGCCACCGAAGAGTTCATTTCTACCTCTTTCGGTAGCTACCCGATAGATGGCAGCACTACCTACCGTATGTGGAACTTCTTAATTTAGAGGCAGTACCAAGCAGAAGATTCCACCAGAAGACTTGGCTTTGCCACCCCCAGAGGTATTGATTTGTATGGGAACTTGGAGGACTTTGCGACCATGACTGATTTAACGTGCTCCAGTCACCATTAGCGAACACGGCGGTCCTTAGTCGGTCCCAGGCCCGAACTCGCAACCTCAGGGCTCGCAACCTTCTAGTTGCGAGAACGATACTCTCCCGACTGGGCTACCCGGCCTCTGCGATAATCCTTGAATAAGTCTTTAAAAAAAAAAAAAAAATTTAAAAAAAAAATCTACTGTAAATCTGCCAAAATGATGATTTTCGATCATTCGTATATTATCCATTCCTGTAAGTGAAATTTAGGAGAGAAGAAAAACGATTGTTGATGAGGTTATGCTCAAGGAAAGAGAACTCAGTGTTAAAGGCATTTGTTTTCAACTTTTTAAACCATTAAAGCATTTTTACGGGAAATATGGAGGTGGGGATGTTTAGAACACCTTAAGAGGCATAACCACAATTCTTATATTATTCTTTCTTATAAGTGAAACTGAGGAGAGAAGAAAAAACAATCGTTGATAAGGTATGCTCAAAGAAAGATAATTCTTTATTAAAGGCATTCGTTTTTCAACTTTTTATGCCATTAAAGCATTTTTACAGAAATTTTGGAGGTGAGGATATTTATAATACCTTCAGAGGCATAACCACTGCGATTTTGAACAAAATCGTTAGACCCGGTTTTTTTTAGCAATCACTAAAAAACATTATTTTTTCAAAGGCAGCTACCTAATGCGCTTGCTCGATTTTAACGAAAACTTAAAAGGGTGATCATTGGGCCATCGCCTACCCTCACACCAAATTTGAACATCCTAGGTCAATTTGTTCGGAAGTTATGCTGACTACGTACACACAGACAGACATTTTTTCTAGATCACTTTTTGAAATCAGGATGTTCCAAAACGTGGAGAAATGCAATTTTTTTTTTTTTTTGCCCGAATACTATAATTTCATTACAATATGTTTAGATATGTGTAAATGAAAGTAAAAAATCAATTAAGAATTACTTGATTAAATCAATTGCCAAATATATTGTTAAATCGATTGCCAAATCGTTGTTTCTTGTTTTGTTTTTTTTAACTGAGCAAGTTAGCATTTTTTTTTTTTTTTTTTCTTTTTTTTTTTTCATTAATTTATGTCACTGTTGACTTTTACATCCATTCAATGAAAATGTATTTCTAAACAGTTACTTCAATCTTTGTTATATGCCGCCCTGGGTTTCGTAAACATATTACACTTCTTTTGTATCATCCATATTTTTTTTTTTTTTTTTTTTTTTTTTTTTTTTTTAACTGAGCAAGTTAGCAAGTTTTTTTTCATTAATTTATGTCACTGTTGACTTTTACATTCATTCGCTGAAAATGTATATCTAAACATTTACTTCAGTCTTTGTTATAAGCCGCCCTTGGTTTCGTAAACATATTACACTTCTTTTGTATCATCCAGATTTTTTTTTTTTTTTTTAGATAAACCTTGTATGTGATAAACTACTTTCATTAAAAACGCATCATACAAATGGGAGATCTGCTTCTTTGAAAACTTTCATTGTGACAAAAGCAGTCGGCCCATTTTACTTTTCAAGAAAATTGTGTTTTCTTCTTTCTACTGGTTTCCAGAAAAATAAGATCTCTAAAAATTATTTGAACAAAGAACCACAAAAGAAGTCATTATCAAAAGCAGAAATAAAAAATTGCGAATGTATTGTGGATAAAAAAAAAAAAATTATGTTTCAGAAAGAAAAAAGAAAATTGTCAATTTGTCAATTTGTTTGTCAAAAAAGTATGAAATACTTTTTGTTTAGTAAATTAAAGACTGTTTAATTTAAAAGGTCCGACGTTTCTTTTTGATAGAGCATGTGAAAAAAAAATGTCCAGTTTTAAATTATATAATAATTTTTTTTGATAACAAATCAACCAAAAAGCAATTATCTGTTTTACTTTGACGGTTAAAAAGCATTTTGAAATATCATTTTATTTTTCTAATTTCTTTTTACAAAATACCGTGCTTTGATTTCAAAATTAAATAACTCAAAAACAAAAAACTATAAAATAAAGAAACTAAAGTATAGTTACTTTAAAAGCTGTAAAAATCTTATACTAAATTTTAAAATTAGTTACAAACGTTGCCAACAGATGGCGCTATACACAGTAGTTCTTATGAATAAAAAGTTCTTTGAAGCTCAGAGCAATCAATCTTCATACAGTTCCACTGTTTAAACGTGAAAGGGAGTTAGCGTGATTGCAATGATTGATTGCAGAGGACAAATTTATAACATATTTATAGAATTTGGCAACTACAGCGCCATCTATTGGCAACATTTGTAACTAATTTAGAAACTTCCGTTTCAGATTCTTACAGATTTCAAAATAACTTTATTTTTTATTTCATTCTTCTATTGATCTTTGTTATTTGATATTGAAATCAAAGAGTCCTTTGCTAAACACCCTGTAATTTACAAACACATTATAAAAATTAAAATCGTAGTTATGATAACAAGCAGAGAAACAATTGTCAATGACTTGTTCTTTTGAATGTGTAAATTTTAAAGTAATTCATCGTAGCTAATCTCTACAAATATAAGATTTGGCTACATTTCCTACAAATTCATTATAATGGTGCTTTTATTATTCCCAGACATAATTTTCTATTTCAAAATTCTGCGTCTATCTGGTGACTGTGTGGTTAGAGCTCTTCTATGGCATGCCAAAGGTGCCAGGTTTGAATCCCGTGTTAGGTATGGATGTTCGTTGTGGTACGGAATCCTCGTTAAGATGATTAGCCGTCAATGTGTATAAAAATAGATCATTGAGTGCACAAACCAGCCAACCAATCAAAATTATGTAATTTAAACTTTTTACGTTTTTATAGCTTAGCCTAGTTTCTATCAACATTGAAAGTAATTGATCTCTATGCGATTTCGAAGCATTTTGTGTTGGGTATCTCATGTTCAATAATAAGTTGTGGATCTTTTTATCAGTCATCTTCGGGATGATTGAGTGACGTAGGCATGACGCCCACTTCAGGTGTTTCGGCATTGGCTGCTTTGGAGGGTGGTTCATGCCTATCCCGCACTTAAATCATCCCGCACCTCGATATGCTATTTAAGAATACTTTTCGAATGTTTAGTTTTGCACTTAGTTTCTTTTAAGAATGAAATAAAAAAATAAATATTTCAAATCAACAACGACTCTCTGTGACTCTGCTATGTTTTTCTTTTAACGAAAGTTTTCAAGATATTAACATTGTGCACTCCAATTTTCATCATATTATAGTATAATTAATGAATTTCACAGGGAAAATAAATCGAAAATTTCTATTCTTCATTTGAAGGATAAAAAATGATATCCATAAGAAATCAAATCTTATGGAAGGAATTGCTTTGGGCAAGTTTTCTTGACAACCGTCTTAACCGAACTTCGTGACAACCGGGCTAATTAACAAAACCATTTTGAAACACGAGACTTTTTTTGCTAAATCAACCATACTTTTGTATAAAGCAGAAAAAATCCCATGAGATCTTTGAAAACTTTACCTGCCTCTGAAAGATTTCGACGTTCTACCTTTGTACCCTAATCCCTGCTGGGATTAAGGAGAGGGGCAGTAAGGACCAGATCCCCCCCCCCCTTCTCCACCCCACTCTTACTTTTTGAATTTTTGATGGGAAAAATCTTGAACATTTTGTAATTTATCACCTTTTCCACTACTTTTTAGAATCTTCTAGATCCCAATCTCTACAAAATATAACAAAGTTTTGGCCCTTTAAAAGTGTGGTCTGGTAAATTGAATTTGCCATTATAAAAAAGAGTGAGCTTTAGACTCCAAAATAATGTTACAGCACGATGCCTAAATTTAAAAATGAGTGGATCATTCTATACTAAACTTCAACTTAACTTAACATCACTTAGACGGTAGATCGTCACAGTGCTCATAGGTATTTAATCCATTTTGGCGGCGTGAAAGCATAATGTTCGCCAAACCACAACCCTGTAGAGAACAAAAGGCTATAAGGTTTGGCGAGAATTATGTCTTCACTCCGCTAAAATGGATTAATTGCCTGTGAGCACGGTGAAGATCTATCGTCTAGTGATGTCAAGTTAAGTTGGAGTTTAGTATATATCAATTCATCATTCTATATCACCATTCTATGCAACATACCAACTCGATTGTTTATTAAATGTGGTTCACTTTTGAAGTTCCTACTAAAATCTAGGGGTATGGAATATCACACAACTTTCAATTACATTACAGTATTGGTCATTGCATTAAAATGTGTGGTGTTATTTACCGTTTTCATAATTTCACTCATTTAAATAAAAATGGCCAGTTTGGCGATATATTTGGCGATAATTTTTAAGTGGGGGAAAAAAACCCAAGATGACGAAATCGGAGATGTTATTCGATAGCCATTACATTCTCCTTTCTTGAGCGTGAAACAGAAAAAGAAAAAAATCAATCGTTGATGGGAGATACTCAAGGGCAAAGAGCTCAGTGTATATCGCCTTTCTACGGAAACTTCGAAGGTGGGGGTGATTAGAAGACCTTAAGAAGCATTAGCACTTGAGGTCGGAAATATCGATCAAAATAAATATAGATACTATATCGTTGCAGAGAAAAAATATCGATGTATCGATACGTGATTTTTCTTCAAATTTTTTTTTTTTTATTTGATTTTTAATTTTGCCAGAAACGAAGTTTTTCGGGGCAAATTTCTACTTTTCATGAATTCATGCCAAAATTGTTTTAATAAATAAATTATAAAAATTGTTTTAGTAAATAAATTATATTATCAATCAGAATAAAGTAAATACATTTGGATGTCAATGCATAAATTCCTAAGAAGAAATTTTGAAAATAGTTTATCTCATATTTTGCTGATAGAGATGTTTTTGATATTTAAAATTAGATGCAAATTCCTGGCATACGCTGGCAACAGAAACGGCGCTATGTTAATGACTACTAATAAATAATTATATCTTTCCATTACATTATATGTTCTTTTTGGTTAGGGTGCCATTTTAACTGTCTCTCAGCCAAGTCCAATTTTTAGTTTTGAAGTTTTTGAAAAGGGAATAAAGAAAATCGAAAAAACACATGGAACTACAAAACAATCTTCGAAAAACTAAAAATGTTTGAAAATATCGATATATCGGTGACTTGTATCGATATCTTATTATGACGTTTACGACGATAAAAATATTGTCATATCGATATATCGCCGACCTCTAATTAGCACAGAGATTTTAATCAAAATCATTGCAGCCGTATTTTAGCAATTGCTGGAAAACATGATTTTTTCATGAAATTTCATAATTTCAACATTATGCACATGCGCGATTTTGGCGAAAACTTTAATGGTTGGTCCCATGGCCACCACTAGTCCGAACACAAAATTTAGACATCGTAGGTCAATTTGTTCGGGAGTTATACTGACCACGAACACAAAGACAGACATTTTTTCTAGACCGCTTTTTTGAAATCAGGGTATTCTAAAAAGTGGAGAGCCAAACTGAAGGCTGTGGGATTAGTATTCTGGCCTCGCATTCCAAAGGTGTTGGATTCGAATCCTGGGTTAGGTATGGATGTACGTTGTGGCTCGGAATCGACGTTAAGCTGTAGGTCCCGGCCTGATTAGTCATTATTGTGCACAAAAATAGGTCGTTGAGCGTACAAACAAACCAAAACCTGGAAAAATGCAAAAAAAAAGGTATACTTTTATTATCCTATGTACACATATGGGTAATTGAAAGTAAAATTCTTTTACGATATGTGAATACTATTATTTACGACTTAATATATATTACATTCATTATATTTACATGTCATTACATACAATTTAATAGTATTTTATTATATATGTTAAAGACATGCACTCTTTTCTCTCTATATTAAAAAAAAGAAGTAAGGAATCGAATTTTGTGTCTCGTGTATCTCAATTTCTGGTGCATGGAGAACTGTGAAATTTGAAACATAAGTAGTTGCTACATTAATTTAGTTTCAAAAGAAAAAAAATTTGAATTTTTAATTAAATTTTAAAATTTGGCCGTAATGGTGATCTAATAGGAAAAAGTTTTCTCCCTACTCTTCTATCTGAATAAATACTTAAAATGGAAAATATGGTTAGAATCCAGGAAATCTTCTCTTGCGGATGGCATTCAAAATTTCGTTGGATGACAAAAAAAAAAAAATTAATTAGATGCATCATGTTTTAGTGAGCACTAAAACTTTTTTTTTTTCCCCTTCTTCCCTCTTTCGGAAAGCCCTTTTCCCCTTCCAAAAAGGTAGAGGGGTGGAGTGTGGGAGAATTATGACGTCATTTCGCCAACATGTCCTGCATGAACTCCAAATGTAACGTCATTAAGATTATATAGTCTGTTTCATAATTTTAATTGACTTTCTGCCAACATTTGACTTTCGACTTTTACTTGGCTTAATTTTTAATTATTTTTTTTTAATTAAACATTTTAAAATGTTGCTTTCTATATTAAAAAAATATATATTATTTACTTCCTTGGGTTCTTTTGTATTTTTTTTAATTAGTAACGATCAGTTATTTTGAAATCGGATCATTTTAGCAACGAATTGTTTCGAATGGTTTAGTTTTGTTCGTAAGTTTTGCGATTTATTCTTTATTGAGTGTTACTTAAATAGAGATGGCATTTTATAAAATAACTAGCTGAATACCCGTGCTTCGCCATGAAATTTTACCAAGCGAAACATTTTTGCCAGCTGTGAGGCCCCGCTTTGCAGGAAATCCGTTATCGGCGTATAGGCCCCAATTTTTGGCGCTTCGTTCGCAGGAAGGTTCATCGCAACGCAAAATCGAGCTCGCTTCGTTCGCTGAAAAAGTCATTGACACATAAACACAGACTTACTTAAATTGTTGAAAGGTTCATTGCTATGTGATCACATGATCTAGATTGCTCGATGAAAGATTAATTGCTGCGCAAGCATAAGGTCGCTTTACACACTAAAAACTAAGCCCCTCCCTTGCCGAGAAACAATAAAAATATTCCCCGTTAATAACTATAATACAACACCCCTTTAAGAATATTTTGACACGTGATGTTTGTAAAAAACAAATTTAGAAGGTCAAAACTACTTATGTTCAATCTTTCAGAACTCTAGGCCTCTTAGAAGTCGCTTTTTGTAAAAATTTTAAATAAAAATTCATTAAAAAACAAATTAAAATTTTAACGTTCTTTTGTCAAAAGTCCATTTAGAAGGCCACAACTATTTGTGTTGAAAATTTCAGAAATGTAGCCCTGTTAGAAATCGTTTTGTAAAATATTTGTTAATTAATTAATTAAAAAACAAATAAAAATTTAATATTCTGTTTTTCAAAAGTCCAATTGAAAGGCTAAAACTTCTTATGTTGAAAATGTCAGAGATGTAGCCCTATTAGGAATCGTTTTGTGAAATATAAATTAATTAAATAAAAAAATTAATTAAAAAGGAACAAAATAAAAATTTAAAATTCTGTTTTTTAAAAGTCCGATTAAAAGTCCAAAACTACTTATGTTGAAAATGTCAGAGAAGTAACCCTATTAGAAGTCGTTTTGTAATTTTTTTTTTTTTTTTAATTTATTAAGAAAATTAATTAAAAAATAAATAATTAAAATGTTAACATTCTGTTTTCCAAAAGTCCAATTAGAAGGCTAAATCTACTTGTGTTGAAATTTCAGAGCTGTATCTCTATTTAAAGTCACTTTGTAAAACATAAATTAATTAAAAAAATTAATTAAAAAAGAACTAATTAAAATTTTAACATTATGTTTGACATACATAAAATTAGAAGGCCAAAACTTCTTAGGTTGAAAATTTCAGGGCTCTACTCCAATTTTAAGTAGGTTTCTATAGATCCACAGAGCCACAGATAGACACACAACTTGTTTTATTATTATAGACTAGCTAAATACCCGTGTTTCGCTACGAAATTTTAACATGTGCTATATTTTAGCTAGCTGTGAGGCTTCGCTTTGCGGAAATCTGTCAATCGTGTATAGGACCCAGTTTTTGGCGCTTCGCTCGCAGGAAGGTTCATCGCTACGCAAAATCGAGCTCGCTTTCTTTCGCTGAAAAGTTCATGGACACATAAACACAGGCTTATTTCACTCGTTAAAAGATTCATTGTTATCACTCACTAAAATCTAATTGCTACGTAAAAACTTAATATTGGAAGAATCTCCTTGTCAAGAAAAAATATCATTTAAAAAAATTAATTAAAAAAGAACAAAATAAAAATTTAAAATTCTGTTTTTTGAAAAGTCTGATTAAAAGGCCAAAACTACTTATGTTGAAAATGTCAGAGATGTAGCCCTATTAGATATAGTTTTGTAACTAAAAAAGATTTTTAAAAAAGAACTAATAAAAATTTTAACGTTCTGTCTGTGATGTATACAATTAGAAATCCAAAACTACTTATGCTGAAAGTTTCAGAGCTCTACTCCAATTTTAAGTTGGTTTCTGTAGAGCCATAGACAGACAGACAAACGCAGAGCTTGTTTTATTATTATACATGGTTAGTTCAACGATGCGTTTTTATTATTTCCGTTGTTTCGCTTCAATTTGTTTGAATGGAAATTAAAGTCATGCCATTGTTGGTTGGTTTTTAACGTTTGCTTTTGTTTTGTGGTTCTATTGTTAAGGCGTCTTCTCACTTTAGGCACCTCGAAAATAGGCTATTTTCGCGATTTTTTTTCGAGGATTTTTGCAAACAATTATGGGATAAAATGGATCCTATATAATAAACACATCTTTCAAGTACAAGAAAATTTTATTTTTTTATTTTTTTGAACAATTATTATAATAAAACAGTAGCATCGAAAAACCCGTGTAGAAATGTAATGTTCGTGGCTTGTTGATGAAATTTCGGAAACTATCCGGCCGATTGTCATGAAATTTGAATGACATATTCTTCATAGTTATGGCTATAGCGCATATCATCAGATTTTTGAAATTTTGATTTGAAGTATTTTTTTGTTACAAAAAACTGCAAAAAAACGCGTTTTTTTAAAAAACGTTTTCGGAAAAACGTGCGCCATTTTGTTATTTTAGCGAATATCAAAAATCTGATGATATGCGCTATAGCCATAACTATGAAGAATATGTCATTCAAATTTCATGACAATCGGCCGGATAGTTTCCGAAATTTCATCAACAAGCCACGAACATTACATTTCTACACGGGTTTTTCGATGCTACTGTTTTATTATAATAATTGTTCAAAAAAATAAATAAAATAAAAATTTATTGTACTTGAAGGATGTGTTTATTATATAGGATCCATTTTATCCCATAATTGTTTGCAAAAATCCTCGAAAAAAAATCGCGAAAATAGCCTATTTTCGAGGTGCCTAAAAGTGAGAAGACGCCTTAACAAATTTCTGTTTTTATAGGTTACAATTTTATGAGATTCACATTAAAATGTTTTTTTTTTTTTGTTTTTGTTTTTTTTATTGTTTTGTCGAATTTTCTATTTTAGTATACTCGGAGCTAAACTTCTTTTCGACTTGCATTTCGTTTTTACCGTTTGAAATTGTTTTGTGGTTCTATTGTTAACGATTTATACTAGTTAAGTTTTTGTAATTTCAAATAATTCTATTGATTTGGAGCGTAAACACTACATTTGAGGTACGCGAGTATATTATTTTGTCGAATTTCAAATATTAAATTGTTACATGTGCAAATAGGATCTTATATTAGTTTGTCGAATTATATTCACACATTCGTTTTATTACTAGATGAGGATTAATAATATTCAGTGTTTGGTTTCATTATATATATTGTTAATGATTTCTATTCTATTTTAAGTTTATGGCTCCCAAGAAAAATGCAAGACACGGGAAAAGAGGGATCAAAGATTACAGGAAAGAAATCGAAATCAGTTGGTTGGTTGTATTCGGATTATCTGGCGCCGTCAGCAACACGAGGGATATAATGCCCCGAAACATTCGTCATTAGACAAGCCAACATACATTTACAAACACCCATGCCAATCGAAATCAGTTGGAAATCAATGATTGTGTGAATTCTACACTTTATTTAAGGTACGTGTCAACAGTTTGGTATTTGTTTTAATTTTATAGTTAACTAGCTAAATACCCGTGCTTCGCTACGAAATTTTATCATGTGCAATATTTTAGCTAGCTGTGAGGCCTCGCGTTGAGGAAATCTGTCATTCGTGTATAGGACCCAGTTTTTGGCGCTTCGCTCGTAGGAAGGTTCATCCCTACGCAAAATCGAGATCGCTTCGTTCGCTAAATAATTAAAAAGAAACTGAATAAAAATTTAAAATTCTTTTTTTTAAAAGCCTAATTAAAAGGCCAAAACTACTTATGTTGAAAATTTCAAAGCTGTAGCCCTCTTAGATATCGTTTTGTAACATATTTCTTAATTAAAAAAATTAATTAAGAAAGAACTAATTAAAATTTTAACATTCTGTTTGTTATGTATACAATTAGAAGACCAAAACTACTTATGTTGAAAATTTCAGAGCTGTAGCGATATTAGTAGTCGTTTTGTAAAATGTTTATTAATTAATTTAAAAAATTAATTAAAAAAGAACAAAATAAAAATTTAAAATTCTGTTTTTTAAAAGTCCAATTAAAAGGCCAAAACTACTTATGTTGAAAATTTCGGAGCTGTAATCCTATTAGATATCGTTTTGTAACATATTTATTAATTAATTTAAAAAATTGATTAAAAAAGAACTAATTAAAATTTTAACATTCTGTTTGTGATGCATAAAATTAGAAGGCCAAAACTACTTATGCTGAAAATTTCAGAGCTCTACTCCAATTTTAAGTAGGTTTCTATACATCCACTGAACCACAGACAGCTTGTTTTATTATTATAGATTATGAGTTTTTATTTTGGCAATCCACGTCCAATTTTGATCGGCAAATGCTTTTTATTGAATAATTTGAGGATGGCTGAGTCAATAATTATTTCACGCACAGAGGTACGCTAGTACATCGCGTTGCATAATGATAGAACCACCATGTATTTTTCGCCTAGCATACAGTAATTGGAATAAATGATTGAAATAAATATTTTTATTGAAAATATACAAAATAAGAATGACAATAACAAAGTAAAAACATTACTCATGTTTATATTTTCATGTAATAAAATAAAAAATAAAAATTTTAGGTTGCAAAATGATAGTACCACCCCTACTTTTTAGTGGAATAATCGATCCCAGAGAAGCATGCGCAGTTGGGTTTCAACAAACAGGTATATAAAAGCTTCGTTTGATCAACTAACGTAACCTTACTTGCATTTATTGTGAGCACGCATAGTTTATTGATTTGAAAAGGTGTCACTAAGTATGGGTAGGAAAAAGCCGTTATCTGATTTTGAAAAAGGACAAATTTTATGTTTTGAACCAAGCAGGATTGTCTTCTCGGAATATAGCAAGACATAATGGGCGTTCACCACACGTGGTTAATAATTTTCTACATCTTGGATCCAAATATGGGACAAAGAAATCCACTGGAAGACCTCGAAAGCTAACAAAGCGGCAAGAAAGGTTAGTTGTAAAGAAGTTAAAAGCTGGTGAAACATTGAACAGACTATCATAAGACCCCACCATCAAAGTTCACAAGTCAACTTTACCCAGAATAGCTCAGCAGAACGAACATCTTGAGTACACGAAAATGAAAACGCAACCGAGACTTACAGATCTTCACAAACGAAAAAGGATGCAATGGGCTAAAGAACACATGACTTGGAAAGAACAGTGGACTCAAGTAGTGTTCAGCGACGAAAAAAAATTCAATCTAGATGGTCCTGACGGGTGGGCATTCTATTGGAGGGATCTCCGAAATGAGCCACACATTTTTTCTAAGAGACAGTGTGGGGGAGGATCGTTAATGGTTTAGGCTAGATTTGGCAATGCTGGGCGGACTAACATTGCCTTCCCTACTGGTCGAATGAGAGCAATAGACTATCAAGACCTGCTGGAAGAAAATGTGTTGCCTTTTGGAGAAGAAATTGGAGGTCCATTTTGGAAGTTCCAACAGGAAAATGCTAGCATTCATGTTGCAAACTCGTCTTGGGAATGGTTCCTGGACAACGGAGTGCAGGTTATCGAATGGCCTGCATGTTCTCCTGACATGAACCCCATGGAAAACGTCTGGGGTATTCTAAGCAGGGCCGTATACGCCAACGGCAAGCAGTATTCAACGGTTCAAGAATTGAAAGACTCCATTATTACAGAATGGGAAAATCTGAATGCAGATATACTCAAACGCTTAGTCGAAAGCATGCCTAATCGAATTTTTGAACTTATAACCAAAAAGGGTGCTCTTACAAAGTATTAACTGAAAGTGGTTCTATCATTTTGCAACCTAAAATTTGTATTTTTTATTTTATTACATGAAAATATAAACATGAGTAATGTTTTTACTTTGTTATTGTCATTCTTATTTTGTATATTTTCAATAAAAATATTTATTTCAATCATTTATTCCAATTACTGTATGCTAGGCGGAAAATACATGGTGGTTCTATCATTATGCAACGCAGTGTATCTTATTTTGTAGAAGGTCTCTTACTGCTTTTGTACTTGTTTGGCGTTTAATTTATGACATTGATGTTTTGCATAGCATAGGACAGGGCTCCTTAGGTCATTAAAAGTGCTTAATATTTTTGGACTTGTTTTCAAGGCCTTGAAAGTTCTTGACTGTGCTTAGAGGTCCTTAAAAGTCCTTAATTTTTGCGGATGTTGTGTGCCCAACTGCAAAATCTATAAAAATGCGAGGTCGGAAATATCGATCAAAATAAATATCAATACTATATCGTTGCATAGGAAAAAAATATCGATATATCGATACATGATTTTTTTTTTTTCATTTGATTTTCAATTTTGTCAGAAATGAAGTTTTTCCGGGGCAAATTTCTACTTATCATGAATTCATGCTAAAATTGTTTTAATAAATAAATTATAAAAATTGTTTTAATGAATAAATTATATTATCAATCAGTTGGTTGGTTGGTTGTATTCCGATTATCGGCGCCATCAGCAACACGACGGCTATAATGCACCGAAACATTCGTCATTAGACAAGCCAACATACATTTACAAACACCCATGCCAACACGGGACTCGAACCCGCAACCTCGCGATCTAGAAGCTAGCACGCTAACCACTATACCGTTTGATCGGCCTATTATCAATCAGAATAAATAAAATACATTTGGATGTCAATGTATAAATTCACATTTAATTTTAAAGAAAAATTTTGAAAAGTAGTTTACAGCACATTTTGTGATAGAGATGTTTGTAATATTTAAAATTAGATGCAAATTCCAGGCACACGTTGGCAATAGAAAGGCGCTATGTTAATGACTACTAATAAATGATCTTATCTTTCCATTACATTATGTTTTCTTTTTGGTTAGGGTGCCATTTTAACTGTCTCTCAGCCAAGTCCAAGCTTTAGTTTTGAAGTTTATGAAAAGGGAATAAAGAAAATCGAAAAAAAAACACATGGAACCAAAAAACAAAATCATAAAAAAACTAAAAATGTTTGAAAATATCGATATATCGGTGACTTGTATCGATATGTTTACTATCAATATTTTTAATAAAATATCGATAAAATATTGTCGTATCGATATATCGCCGACCTCTAATAAAAATACATCTCAGACTTGTTATCCCCTTGTGACCGCCACCTATTCGCACCGTATCGGAATTCTCTGGCATATTTATGTTAACTGGTTCAGTCCTAAATATTTTTCGGCGCAGTTTGTCCCTAGTGCTGCCCTTGCGCCAGGAAAATTCCACCAACCACCACCACCACTGACATATTTGTATTACATGAGCCTTCTAGTAACTTTTTGGGTAGAATATACTTTTTTAAAAATTTATATTGTTGCACAAATTGTCTGTATATAGTGTAAATAGTGACGTATTATTTTAAAATTCTATTGTAATTTATTTGTATCTTATTTCATTTTTTAACTGCGATTATACAGGTTAGAAAAAGGTGGCAACACCTAAAGCAATCGAGAAATTTCGAGATGTTTCTTTTCCGACGAATTGGCTGGACATTTCGCGAATGTTCTCTCGCGCCTGTTATATAAAGACCGAAGATCGGGAAAGTTTTCAGATTGACTTCGGACTTCGATGAAAGCTGTTCGCTTTGTTTACCTATTGGAGTTAGCTTGTATAATCGCTGTATTCGAAGTTGTTTTTTTGTTGAAGCTTGTGTTGAAGCTTAAGAGTGATAACACTGTTGCCTTTGAATAAATTCTGTGAGTTTTCTAAAGTGAATAAATAGTAGTTTTTATCTTAAGAACTGTGCCATCATTGCCTCAGAGGAAAAATTCATAACAATATATAGACATGAAGCCAGGAAACAAATTTTCAAAGGTCTTTAAAAAACATTATTTAAGGTCCTTAAAAGTCATTGAAAAGTCATCGATTTTCATTCTACGATTTGAGTGTTAACCCTGACTAATCTTCTTCTCGGGGAATTGCGAACGTTACCGAGCAGGCAACAGTTTGGTTACTATGTTTGAATAAATTTTTATTATTCGTTATCTTATTCACATTTTCTATTTTAATCTTAATTTTTAGGTTGTTGATTATGAATTTTTATAATTCTAGAAACAGTTTACTCGGAGCGTAATAGATAGTTTTTTCGGAGCGTAAACACTACATTTGAGGTACGCGAGTATCTTATTTTGCCGAGTGTCTCTTCCTGCTTTTGTACTTCTTTGACGTTTAATTTACGATTTTGATGTTGTTATTTGGGCAAATGGGGTCTCTTATTTGATGTTTTGGATAACAATAGTTTTTTTTGTGAATGTTAATTATGAATTTTTATTATTCCAGAGCGAAAATCTTTTTCATATGTTTTATTGTTATTTGTGCAAATGGGGTATGTTACTGCTTCTTTATATATATATCTTTGGTGCTTAATGTATGACTTTGGATTTTATGTGATTTCTATTATTATTAGCCGAGTAGCCACAGAACCTGGAAAACATGAAAATCGGGGAAATGTCAGGGAGCCCTCTGATTCTGGAAAAAAATCAGGGAAATGTTAGCTAGTTTTTTAGAATTTCACTAAAATCAGGGAAATTGTCTTTGTTCTGTAGGTACCTTCCCCCCACCCCCCTTTTTTTGTGCTATTTACCCGTAGAATTGTTGTGGTAATCGTTAGAAGTTTAATGTTAGAGAATAATTTAAATTTTTCATTGCTGCTAAAATTATTTTTAAAAAATTACCGTACTATCTCTTTAGCATACATGTTCTATTTGATGAGGGTGTCTACACATCTGGAAAAATTGAAGAAATTTGAAAAAAAGTTTGCCGTAAAATCAGGGAATTTTTTAGAAATCTGCCAGGGAAATCAGGGAATTATCAGGGAACTTTTTTTTCCTGAATTTTGAGGTAAACCTAATTACGAATTCTTATAATTCGAGAGTGAAAATCTTTTTCACATGTTTAGTTGTTATATGTGCAAAATTAGCCCACGGGGAGGGGGGGGGAGGATGCTTTTGGGGGTTGGCGAGCGTTAGCGAGCAGGAGGCGGTGACCCTAGTTTAGGAAAAAAAAAGTTGCAAGCACAATTTATGTCGAAAATTAGTAACTATAACGAAGGAACATTTTTTATTTTTTAACACTTTTAAATAACTTTACATGCCCACTCGGGTATTTGCCTCTAAAAGCTGGCCAAAAGTCGAATTTTCAAAATTCCACCTTGACACTTGAATTTTTGCACATATATACTTTATAAAGTGTAGAACCTTACCCCGTATAAATTTTTTTAATCTGAGATCCCAAATGTCATAGCAATTAATCAAAAGTTAATGTTTGCAAGAAGTGTGCATTGCTCTTTTCAATTACCAATGCAAGAACAATATTTTAACAAGTAAAATTTTAAACTTTTTGTTTCAATTTTAATTTCAAAACGATATATGTGTCTTCTTACAGTCTATATTTAAAGATTTTACCACTTAAAATTTAAATTTATCTAAATTTAATTAGCAAATTAAATTTTGTTCAGTCACAAAACTCAGCTAAATTGTTTTACAATATTTTATTTTCACGAGTGTTTTTATTATACGATTGAGTCTTATTGAGTAGTGGTTTTTATACCATTTTAAAGACCACATATTCTAGTTCCTTTTATCCAAAAAACATTTTGCGGATTTTTGCGGATGCGGATATTACAAGTGTCTGACGTAGATAACGTCATTTTGACGTACATGCAAAAACTTCACTTTTGTTACCTATTTATCATTATTTATGATAATTTACAATGAAAATTACGTATGGTATTTGAATAACACTATACAACTAGTAAAATAACTAATTTGAAGAAAAAATTCAAAATATAATGACTATTTTAGATAGTTTTTTGGTTTACCACTGAAAAGCGTATAAGGAAAGTTAAGACAGTAATGAAATTAAGCCTATAATGAGAATCAAAGGGTACATTTAAAGTAAGTTCACTTATAAAGAATATGAATTTTTAAAAAGATAAGAAAGAAAAAAAATATTGGTAAAAAATGACTTTTACCCTTCTCCTCTGAGAACACTGTTGCAGAATAATTATGCAGGGTCAATTAGATTGCACGAATACACTTATACTTACATATTTGCAGAAAGTTGTAGAAACAGTTTTAATGAGAGAAAGTCATTAGAATTAATAACGAAATGTGGTTGTTACAGATACCACCAAATGAAATACAAACAAACAGTTCAAAATTCTAAAGAGTCAGATGTCAATATTTTTCAGAGTTCTCTGGTGCCTTTACGATTTGTTTAGAGTACAACTGAGAAAAAAGTAATTTGTAAAAGCCCCACAACTCATCGCATCGGTATTGTCGAACAATCAGATTACAATTCACCAAGGGTACCATAAATATAACAAAACGCGAGGTAGATTACATCCAAACAAAAATTAGTTCACTCAAAAACACAAAAAATAATGGAGTTGTAGAATTTATACAAACACTATCTTTTACTATAGTTGTTTCCATGTTGTTACTAACACAAACCCAACCATGAAGTGTTACATATGCGGTGAAACATCCAAAAACTTAAACGATTTAACAAAAACACAGGAGATTGATAAAAGGCCCTTCAATTCAGATTATCTATTTTGCATGCGCGTATTTGTTTGTTTGATATAGCATACCCCATTTAACGCGCAGACCCGCCTGTTAAAAGTAGCAACTTCGAACACTAGAAGATAAAAATAGAGTTAAGAAGAAGAAACTGAAATCCAAGAAGAGTTCAGAAGCAAGCTTGGTTTCACTATTGAAGTACCAAAACCCAGATTTGGTAACAGTAATGAATACAATACAAGTAGAAGGTTTTCCAACGATATGTTCTGGCTGCTGAAACCACGGGATATGATGTCAATTTGATTCACTAATTAAAGAACATTTTAGAAATGTTTATCTAGTAGTTATAGAACTGATACAAAGAGATTTTCTAACAACAACACCATGGATACAGCCAAACTCTATGTACTGCCATACCCATGGCAACCTATGACTCTAACAATGCATACAACGCTGTTATATGGTCCCATAGTTGTAAAAAATGCCTTATTGCTGATTGGGAGGTTATAATAAGAAATTGAGAAGGTAAGGAATACACATTTAAGGTATATTGCTGATTAGTTAAAAAACATTTCGAGAAAATAATGGAATACAGATGTGCGGAATAGACTGCTATTGAACTAGGAACCTCTCATAATAAATATGAGATGTATTATGCCCCTAAAAAGAGTAAATCTTTTTTTAAGAATAGACTGCCCCTGTTTTTTCTCGGGTATTTTATCGAAAACCAAATAATGCTAAATTAGAAACTGAATAAAATCTTCGAATAAATCATCAGATGAAGAGCCAAGATAAGCTATTTGAAGTAAAACTAGCAATATTAAAATACCAAATAATTATGGGATTGATAATGAATTCAATGCACATTTTGAAAATGCAGTGATATTTTTTTAACATGGAACATACCTAACGATAAATCATAAATGAATGATAAGTTAAGTGCAGAATGGTTTAGCATAAAATTACCCATTAATATTATCCAATGATAATGATATTCGTGTAATAAAAAAAAAAAACGTAATTTTTAATAAAATATTTTTTTTTTTTTCATCTAAAGAAGAAAATTCTCTTTTTTATTCAATAAATTAAAGAATTTTCGCATTTAAACACTATTCTGGCACGAAAATAATTTTTGCCAACTTTTCGATGCAAATACCCATGCATGTTTAGAGTAAAAAGATTTTGTTTCTTTCCTGTAACCGTTGGACTCGTGCTATCCCCTTACAATATTCAATTCATACTGAAATTAAATGAAATCTTATAGGAAATACTTACGCATTCTTTCGCAAGGGACAAAACTTCGCAAACAATCTCTTAATCCACCATAAATCTATCACAAGGATATCGAATGTTTCCCAGGCGATTTCGAATTTCTCCCGATAACCCCCACATAACCGAAAGTGTCCCATTTCCTCAAAACCGGAAGCACAAGAGAGTGTCGTGCAAAGAAACAAGCCATGACCCGGACGACCAATTATGATCGGCTGACTTCTACAAGAATAGAAGGAAATAAAATCTTTCAGTCACCCCCCCCCCCCCTCACCGCAATTAGACGAACTCTTTTCCATTGTTGTGTAATCTTCCATTCCAAGTTTCCCATAGCGTCTTCTGCCTTTGTAACCCCGATTCGCCGCCATTTTCTTTTTTGCAGCTGTCTGCCTAAAAATAAATTAGAACTTTTTTTTTTTTTTTCCGCGCGTGCATGTTCTGGCGGGAGATTAAAAACTGCTGTGTTTGCATTCGATTTTGACTACAACAACAATATGTGGGAAATAAAAGAACATAGAAGGGAAGTTTCAGGAAGTTTATGTTCTTTGTTACCGTTCTTTCCTTTAATTTCGGTTAATTGAGATCAACGAAAGTTGGACACGCTTCGCGGAAGTTTCTTGTTTCTGTGGTGAGGCTTCTTTAATATTCGTTTTATGGGTTTCAATTGTTGATTCCGGTTAGGGCGAGTGAAATCCGATTTAGGTTCAAAAACAAACCACAGTTCGATGAAAAGAAGATACTAAAGCGGAGTGGGATAATCGTGATTATATATTTTATTTTTAGAATATCCGTAATAAACTTAATAAGTTCTTTTGTTAATCTTTTAGTATTAAAAGTTACAATTCTCTGATATTCTTCGGTTAACTGGTATAACAGGCTGCGGGATGTGTGGCACTAGGATACCACAGCATAAAAATCGTCATTTTTTAATCTTCTGTTGAGCGTATTTGATCGATGGATCTGACAAGATCAGATGATTTTGTCTCTTCACTCGGTCGGCTAATTATCTGTCAAATGCATGGGATATTTTATTTATTTATTTTTATCTTCTTTTTTCACTTCTTATAATGCTGTTTATCTATAAAAATCATCCGAAAAATCAATAATATGTCACAATAGCCATTTTATATCACTTTGGCGGGATTTTTAGAGCATACTTTTTGCGAGAACTGTTTATTTTAGGTTAGATTCCGAATTATTAAACGGAAAATTCCCGAAATCCCTTAAAACTTTCTGAAAATACTAAAATTATTTTTTATCTTTCTAGTATTTTTTTTTTCTTTTTATAGTTTTAAAATTAATTACAGAACATTAAAAAAAAAATGTTCCCAAACAAATCGTTCACTTGGAGAAGTGAAATTATTTTTAAAGCAGGTGATTTTCTCTTTGTAGCATTTTTTTATAGTTTTAAAATTAATTACAAAACATTTAAAAAAAAAAAAAAATCACAAAAAAAAAATCGTTCACTTGGTAAAGGGAAACAATTAAATTAAGGGGAATTATTTTTAAAGCCGACGATTTTCGCATTCTAGCATTTTTTTGTAGTTTTAAAATTAATTACAAAACATTAAACTGTTCACAAAAAAATCGTTCCTTGTAGAAGGGAAAAATAAAATTAAGAAGTTATTTTTTAGGCAGACTATTTTCTCTTTTTACCATTTTTTTAGAGTTTTAAAATTAATTGCAAATTATTAAAAACAAAATTCCAAAACAATCGTTCACTTGGCGAAGGGAAATAATAAAATTAAGGAAAGTTATTTTTAAAGCAGTGGATTTTCTCTTTCTAGCATTTTTTTTTTTTTTTTATAGTATGAAAATTAATTACAAAACATTTAAAAAAAACTGTTCGCAAAAAATCGTTGTAAAAACGAGTACAAAGAAACTCGTCAACATTTAGAAAAAAGAACATTAAAAAGTTTAAATATCACACCTTTCCTATCACTTTTTTCTTCACTTCATAACACAAACTTTTGATACTTTAAACTTTGTTCCTTTCAACTTTGGGAAAACTTAGCAGTTGCACAGAAATTACAAAAATGTCTAGCTGTTTTCGGTGTCAGTTCTGTACACATCAAAACCACGTACTGTCACATAGGCTTCGAGTATAAAACTTCGACAGCAAGGTATCAATAACTAATGATACTGAACACTGTCACGTTCCTAAACTGTAAATAAACAATTTCTGAAACAGTACAATGCTGATGATATTCGATTTTGAATAATTTTAAAAAAATTTTACTTCCTAAACCGAATAATAATTAATAACATCATGCATATTTAAAATCGCATTGTCCTGTTATTATTTTATCACAGAGAATAAAAATATTTTAAACAAAACTAATTTTTCGTTTTACAAAGTTCTGTCTAAGCTAGTTTTGAAAGAGCGTCATTTGTAGAAAGCGATCAAAACACAAAAAATCATTGAGATTTAGGATTACTTTAAGGGGACTGTTAAGTCAAAAATAAAAACTCTTTAATTTTTGTCCAAAATTCATAGATTTTTTTTTTATAATTCAATAACAATAAGATGAAACACAATACAAAATTTCAATAATTTATATTGATTTTTTTTCAAGAAATTTAATTTTTTTTAAAAAAAATATAGCTATTTTTCAATAATTTTAAAAACGCTCCTTGCGATTCAATTTTTTTCCAATCCATCTCAATTTTTTTACAAGCTAATCGAATATATACTTACATAATTGTGCATGGATTTTGCATTTGACTCATTGGTTAATTATTTAAAAGAAAAACTTTGGTATAACAGCAAGAAATGCGAAATTTTTAAAATTATGCATTGCGAAAATTGCAGTAAAACAATTAAAAATCACCAGATTCCCAAACCCATGGACAATTGTGTTCAAAACAGTATAGTAAACCATGCCTCCAAATTTTAAAGAAATACATCAACTTTTGAAACGCGAGGAACAAATCGAATACCATAAAAATCTTAAAATACACAAGATACAAAAGATATTGTTCCCTGACTAACAATTTCTTTGGTTTTATTTATTAACAAGCTGAATACCCGTGCTTCAATTCTACCATGTGCATTTTATCAATCAAAAGGCATTCATGCATTCCACATCTCGAGTGTTCTATCCAGTTTCGATCTCTGAAAATTAAACTTTCGTTTCAAATTTTATAATTCTGATTATATTGGAAGTAAGGTATAGGGATAATCTTAACATATTGTTGCACAAATTGTCTGTATATAGTGTAAATAGTGACGTTTTATTTTAAAATTCTATTGTAATTTATTTTTATCTTATTTTATTTATTAACAGCGATTATACAGGTTAGAAAAAGGTGGCAACACCTAAAGCAATCGAGAAATGTCCAGATGTTTCTTTATCGACGAATTGACCGGAAATTTCGCGAATGTTCTCTCGCGCCAAGTATAAATAAAACTGGAGATCAGGAAAGTTTTCAGATTGATTTTGATGTGAGCTGATCGCTTTGTTTACTAGAGTGAACTTGTATAATCGCTGTATTTGAAGTTGTTCTTACTGAAGCTTGTGTTGAAGCTGGAGGGTGATTAAACTGTTGTCTTTGAATAAATTTTGTGCCTTTGCAGAGTGAATAAATAGTAGTTTTTATCTTAAAAACTGTGCCATCATTCCCTCAGCGGAAAAATTCATAACAATATGAACAGTTTTGATCCCATTTCGACCCTTTAAAATGAATTAATCGGGATCGAAAGAGCTTACTTTTTCTATGCTTCGCTTTGCTGATATTTGTACCAAATTACATAAATGTGACTACATTGGAAGTAGAACTGGTTTGGAACGTTTAGATCCCTTTTGACTCTTTAGAATCAGTTAAACGATATTGGAATAGCTTAGTTTAGTGGCAGATGTATCAAATTGCAGAATTCTTATTTCTTTGAAAATGGGACATTGCGCTACTCTTCGGCCCTTTAAAATGAGTTAATCAAGATCGGAATTATTTACTTTATCCATGCTTGCCTTTGGTATCAAATTTCAGAGTTAAGACTATATTGAAAGTTGGAAATTGGGATATTACTCATTTGGATTGTTTCGACCCCTTTTCGCCCCTATAATCTTAGTTAATTTTGATCGCAATAGATTGATTTTTCTATTCTTGTCCTTAATGACTTTTGTTAATAATATCAGAGTTGTGGCTATATTGCAAGTGGATTCCACGTTTGACCCTTCAAAACTGGTTAATCGACATCGGAATAATTTACTTTTCTATGCTTGCTCTTGTTGACTTTAGTACCAATTTTCTGAGAGATGACTGCACTGGAAGTAGAAAATTGGAATATTCCTTTCTGGAACGTTTAAAACCATTTTCGACCCTATAATCTTAGTTAATTTTGATCGCAATAGATTGATTTTTCTATTCTTGTCCTTAATGACTTTTGTTAATAATATCAGAGTTGTGGCTATATTGCAAGTGGATTCCACGTTTGACCCTTCAAAACTGGTTAATCGACATCGGAATAATTTACTTTTCTATGCTTGCTCTTGTTGACTTTAGTACCAATTTTCTGAGAGATGACTGCACTGGAAGTAGAAAATTGGAATATTCCTTTCTGGAACGTTTAAAACCATTTTCGACCCTATAATCTTAGTTAATTTTGATCGCAATAGATTGATTTTTCTATTCTTGTCCTTAATGACTTTTGTTAATAATATCAGAGTTGTGGCTATATTGCAAGTGGATTCCACGTTTGACCCTTCAAAACTGGTTAATCGACATCGGAATAATTTACTTTTCTATGCTTGCTCTTGTTGACTTTAGTACCAATTTTCTGAGAGATGACTGCACTGGAAGTAGAAAATTGGAATATTCCTTTCTGGAACGTTTAAAACCATTTTCGACCCTATAATCTTAGTTAATTTTGATCGCAATAGATTGATTTTTCTATTCTTGTCCTTAATGACTTTTGTTAATAATATCAGAGTTGTGGCTATATTGCAAGTGGATTCCACGTTTGACCCTTCAAAACTGGTTAATCGACATCGGAATAATTTACTTTTTCTATGCTTGCTCTTGTTGACTTTAGTACCAATTTTCTGAGAGATGACTGCACTGGAAGTAGAAAATTGGAATATTCCTTTCTGGAACGTTTAAAACCATTTTCGACCCTATAATCTTAGTTAATTTTGATCGCAATAGATTGATTTTTCTATTCTTGTCCTTAATGACTTTTGTTAATAATATCAGAGTTGTGGCTATATTGCAAGTGGATTCCACGTTTGACCCTTCAAAACTGGTTAATCGACATCGGAATAATTTACTTTTCTATGCTTGCTCTTGTTGACTTTAGTACCAATTTTCTGAGAGATGACTGCACTGGAAGTAGAAAATTGGAATATTCCTTTCTGGAACGTTTAAAACCATTTTCGACCCTATAATCTTAGTTAATTTTGATCGCAATAGATTGATTTTTCTATTCTTGTCCTTAATGACTTTTGTTAATAATATCAGAGTTGTGGCTATATTGCAAGTGGATTCCACGTTTGACCCTTCAAAACTGGTTAATCGACATCGGAATAATTTACTTTTTCTATGCTTGCTCTTGTTGACTTTAGTACCAATTTTCTGAGAGATGACTGCACTGGAAGTAGAAAATTGGAATATTCCTTTCTGGAACGTTTAAAACCATTTTCGACCCTATAATCTTAGTTAATTTTGATCGCAATAGATTGATTTTTCTATTCTTGTCCTTAATGACTTTTGTTAATAATATCAGAGTTGTGGCTATATTGCAAGTGGATTCCACGTTTGACCCTTCAAAACTGGTTAATCGACATCGGAATAATTTACTTTTCTATGCTTGCTCTTGTTGACTTTAGTACCAATTTTCTGAGAGATGACTGCACTGGAAGTAGAAAATTGGAATATTCCTTTCTGGAACGTTTAAAACCATTTTCGACCCTATAATCTTAGTTAATTTTGATCGCAATAGATTGATTTTTCTATTCTTGTCCTTAATGACTTTTGTTAATAATATCAGAGTTGTGGCTATATTGCAAGTGGATTCCACGTTTGACCCTTCAAAACTGGTTAATCGACATCGGAATAATTTACTTTTTCTATGCTTGCTCTTGTTGACTTTAGTACCAATTTTCTGAGAGATGACTGCACTGGAAGTAGAAAATTGGAATATTCCTTTCTGGAACGTTTAAAACCATTTTCGACCCTATAATCTTAGTTAATTTTGATCGCAATAGATTGATTTTTCTATTCTTGTCCTTAATGACTTTTGTTAATAATATCAGAGTTGTGGCTATATTGCAAGTGGATTCCACGTTTGACCCTTCAAAACTGGTTAATCGACATCGGAATAATTTACTTTTTCTATGCTTGCTCTTGTTGACTTTAGTACCAATTTTCTGAGAGATGACTGCACTGGAAGTAGAAAATTGGAATATTCCTTTCTGGAACGTTTAAAACCATTTTCGACCCTATAATCTTAGTTAATTTTGATCGCAATAGATTGATTTTTCTATTCTTGTCCTTAATGACTTTTGTTAATAATATCAGAGTTGTGGCTATATTGCAAGTGGATTCCACGTTTGACCCTTCAAAACTGGTTAATCGACATCGGAATAATTTACTTTTTCTATGCTTGCTCTTGTTGACTTTAGTACCAATTTTCTGAGAGATGACTGCACTGGAAGTAGAAAATTGGAATATTCCTTTCTGGAACGTTTAAAACCATTTTCGACCCTATAATCTTAGTTAATTTTGATCGCAATAGATTGATTTTTCTATTCTTGTCCTTAATGACTTTTGTTAATAATATCAGAGTTGTGGCTATATTGCAAGTGGATTCCACGTTTGACCCTTCAAAACTGGTTAATCGACATCGGAATAATTTACTTTTCTATGCTTGCTCTTGTTGACTTTAGTACCAATTTTCTGAGAGATGACTGCACTGGAAGTAGAAAATTGGAATATTCCTTTCTGGAACGTTTAAAACCATTTTCGACCCTATAATCTTAGTTAATTTTGATCGCAATAGATTGATTTTTCTATTCTTGTCCTTAATGACTTTTGTTAATAATATCAGAGTTGTGGCTATATTGCAAGTGGATTCCACGTTTGACCCTTCAAAACTGGTTAATCGACATCGGAATAATTTACTTTTCTATGCTTGCTCTTGTTGACTTTAGTACCAATTTTCTGAGAGATGACTGCACTGGAAGTAGAAAATTGGAATATTCCTTTCTGGAACGTTTAAAACCATTTTCGACCCTATAATCTTAGTTAATTTTGATCGCAATAGATTGATTTTTCTATTCTTGTCCTTAATGACTTTTGTTAATAATATCAGAGTTGTGGCTATATTGCAAGTGGATTCCACGTTTGACCCTTCAAAACTGGTTAATCGACATCGGAATAATTTACTTTTCTATGCTTGCTCTTGTTGACTTTAGTACCAATTTTCTGAGAGATGACTGCACTGGAAGTAGAAAATTGGAATATTCCTTTCTGGAACGTTTAAAACCATTTTCGACCCTATAATCTTAGTTAATTTTGATCGCAATAGATTGATTTTTCTATTCTTGTCCTTAATGACTTTTGTTAATAATATCAGAGTTGTGGCTATATTGCAAGTGGATTCCACGTTTGACCCTTCAAAACTGGTTAATCGACATCGGAATAATTTACTTTTCTATGCTTGCTCTTGTTGACTTTAGTACCAATTTTCTGAGAGATGACTGCACTGGAAGTAGAAAATTGGAATATTCCTTTCTGGAACGTTTAAAACCATTTTCGACCCTATAATCTTAGTTAATTTTGATCGCAATAGATTGATTTTTCTATTCTTGTCCTTAATGACTTTTGTTAATAATATCAGAGTTGTGGCTATATTGCAAGTGGATTCCACGTTTGACCCTTCAAAACTGGTTAATCGACATCGGAATAATTTACTTTTCTATGCTTGCTCTTGTTGACTTTAGTACCAATTTTCTGAGAGATGACTGCACTGGAAGTAGAAAATTGGAATATTCCTTTCTGGAACGTTTAAAACCATTTTCGACCCTATAATCTTAGTTAATTTTGATCGCAATAGATTGATTTTTCTATTCTTGTCCTTAATGACTTTTGTTAATAATATCAGAGTTGTGGCTATATTGCAAGTGGATTCCACGTTTGACCCTTCAAAACTGGTTAATCGACATCGGAATAATTTACTTTTCTATGCTTGCTCTTGTTGACTTTAGTACCAATTTTCTGAGAGATGACTGCACTGGAAGTAGAAAATTGGAATATTCCTTTCTGGAACGTTTAAAACCATTTTCGACCCTATAATCTTAGTTAATTTTGATCGCAATAGATTGATTTTTCTATTCTTGTCCTTAATGACTTTTGTTAATAATATCAGAGTTGTGGCTATATTGCAAGTGGATTCCACGTTTGACCCTTCAAAACTGGTTAATCGACATCGGAATAATTTACTTTTCTATGCTTGCTCTTGTTGACTTTAGTACCAATTTTCTGAGAGATGACTGCACTGGAAGTAGAAAATTGGAATATTCCTTTCTGGAACGTTTAAAACCATTTTCGACCCTATAATCTTAGTTAATTTTGATCGCAATAGATTGATTTTTCTATTCTTGTCCTTAATGACTTTTGTTAATAATATCAGAGTTGTGGCTATATTGCAAGTGGATTCCACGTTTGACCCTTCAAAACTGGTTAATCGACATCGGAATAATTTACTTTTCTATGCTTGCTCTTGTTGACTTTAGTACCAATTTTCTGAGAGATGACTGCACTGGAAGTAGAAAATTGGAATATTCCTTTCTGGAACGTTTAAAACCATTTTCGACCCTATAATCTTAGTTAATTTTGATCGCAATAGATTGATTTTTCTATTCTTGTCCTTAATGACTTTTGTTAATAATATCAGAGTTGTGGCTATATTGCAAGTGGATTCCACGTTTGACCCTTCAAAACTGGTTAATCGACATCGGAATAATTTACTTTTCTATGCTTGCTCTTGTTGACTTTAGTACCAATTTTCTGAGAGATGACTGCACTGGAAGTAGAAAATTGGAATATTCCTTTCTGGAACGTTTAAAACCATTTTCGACCCTATAATCTTAGTTAATTTTGATCGCAATAGATTGATTTTTCTATTCTTGTCCTTAATGACTTTTGTTAATAATATCAGAGTTGTGGCTATATTGCAAGTGGATTCCACGTTTGACCCTTCAAAACTGGTTAATCGACATCGGAATAATTTACTTTTCTATGCTTGCTCTTGTTGACTTTAGTACCAATTTTCTGAGAGATGACTGCACTGGAAGTAGAAAATTGGAATATTCCTTTCTGGAACGTTTAAAACCATTTTCGACCCTATAATCTTAGTTAATTTTGATCGCAATAGATTGATTTTTCTATTCTTGTCCTTAATGACTTTTGTTAATAATATCAGAGTTGTGGCTATATTGCAAGTGGATTCCACGTTTGACCCTTCAAAACTGGTTAATCGACATCGGAATAATTTACTTTTCTATGCTTGCTCTTGTTGACTTTAGTACCAATTTTCTGAGAGATGACTGCACTGGAAGTAGAAAATTGGAATATTCCTTTCTGGAACGTTTAAAACCATTTTCGACCCTATAATCTTAGTTAATTTTGATCGCAATAGATTGATTTTTCTATTCTTGTCCTTAATGACTTTTGTTAATAATATCAGAGTTGTGGCTATATTGCAAGTGGATTCCACGTTTGACCCTTCAAAACTGGTTAATCGACATCGGAATAATTTACTTTTCTATGCTTGCTCTTGTTGACTTTAGTACCAATTTTCTGAGAGATGACTGCACTGGAAGTAGAAAATTGGAATATTCCTTTCTGGAACGTTTAAAACCATTTTCGACCCTATAATCTTAGTTAATTTTGATCGCAATAGATTGATTTTTCTATTCTTGTCCTTAATGACTTTTGTTAATAATATCAGAGTTGTGGCTATATTGCAAGTGGATTCCACGTTTGACCCTTCAAAACTGGTTAATCGACATCGGAATAATTTACTTTTCTATGCTTGCTCTTGTTGACTTTAGTACCAATTTTCTGAGAGATGACTGCACTGGAAGTAGAAAATTGGAATATTCCTTTCTGGAACGTTTAAAACCATTTTCGACCCTATAATCTTAGTTAATTTTGATCGCAATAGATTGATTTTTCTATTCTTGTCCTTAATGACTTTTGTTAATAATATCAGAGTTGTGGCTATATTGCAAGTGGATTCCACGTTTGACCCTTCAAAACTGGTTAATCGACATCGGAATAATTTACTTTTCTATGCTTGCTCTTGTTGACTTTAGTACCAATTTTCTGAGAGATGACTGCACTGGAAGTAGAAAATTGGAATATTCCTTTCTGGAACGTTTAAAACCATTTTCGACCCTATAATCTTAGTTAATTTTGATCGCAATAGATTGATTTTTCTATTCTTGTCCTTAATGACTTTTGTTAATAATATCAGAGTTGTGGCTATATTGCAAGTGGATTCCACGTTTGATCCTTCCAAACTGGTTAATCGACATCGGAATAATTTACTTTTCTATGCTTGCTCTTGTTGACTTTAGTACCAATTTTCTGAGAGATGACTGCACTGGAAGTAGAAAATTGGAATATTCCTTTCTGGAACGTTTAAAACCATTTTCGACCCTATAATCTTAGTTAATTTTGATCGCAATAGATTGATTTTTCTATTCTTGTCCTTAATGACTTTTGTTAATAATATCAGAGTTGTGGCTATATTGCAAGTGGATTCCACGTTTGATCCTTCCAAACTGGTTAATCGACATCGGAATAATTTACTTTTCTATGCTTGCTCTTGTTGACTTTAGTACCAATTTTCTGAGAGATGACTGCACTGGAAGTAGAAAATTGGAATATTCCTTTCTGGAACGTTTAAAACCATTTTCGACCCTATAATCTTAGTTAATTTTGATCGCAATAGATTGATTTTTCTATTCTTGTCCTTAATGACTTTTGTTAATAATATCAGAGTTGTGGCTATATTGCAAGTGGATTCCACGTTTGATCCTTCCAAACTGGTTAATCGACATCGGAATAATTTACTTTTCTATGCTTGCTCTTGTTGACTTTTGTACCAATTTTCTGAGAGATGACTGCACTGGAAGTAGAAAATTGGAATATTCCTTTCTGGAACGTTTAAAACCATTTTCGATTTAAAAATGAATTTTGGAGGGAGGGTATTGATAGGGAAATAGATTTTGGAATAGCAGTATTAAAGGAAAATTGGATTTTGGAATGACTGTATTGATGGGGAAATTAATTTTGGAGGGGTGATATCGATGGGGAATTGGGGGTCCGAGATATATAAATATTTTTAGATATGTGAATAAACAAGGAAAAAGGTATATTAAATTGTTTTATGGTAACGATGGGGGGGAAGGGGTTGCAACCTTGTCCCTGACATATAAATTTTCACACCGGAAATTGTATTATTATACTTAACCAATTATGAATGGAAATGTAAAAGGCACATATTATTTTAAGAACTTTTGCTAGCTTCTCTTGATGGTGAGAAAGTAATCTTTCTTTATGAGTTCTTAGATAGGTTGGAATATTGGAAGAGTGTGACAGGGTTTTTGATTTTGAAAAAAAAATTATGATTTTATCGTTTGTTTCTGATTTCGAAACAAATCACATATGCCCTGGCTAAAAATATCAAACTATTATTATGAGGATTTAAAATTGTTATTCATATTAAATAGAAATTTCAAATTGACGCTTTTATCTGGACAAGCGTAGTTGATTGTTTTCCCATAAAATATTTCTTTAGTGCAGGTCTTGGAGAAAATTAAGAATTTGTTCACATTATGTCGTTCACATTATGTGTTTGATAATGCAAAAAAAGTCAATGTTTCAAGAACTGATCTCACTAATATCGAAGAACTACTTCCTCACTTAACTTATGTTACAAAATATTGCACACATTCTGCTATAAAAAAAATTAAATATTCAGAAGGTAAAATAAACACTTGAGTATATTTTAAAATCCAGAAATAGAAATGTAAGAATATACATATAGATACAATCATGATTTTCAATGGGTATTCAAGTTTTCAGAGTAATCTTTTAAATGTGTTCAGGGTTGTTTAAAAAATATAAAATTAAAGGCTAATATTCAAAATTAATTCTGATTATCGCTTATTTCTTGGTATTTTCTCAAATGAATTGTTAAATTAGTACCCTTCGTGTTGTTAAATTAGTAGCTATACTCTTCATAATTTGATTTACTACCTGTGTTAATATATGGGGAGCTGTTAAACAAATACGGACTTGACGCCTAATTAGTTTCTTATAGAAATCAAAATAAGCATTATTTTGTACTACTTTTAAACTAGCTTTTTTTACTAGCCGCTTTGAAATGAAAATATTTCGGAGGCAAATAAAGACGGGTTGAATTTTGTAGCCTCCGAATAACTTGTTCTTTTAAATATGTATTGTATGCCTCATTTTATAGCAATTTTATATTTTTAGGGCTTTTTAACAAGTATCATCTGAAGTTTCTTGGGGTGACCGGTACGGTAAACCATGTCTATTCTTATGCAAGATACAGGTGGAAGATCCAGACAGGACAGCCTCAATCTGGAAATTCTTGCAAATTTACGCCGAAAACAAAGTTGCAGAGAAAAGAAGAAAACAATTTAAAACAAACAGGCTCAAGGCCCAACAGGGTTGGTTGAGTAAAAAATACATATCCTAAAAATGATTATCCTAATGTAAAATAGTATTAAGTACATATTAATAAAAATTATTTGTATGATAATTGTGTCAAAGTTATTGGTACTCTTTTATACACAGTAAAATAGAATGTAATACTTTTCCTAGGTTTTATTAGATTTCTAAAAATTCCTTTTGAGGTCTATTAAAATATGTTTTTAAAAAATATTGTGGAAATTTTGTCAAAAAAAAACTTCTACATATTTTAAAATTATTTGTGGTTTACCTTTTAGGTTTATTTTATTGTACTTCATTGACAGATGTTCGAGGAAACTGTTTAGGTAAATACCTTATTGAAAGGTATTCTAGAAAAAACCATTCAGGTTTATATAGAATACCTCCTTAAAAAGTATTCTAAAAAACCGTTTAGGTTTTTATAAAATACCTTGTTGAAAGGTATTCTAGGAAACCGTTTAGGTTTATATAAAATACCTTGTTGAAAGGTATTCTAGGAAACCGTTTAGGTTTATATAAAATACCTTGTTGAAAGGTATTCTAGGAAACCGTTTAGGTATATATAAAATACCTGGTTGAAAGGTATTCTAGGAAACCGTTTAGGTTTACATAAAATACCTTGTTGAAAAGTATTCTAAGAAACCGTTTAGGTTTATATAAAATACCTTGGGAGAGGTATTATGGAAAACCTGTTTAAGGTTTTAATCTGCACCATTTAGTAAGTAAAAATACCTTAATAAAATACCTAATAAATACCTCGAAAAAAACCCTTGAAAATACCTTAGGATTTTAGTAAGGGATGAGCTACTGTGCTTCTAACATCACTCTGATACCGCTATCATCCTGCTTATGTCGAGACGCAAGTTAAGTTGGGACGGAATGGCAACAATGTATTCGGGGGGGAAAAAAGTTCTTAAGCCTGATTTACACGCTACCAGTCGGGCCTCTAGTTTAGATCGCCATCTTTGTGACGTCAGCTAAGCGACAGTTGCGCCATCTATCGGTGATCACGGGAGAGCGCACGTGATTGGTTGATCGGATTCGCCGGCGCCAGTAAATAGAAAATGTTTGGTTTACTGGAACCAGTAGCCTGGTGACGTCACATGACGTAAATCCGGCTTTACATACATTTGAAAAAAAGATACGGTCCCAGTTATCCCGGTGGTTAGAGAAACGAGTATTGTTAAAATTTTAATAAGTTTTTGTAATTAATTTTTAAAAAAAATGTTTATAAAGTATTTTTCAAAGGGACTTCCAGAAGACGTAGAGCTTTGAAATTCTCAACATAAGTAGTTGTAGTCTTCTAATTGTTTTTATTTGCTAAACAGAGAATATTAAAATTTTAGTTAGGTTTTAAGTTTCTTAAAGTTTCTTTATAAAGGGATTTCCAATAAGTGTTTAGCTCTGAAGATTTAAACATAATTCCAAACTTCTAATTTTGCTTTTCCCTAAAGGAAAAAATTAAAAATATTATATAATAGGGTTGAGGAGGGGCTGTATTATTGTACAAACGGGGAAAAAAATTGTTTCTCAACCGAGGGGGGGGGGGGGGATAGTAATAACGCTTTAGGTACCAATTAATATTTTAGCGAGCGAAAATAATGCAATAATGAACCTTTCAGTGAGCGAAGCGGCTTATGCTTGTCACAATGAAACTTTTAGCGCGCGAAGCCAGCTTGAGTTTAAATGTTTGGGTTGGTTAATTGGTTTGTAAGCTCAGCGGCCTATTTTTATGCACAATGATGGCTAATTAGGCAGGTACCTACAGCTCAATGCGGATTCCGAACCACAACGAATATCCATGCCTAACCCGGGATTCGAACCCAGCACCTTTGGACTGCGAGGCCCGAGCGCCAACTCCAAAGCCATCAGATGGTTAAAAAATTATAGACACTGACCGGCCAGTAATTGCACAGGACAACCCTACGGTCAGTATATGTCCCTACGTTATTTAAATATTTAGCTTCATAATTCCTAATTATTAGAATTGCGGTAAAACTAATTAAACTATTTAAAAACATTTCAAGAAATCTTCCTTAATTACCCAGATCATATTGCTCTTATGAAATGGTTTAACTTCCCTTTCTGAATGCCTTATATTTCCCCCAACTTTGAGGTTAGAATAAACCTTCAGTAGTAAATCTTTTTTTCATTCTTGGGTTTGTATAAATAGTACAACTATTTAACTTTTAAAATACATTAAAACCACACTATGATTTGTAATGCATTACTTTTTTAGCCTTTTTTCAGTTTCCATTGATTTGTGTTATCTCTAAGAGTTTAAAAAGGATTTTACACTGTTCATTTTTTATGTATTATTTTTACTAAATTGTTGACCAGCATGTTGCCGTAATTGATTTTGCCGATTTGGATGTTTCTTCTTTTAAATTAGGCATATTTAAGTTTGAGATCTAATAGGAATAGTATATTAATTTTTTCTTTTCAGGTAAAACAAGTTCTTTTCAAAACTGTAATTTTACCCCAATAGTTAATTAAAAAAAAAAAAAAAAAAAAAAAAAACTAATGCAGTTTTTCAATGCATTGAAGAATGCATTTATTTTTGGTTCGTAAAATGAACTCGTAAAAAGTCTTTAACTCTTTGAACCATAGTTAAAATACAAACTAGGGGTGAGGAACATCGCAGAACTTTCGATTAAACTATAATACTGATGTCAATTTGTGTCATTTACAATTTTTATATTTTCATCATTCATTTAGAAAAATATGACTGTTTGGCGATATTTTTTACGATAATTCTTGTATGGGCCTAGAAGAAAAGAAAAAAGAATAAAAAAACTCCGCCAAAATAGTGATTTTGGCTGTATACTTTTCGATAATCCTTATATTATCCTTTACTATAAGTGAAACTGAGGGGAGAAGAAAAAATGGTCGTTGATGAAGTATACTCAAGGAAAGGAACTCTGTGTTGAAGGCATTCGTTTTTCAACTTTTCAAGCCATTACGGGAATATCGGAGTTAGAGATGTTTAGAACACCTTAAGAGGCATTAGCACAGAGATTTTTATGAAAATCGTTAGAGCCGTTTTTTAGCAATCATTGAAAAACATGATTTTTCAATGGGAGCTACCATATGCGCATGCGCGATTTTGATGAAAACCTTAATGGTAGGTCCCAAGGCCACCAGCAACCCGCATACCAAATTTGAACATCGTAGGTCAATTTTTTCGGTAGTTATGTTGACCACAGACACACATACACACAGGCAGACATTTTTCTTAGATCACTTTCTTAAAATCACGATGCTCCAAAACGTGGAGAAATGCAAAAAAAAATCGAAATTTTTTTTTTTTTACCGAATGCTATACTTTCATTACCTTAGGTATACATATGGGTTATTGAAAGTAAAAAAAAATGCAAAAAGAAAATATACTCCATCCTTTTTCTACACATCAAAAAGGCCTATACCAAAAGTCATTAAAATCGGAAATAAAATCGAAATTTCTGCTTCAAAGAGAAAAAAAAAAAAACTCTTTGCCAACTATTTAGATGTCATACTTCCAACCAACAAAGACATTTGAAGACTTGGCATCGTGAAAACCAATAAAATAAAAAATCAACCCAAAAAGAATTCCGAAATGAATGAACTCGCTGTATCCAATTATTTGGACAAAGAAGTGAAAACCTTTTTCAATTCAATTTTTGTCAGGTTCCTACGTCACCGCAATATTTTTAAAGTTTATTATCAACACAATTTATTTCAGGCAATATTTTTTCTCCCAGTATATCGGAAGAATAGTCTTCGTAAAGTGAGGTTCGAATTTGAAGGTTTTGAATCTGAGGTTTGTCCATCCGTATGAATCAGTGGCGCCATTTAAATTATTAGTTTAAAATTAAAATGTACTAATTGCTTGTCAATTTTAATTATTTATTTTATAAATTCGACAAATATTTCTTAATATAACTAAATGCCCAATAGTATAAGAAATTCCTTCATCAAGTAAAATACAGAGAGACCACCTCGTGCGAATCGTTTAATGTCAACATAGATACAGGTGGTTATCAAAATAATGGAAACACCTGCGAATAAAAGTGATATTTAAGATTGCGCTTTGTAAGCATTAAAATATTGTTACGAATTTCTATATATTTGTAAATATTTCGTAGTAATAATTAAGTAAAAAGGAAAATTTATGTACATTTCGCATAAGGCAGTGCAAGAGTTTGTCTTTACTTCGCTTTCCTGCAATGCGTCTCTTAATGCTTGAAAACGAGTTTTACAGAGATAATGCTGGAAAACGAGTTTTACAATGAGAAGGCCATTTAACATTATGGTTAAGGGCAATCTCGCCAAGTTGTCGACGGTATTGGCGACTAATTTTGGTCGCCGAATTTGGCGTGAAATGGCCAAACATCGCCAAACTTGACGAGCATTTAGCGACACTTTCGGTCCCCATGTACAGTACCCAAAAAAAACACACAGAAGGATGGCTATATCTTTTGTTCTAACTGTTGAAATAACAAACAAAAGGTACCGTTGTAAATCGTGAAAGGTTTTTAATAATTGTATGTAGTTTTTTTTTATCATGAGGGGTCATCTACATATTAAAACAGAACCAAACTTTAAAAAGTTCACTAGCAACCTCATAATATTATTCCATATTTGGATTCAGCATTAAAAAAGAATGCGAAATACAAAAATTCGTAATTTTCTAATGAATGGTTTGTAATTTAAATGATAAAAAGAAAATGATAAATTAATGTTAAAAAAAAAAGTTGATTTTTTGGCCATAAATACTTAAATAATTAATATATTTCAGTAATTTTTTTTTCAAAAGGTAGTTTGTAAATGGCCAACCATAAATAGCAATCAGCTTTTGAATCAATTTCTTTTTTAATAATTAATTATTAATTAATAAAGCGATTAAAATTTTTTTGAATAGAAACATATATATTTTTTGCTTTCATTAGATTTACCATGGTCTAAACCCCCCCCCCCCCCCATAATTTTTTTCTTTCCATTTTGACTATTAGTTCCCGATTTTTTAGAGAAAATGTAAAAAACGCTCACTTTAAGGGACCGTATAGTAGACGACTTTTGAAAACTATCAAAGATTAATTCAAGGTAAACTAGAGGTGTGGAAAATCGCATAACGTTCAATTATCGTATAACCACTAGTTTAAAAACTAAGAAACACGTTTTAATAGGAAAGTGAAGTAAAAAGTAGAAGATAATTTTAAATAAGTTTGAAATAAGAATAGAGTGATTAACAAGAAATATTTATTTTATCGTAAAAAAGCGTGGGGTGCTTGATGTCAATTTTTGTAAATATTTAATGACAGATATTGGTAAAAGTAGAGTCATTATGAAAATATCTTAAAAAGCACCCCACTCTTTTTTACGATAAAATAAATATTTCTTGTTAATCACTCTATTCTTATTTCAAACTTATTTAAAATTATCTTCTACTTTTTAGTTCACTTTTCTATTAAAGAGTGTTTCTTAGTTTTTTAATCTATTGATTATTTTCTACTGTTTAGTTTGATTTTCTATTAAAGCGTGTTTTTTAGTTTTTTAAATTATTAATTATTTTTTTTGTAAACTATAAATTTTTTTTTTAATTTGCTTTCTTAAATTCCATTTATTTAAAACAACATTTTTTAGGCAATTTCAATAAGTTATCCTTTAAAAATTTTACTGAATCATGTGACTTTTTCATTTTATAAATAATTTCAACGATCTAGTTACATTTGTGTTTATAGTGAAATATTTCTGTAAAATATTCATGCTTTGCTAAATACTGTTTACTAATGCCTACATTTAATATTTATTAATTTTCTAATAATCAGTAGTATATATTTCTGCAATTACAGTTTTCGATATTTTATTTATTTCGTGTGAAGAATGCACATCTTTAATGTTGTAAATAAATTATGTTACTTTTGCGTTTACTTGCTATTTTTGTATTGATCTTAAACATGACCCTATAAATCCAAGTACTTTCTATGCAATTTTAGACTAATACTTGTATTTTTTAATCTTCGTGAAACGCGCCACATTAACCGTTCGATTTCTCCCGCTGTGAAGAACCTCAAAAATACCTTTCGTTTTATGGAAATTCTCCCTGAAGATCGGTCAAAAAATGGTCGAAATATTTTCGCTCATAAGTGACGTGTTTTTCAACATAATGCATTGAAATTTGGTATATAGGGTAAATGATGCATTCTGAATCGAATGAAATGATAAAAAATAAGGGTTCGTATTGAAATTTTCGAAGATAGCGTTACTTTTACTTAGTATACGGTCCCTCAAGAAAAAAAAATTGCATCAGATATATAGAAAATCGTAAGCAAAACATTTTGGTGCAAACCGTAAGATTCTACGATAATTAGAACCGAAGATATAGCCATCGTTCTGTTTTTTTTGGGGGGTACTGTACCTGCATAGGATTTTTCGAAGGCGATCTGGAAAATTCTTCAAATTTCTATCTCTAGAAGATTCACGAAGATCCACCCTCCCATATAAGTCCAAGAGAGCGGGTGATCGAGTGAGTTGAGTTAGTTAAGTTAGTTAGTTAGTTAGTTAGTTAGTTAGTTAGTTAGTTAGTTAGTTAGTTAGTTAGTTAGTTAGTTAGTTAGTTAGTTAGTTAGTTAGTTAGTTAGTTAGTTAGTTAGTTAGTTAGTTAGTTAGTTAGTTAGTTAGTTAAGTTAGTTAGTTAGTTAGTTAGTTAGTTAGTTAGTTAGTTAGTTAGTTAGTTAGTTAGTTAGTTAGTTAGTTAGTTAGTTAGTTAGTTAGTTAGTTAGTTAGTTAGTTAGTTAGTTAGTTAGTTAGTTAGTTAGTTAGTTAGTTAGTTAGTTAGTTAGTTAGTTAGTTAGTTAGTTAGTTAGTTAGTTAGTTAGTTAGTTAGTTAGTTAGTTAGTTAAGTTAGTTAGTTAGTTAAGTTAGTTAGTTAGTTAGTTAGTTAGTTAGTTAGTTAGTTAGTTAGTTAGTTAGTTAGTTAGTTAGTTAGTTAGTTAGTTAGTTAGTTAGTTAGTTAGTTAGTTAGTTAGTTAGTCAGTCAGTCAGTCAGTCAGTCAGTCAGTCAGTCAGTCAGTCAGTCAGAGTAGTTTCGAAAGTGAACTGTATTGCATTGACTTTTGTGTAGATTTTAGCACTTGTGTTTCTAGTTGTTAACTGCTGTTTGTGCTCCATTGTTGTGTGAAGAGCTGTATTGAGTCTATTAGAAAGGAAAGTTCTGGATTTGTAAAAGTGAATTTTCCAAGATGATAATGCTCCTTTTCATCAAGCCGGACTTGTCCAGTATTGGTTTGATGAACACAAAGATGAAGTGTCAAATCTAACTTGGCCCGCAGTCCCCTGACCTCAATATAAATGAATCGTTATGGCAAGGCTCTGGTTATGGTCTATTTTTAGAGCCTTCAATCCTTAATCGATATCCTCCACCGTCATTTTTCTCGGCACTTTCACAAAATCTCCATGAAGAATAGTACAATAATTCCTCCAAACACTACTCAGAATTTGTATAATTGGATTTCCAAGCGAATCCAAGCTGTATTACATGCTAAAGATGGTCCCCCTATGTCATATTAGTAAAGGATTCCTTACAAATGAAGGATGTTTCCATTGTTTTTGATAAACACCTGTAAATCTTTGTATACTAAACTTCAACTTAACTAGGCATCACTTAGACGGTAGATCGTCACAGTGCTCATAGGTATTTAATCCATTTTGGCGGCGTGAAAGCATAATGTTCGCCAAACCACAACCCTATAGAGAACAAAAGGCTTTAAGGTTTGGCGAGAATTATGTCTTCACTCCGCCAAAATGGATTAAATACCTATGAGCACTGTGACGATCTATCGTCTAAGTGATGTCTAGTTAAGTTGAAGTTTAGTATAGAAAGTGTTGATTAACATTAAAGTAACGAAGTTGCCAATTAAGTAATAGACTTATGATTTTTGGCTTAGTGCAATGTCTTTAAAAAGGATGTATTAGTAATAGTCCGTGAGGCGACTGCCATTTTTGGACCCCATCGAACATCATTCTGAATTTTTTATAGCAATTGGGGAAAAGTGAGTAGATTAGGAATCCACTGGTCTGCCGTGGCAAAAATGGCCGAAACTGATGAAAACCGACTTGAAATGAGTTGAACTAAAATCCGATTGTCAAATATGTCATAACTTGCCAAAAAGAGAACAAACTTTTTTCCTTGCAACCCACTGCATTTGGATTTTCAATGCGAAAAAGGGCAAACGATTTCTGATCTCTGGCAGGAAAAACAAGGTTCTTTTAAAAGTTAGCCAAATTGGCGACATCAGTTACGTCATCAGTGACGTAATGTTTATTGCCAATTTGGCTCATTTGTGAAAGATGCAAGTAAGCCATAGGCACGCATCTGAATCGTCTGCAAGCTTCTTAATTAAAAATTAAAGAGTGAGGGTTACCAAATAAAAAAAATGCTCATTATCTGGTAACGTCTTGAAGCAAGCAAACGTTCGGATTCTTCCCCGTTCAAAAGAAATTTGCCCTCAAGATAGGGCAAAACATGTTCGCTCATAAGTGGCGTGTTTCTCAACATAATGAACTGAAATTTGGTATCTAAGATAAACGAAGTATTCTAAATCAAATGAAAACATAAAAAATAAGGGTTCGTATTGAAATTTTTAAAGATATAATTAAATTTACTTAGTAAGATAAAAAAAAAAAAATTGCCCGAGATATATAGATAATCGTAAACAAAACACTCTTGTGCAAATTGCAATATTCTACTATAATTAGAAAGCAAGATGTATAGCCATCGTTCGGGGTTTTTTTTTTTTTTTTTGCGTACTGCACAAAAAAGATCACTAAATGAAATTACATCAATTGTTTTCATTTAATGTCTATCCATTATAGATGAAAATTAAAATAGCAAAAGTCAAAAACAGGTGGCGCTACAGCATATGCATTGACGTAAGGATTTGAAGTATAAAATTAAATATATTAGACGCTATTTTCGTGTACTTAAATTTGTTATTTTATTAAGTCAACGTTTTCGTCCTTACACACCGAATTTCAAGGTTTATACAAAATAGTTCCTAAATGAACTGGGCTAGAAATTGTAACATATAGTCCGGGAGCAAATGTAATCCCGTGGGCCACTTTATGATGCAAACATGTGGGTGGTGTCATTCGCTTCGTATGAATGGGTAGAAAATGAAATCCGATGGTGGGTATCTGGCATCCCGGTATGAGTGGCGCTACAGTCGGAAATCCAAAATGGCCGCCTCCGTACCACCTATCGTACGTTTCTGCCGAATAATGGCTTCCCAGCTCATTTTATCAACTTGTTGACTATTAGAAAACTTGAAGAAAATAAAATTTCCTTTCCAATGATATATAACACGTGTATGTTAGGTTAAATCACAAAATTCAAAATGGCCGCCGCATCGCGTTCGTAAGTACGTTTTTTAGGTTGGTCGGTTGGTTTCTATGTTCAATGACATATATTTGTGCACAGTAATGGTTAATCAGCCCGGGACCTGCACCTTAATATGGATTCCGAACCACATAGAACATTCATGCCTAACCCGGGATTCGAACTTGGCACCCTTAGCATGCGAAGTTAGAGCTCTAACCACACATCATCAAGTGGACAGTACGTTTTTCAGAATAATAGCTTCTCACTGCGTTTTATACACTTGTTGTCTGTTGGGAAACTGTAGAAAATAAAATAACTTTTATAATGGTATATCTAAGTCAAAATTCAAGATGGCCGCTGTATCACCATTGCCGGAAGTCTTTTTAGAATAATAGTTTCCGGTGCACTACATGAACACGTTGGTTATTAGAAAACTTTTTGGAATTAAAAAAAGCTTTCTGACCGTTATAGCACCTTTACATTGTCACTTCAAGAATTAAAATTCAAAAGAACACCATTATTGGGCATCTCTTTGGGACTCTAATAATAGTTTCCACATTACATTGTAATATAAATGAGCACCACAGATAGTTAATACTTACAGATTGGACAATAAAATAAAGCTTTGATACTTTTCACAAGAAAATAAACTACAACAGACTGTTAATAAACTACGCCTGTTCAAAATTGATACGATAAAGCTTTTTAATATTTGGAATGTGAATGTTACAGAAGAATGTAACAGTGTAATAGTTTTTGTTATATGTAACAAATGGTGTAAACGATATCAAGATTTTTCACTATCGTTAAGTTTAATCAACATCTTCATCCTCAATTTCCTCATGATCATTCATCATCAGGTCAAAAATTGCAAGTTGTCATATTAGTCATCATCTCCACCACATGAGCACATCTCTGTGCAAGGCAGATTGTTGAGACTGCATCAGCAGGGAAGGGCACACCGACGCTTCAGACAGGAACACTTAGTCAACTTCAAAAGCCCCTGCGAAGCACAAGGTTCTGTACACGTAATAGGCTCAAATTCCCCATCCACAAGCGACCAGCCAAAATCAATAGGTTGAGTTATTCCAGGATGCACGTAAAAGACCTAGATAGAGGGATGCTTTTGTAGGTGCAAGATGTTCCCCAGTCTTTTGTTTCTTAGTGAAGAGCCACCATTTTACCTCCCCAATGTCTGTCATTTTGGTTCGCGGTACATACACCTAACAAACGAATGCCTCTAACGTTTGTAACATTTCTGTGGAAATGGTTTCAGAATGACCCATAAAGCACAGTGCAGCTACAATGTCATCATTAGCTGCATAAAAAGCATTCCACCATATAATCTTTTCTTTTATAGCAAATGATCCTGTGATATCAGCACTAGAAAGGGAGTGGAGTCCTGGTAGTGTTGAAGCCATATTGGTCCCTATTATGTCATACATTGGCTGAAGATGAATTAACTGTTTGCTTCTGCTAGTGCTGTTTGCTGTATTGGTGGATTTTCTTGGAAGCATTGGATATCTCCAAAGAGCAAGTATTAATACATCTCTATCTGGGGAGTATATGTGAATCTTGCTAATGTCTCTGGAAGCAACATGTATACTGTGCAAAATCATTTTAGTATCTGCTTCGTGCTGCGTGGTTTCAAGACACGACACTTCCATATGGCTTGCATTTGCATGATTTCTCCAACCACAAACAAATTGTTATTATTCTTAACTGCATAGTCTATAACCTTTGGTGCCAAGTATTCTGTTAGTTCATCCTTAGTTATATATCGAGCAAAAGTAACTGATGCATGGTTAATTTAAGGATGTTTGTTGATGTATATTTGTATTGGATAGGGACCGATTTACCCTAACGTTTCACCTTTGTCGATGTCTTCAGCGAATTCTGTTTGTAAGTGTCAAATATTATGTGAACCTCTTTGTACCTACCAAACTTCTTTGACATTTGTCTGACAAAGTGATCTGCAAATTCTTCACAAGTCTTGCCAGTCTTCGGTTTATCAATGGAATGCAGCTCTGCCATTCCATCAACTACTGCAACAGTTTGAGACGCTTCATTTACTGGAAATGAATTGTGTAAGAATTCGTTTTTGTCATTAGATGAAGGGTATAGATTTTGAGGAAACTCCTCCAGGATACCCATAAGCTTGCTTTTTTATGATCAGTAATGCATACATCCATATAAGGGAAACAAAGCAAGTGGCAATAATGAGAATTCATAAACAAAAGTTGCCTTCAAATCTATATCACAATGACTTCTTGCTGCAATCACCAGTCAAGAAAATATCTATAAATTGATAGAAAATATTGAAAAAAAAAAACTTTTTCCTTCAATGTTACTTTAACATTAACATTTAACTGCAGGCTTAAGTTTCACTTTTTACATTGTTGCCCAAAACTGTGCTGGAAACTTTGATGGTACTGATTCTTCTGTTGGCTCTGTTGGTAGCTGGATCAGTTTAATAAGCTCCTCAATGAATTTGGAAAGCCTCTCACCAGTGTCAGCAACTATACACATGTCCTTTTGGACGTCATCGGGAAGAACTTGCTTAGTCACCAGGTGTATAACATGTTCTGTGTTGTATTTAAAAGGGTTGGTTGTCGATTTAAAACCCTCTATCAACTTTTCATCGTTTCGATCCTGGCTCTTGCGAACCGATAGATAATGTTCATGGTGACACTTTGCATTGAGGGTGGCATTTTTAATCATTGCTCCGGTTACTGAAGCAATTATTGAGACCTCCCTCTGCCAGAAAGAATCTTCTCCGAGCATTCTCGTTTAGAATGATGTCTGTAACTCCACCTTGAACTTTAAGTCTTCTGTTCTGGTGCTTCAGAGCATCATCGGCTCCTAAAGCGCAAAACGGTATTTTGGTTTTATTGATTACCCACTTTCCTTGCCATATAGTTGCATGCTTGTTATTAAATCTTTACATATCCATGAAGTACAGTGGAATCATTCTTACATAGTTTAGTCGATCAAAAGCTAAATAAATTCTTTATGAAATCATGTGTGGCTACCTAGTGCAAATCCCAGTCTTCATTTATAACTGACCTGATGGCTGTGTAGTTAGCTCTCGGGCTTCGCATGCTTAGGGTGCCGGGTTCGAATCCAGAGTTAGGCATGGATGTTCTGTGTGGTTCGGAATCCATGTTAAGCTGCATATACCAGCCTGGTAGCCGTTATTGTGCACAAGTATATGTCATTGAGCGCTCAAACCAACCGACCAACCTGAAAAACGTACTTACGAACGCGATGCGACGGCCATTTGAATTTTGTAATTTAACCTAACATACACGTGTTACATATCATTGGAAAGGAAATTTTATTTTCTTCAAGTTTTCTAATAGTCAACAAGTTGATAAAATGATCTGGGAAGCCATTATTCGGCAGAAACGTACGTTAGGTGGTACGGAGGCGGCCATTTTGGATTTTCGACTGTAGCACCACTCATACCGGGATGCCAGATACCCACCATCGGATTTCATTTTCTACCCATTCATACGAAGCGAATGACACCACCCACATGTTTACATCATGAAGTGGCCTACGGGACCACTTTTTTCGACATTAGCGCCCAGACTAATAGTAAGGATAGGGAATGATCCTTACTATACTAAACTTCAACTTAACTTGACATCACTAGACAGGTAGATCACCAGTGCTCATAGGCATTTAATCCATTTTAGCGGAGTGAAGACATAATTCTCGCCAAACCTTATAGCCTTTTGTTCTGTTGTGGTTTGGCGAACATTATGCTTTCACGCCGCCAAAATGGATTAAATGCCTATGAGCACTGGTGATCTACCTGTCTAGTGATGTCAAGTTAAGTTGAAGTTAAGGTTAGAATATCCTCTTAAAAATTTATCTTGTGCAAATAGAAACTTTGTTGAATAAAACAATTTCGTATCCGATACCAATCGTTCCTGTCACAATGTTATAAACACGACAAATATTAAAAACTAGGGGGATCCGCCCCCTGCTCGCTAACGCTCGTCAACCCCCTGGATTGCTATGCAATCCCCTTGGTTCGCTCCGCTCGCTTCAAAGTGAGGCATTTAGAATATGCCCTAGAAAAAAGCTATTTCAGCTGCATAATCTATAAAATCCTTGAAAAGTGATGTTGTGCTATGAAACTGAAAACGTTGGTTTATTTATGATGACCTACGATACTTTGAACATCATTATCTTACTACTTATGTCGACACGCGTTAAGCCAGTTTGGCAACGTAGCAGAACGTTTTTGGAAAAAATTAAAAATAAACACTCGTATATTTATTTAAAAAAGATAAGTTATTTCAGAAAGCTATTTAAATTTATGAACTGGTTTTGTATGAAGCACCAAAATAATTAAAGTTGCACATCGAAATTTCTTAACAAATCAATTTTAGCAATCATATGTTTGCATAATCCTTTTAGCGATACTTAAAAAATAACAGTCAAATTGTTTATCCGCAATGCTGAAGTATTTATTCAATCGGTGTGAATGTGAGCATGGAAACCTTAATATTCTTAAAGGAAATTCAGTGCTAAGTTTTTATAGCCATGTATCCGGAAAACGTTCGTAATAAATATGTTGTGGTTATTTGCCGAATCCAAACAAATCTTTCTTGTTTTAATTGTATAGGAAAGAGAGTTCCCGAAATTCTAATCCAAAAGAAATGTACATCATTGCAAATATTAAATCAATACTTTTTGTTTTTGTTTTGTTTTGTTTTTTGGAACTACCGACTGTCTATTTTTCTGCCACTTATAAAGTGCTTAACACAGCCATATACGTCTCGTAATTTTGAGCATCTAGAAGAATACGAGATCGAAATCTTCTAGTGTAAACCCCTCTCTCCGACCCCACCACACCAACGAGAGGACATTGAGGCCACGACAGATTTAATGTGCACCAGCACCCATTAGGTACACACCGATATTTGGCGGACGGAAACCCGAACACACAACCCTCCAGTTACGAGCTCTAAATCAATACTTTTTAAATAGGCAATAATTTGTTTCTGTACCTGTAATAAGAAAAACAAAATATAGCGAATCCAAGTTGTCTTCTGTTGCCAAATTTCTGTAGTCAAATTTAGAAAGATATGTTGCGATTGGCTGAATTTGGAAATTCGTGAATAAAATACATTTAGAAGATTTGTGATTGGATGTTTGAAGTCGTTGCCATTCTGCTAACACAAATACAGCCGAATTTGGGTGGCACGCAAGAGAATTATATAGCTTGGCGTCCACTATTGTTGAGCAGAGCGGAGTGGACTAGAGCCAATTACAAGTCTGCCAACGTCTACTATAGCACGAGGCTCGTGCTACAATGGACGTTGACAGCCTTGTAATTGGATCTAATTTAATCCACCCCGCTCTGCTCTGCTCTACCAACGATTGTGGACGTCAAGCTTATATATTGATTAGATGTGCAAAATCACTATTAAACATACCTCATCCTAAACATTTTATAGAAACATGCATTGTTTTACAGGAGAGTTAGATGTTACAAATAATTACCACTTATATTAAAACAGTATTAATTGAACTAATTTTATTTTTCTGTGATTACAACACATTCATTATCAATATTCATTTTCAAAACAAAACCAATTTTACATTAATTACGAATATTCATCTTTTCAAAAAATATCTCTATGACATTATTGAAAATATTGTATATCCATATTACACATTTTATAGATGGTTTTAATATTGAGTGGAGTAATGCTATTAGCAAAATAATATACAGGGCGATTCATACTGAATAGGATTCAAAGAATAGCATAGTACGAATTCCGTAATTGATTTATTTAGCCAAAACAAATTTATTCTCTGAAACTACAAATATAGTATTTTTTTATCAAGCAACAGCGAAAATCTTTCCAGCAACGAAATCCTTTTAGGAATTTTTACGAAATGTTTCTTCGTGGAAAAATTTATTAATGGATTTATTTTCCATAAGATATTCTCAGATTGGTTATTCAATAAATTAGACGAGGAATCGTCTATCCCATCGCTGAACTGGCCGTGCTGGGTCAAATGATATGCAATTGCTTTCTAGGTCTTCGAGATCCCCAAATCTAGCCCCTTGAGATTTGTTTCCTATGGGGTCTTCTTAAATACAGTCTTCTTGGCTACACTTCCTCCAGGACTTACGGCCTTATTATACAGAGTCACTTCAGTGACGAACTCGAGCCACCTCTTCTTACCACTGCTGTGGCTCAGTATAATAAGCTCCATAAGGATTGCATGTTTCGCTTAGGGATTGAACTCCACAAGCAACAGACGCAACCTCTAGCCACATCAGTGATCCAGTACAACAAGCTCCATAAGATTGCATGTTTCGCTTAGGGTTTGAGCTCCACAAGCAACAGATGCAACCTCTAGCCACATCAGTGATCCAGTACAACAAGCTCCATAAGATTGCATGTTTCGCTTAGGGTCTGAGCTCCACAAGCAACAGATGCAACCTCTAGCCACATCAGTGATCCAGTACAACAAGCTCCATAAGATTGCATGTTTCGCTTAGGGTTTGAGCTCCACAAGCAACAGATGCAACCTCTAGCCACATCAGTGATCCAGTACAACAAGCTCCATAAGATTGCATGTTTCGCTTAGGGTTTGAACTCCACAAGCAACAGATGCAACCTCTAGCCACATCAGTGATCCAGTACAACAAGCTCCATAAGATTGCATGTTTCGCTTAGGGTCTGAGCTCCACAAGCAACAGATGCAACCTCTAGCCACATCAGTGATCCAGTACAACAAGCTCCATAAGATTGCATGTTTCGCTTAGGGTTTGAGCTCCACAAGCAACAGATGCAACCTCTAGCCACATCAGTGATCCAGTACAACAAGCTCCATAAGATTGCATGTTTCGCTTGGGGTTTGAACTCCACAAGCAACAGATGCAACCTCTAGCCACTTCAGTGATCCAGTACAACAAGCTCCATAAGATTGCATGTTTCGTTTCGAGTGGCTTGTCTGAGCGACTGAAGCTGTGGCGCGTGTTCACCATTAAAGTGGCTCTGTATCAGGCCCTTAGAGTCTTATACCTTTTCTAGACATATGTGCTATTTGTGGTTCAAGCATTATTTGTCCAGTTAGGAATTTTTTTTATCTAAGAGAATAGTGCAGAATCATATTCAAGAATAGTCTACTATTAACAACATCAACTGAAGCAGCGGATATCTGAAACGTTGAACTCATTAATAGGAGATATTCTATGATGAGTGCAGCAGAAACTGGAATACCGTCATTTGCACCGGAAGGACGCACATACAAGATCTATAGAATTTAGAATAATTTTGTAGCTTCACGGTAAATTTGATTTATCAAAATTAATTTATTACAGCGTTCACAGGTATCCAGTATTTTTTTCCCATTTAGTATGAATCACCCAGTAAATGAGACATTTTAATCTAAGACTAGGCACTTTGTGTTACAACTGAGAAGTATTTCTTGAAAACATCACATTTTTCACGCCACATTTTTAAACACCATATTCGTTAATCTTGATCCAATAATACTTGAAGAGGTGATTTCGTAAATTGTGGGCCGTAATACTGATGGTATCCAGTATTTAACAGTCAATAAACGAAAGTTTTTCACAATTAAGAACTGACAGCAGCTTCATTCCCTTCATCATTATCGTGCGTGTTGCTTGCAGAAAGGTTTTCCTCCTTTGGCGTAGAAGCTCTGCCCTTCAAGATTTTTTTGGCAAACCTGAAAACCAGAAAATATTTCGATTAAATTATACTTCTGAATTAGTTTTTCAATACTGCGTGACAAACGGGTAGATAAAAGGTTTTTAAAAAGTTTAGGTCTAGTCCTAGTGAATCAACCACCATATTGAATTGACACCATTTCGGCCTTGATAGCAATTTGTCGAAATCGTACCGACCCATCCACGTAAACTAGGAACTTACCAAAGAAACAAATTGCTTCTAAAGTTGGAATTTTTTTTCTAAATTTATCACACCTTTACTTTTTTAATTATTTTTGTACCCAGGGTTTAAATCCCAAGGTTATTGTGTTTTAATTGTTTAAAAGTGTGATCTGGTGTCCGTCCCCACTTAATGTTTCGGCATGCGCAAGAAAGGGCTTGTGTGCGCATGCGCCTGCTTGCATAAAAAGAGTAAAAATCAGTTGAAGGCGAATTAATGTACTTGCCATCATCCAATCAAACTGAAAATTTTCTGATAGATTTGCTGTTGAATGAAAATACGTTCTATGAAGCCATAAGAGGAGCAAAAGATATTTAGTCCATGGCACGGAATCTATGGTTTTCTTCGCAGTAATTAAGACTAAGTCGAACTAAACTTAAAATCCCTTAAATAACGAATACACATACGGGGTTTCCAGCAATGTACTCAATAATTTCTGAATTAAATAACTCAAAAATCAAGATCGATAGAAGAGTGACATTTATTTGAACACTGTAAAAATCTGAAACGGAAGTTTCAAAACTAGTTACAAACCTTTCCAACAGATGGCACTGTATTCGCAAAATTCTAGAAAAATGTTATAAATTCTCCTCTGCGATCAGTCAGTCGTTGAAATTACCTTCACTTCCTTTCATGTTTGAACAGCAGAATTGTCCGAAAACTGATCGTTATGAACTTCAAAGCACTCTTTATTCATAAGAACTGCAGTGTAGAGCGCCATCTGTTGGTAACCGTTTGTAACTAATTTTAAAACTTCCGTTTCAGATTTCTACACCTTTCTAAATAACTGTACTTTTTGTTTCCTTCTTCTAACGATCTTTGTTTTTGAGTTATTATTTTAAAATCAGGGAATCCTTCGCCGGACACCCTGTATTCCTTCTTATCTGTCTTCGTATTTCTTCATCTCAAAACTCCGTCCGTCTCGGAAGAATTTTTTCAATCAATCTCTTTTCAAATGAACAGCACTAGCTTTGATTTTAGTTATTCATCTACAGCTATGCGATGCCCATAGAAAATTGTATCAAAGAAAATAAGAATGGCGTGGCATATAAGAACATTTATATCTTTCCAATTAAAATATATCTCTTTTGAAAACAGTGTAGGAAAAGAAAACAAAATTATAATCCAGGTCATTCAAAACTATCTTCGAAGAATTCTAAGCCGACCAAACGGTATAGTGGTTAGCTTGCTAGCCTCTAGACCGCGAGGTTGCGGGTTCCGAGTCCCGTGTTAGGCATGGGTGTTTGTAAATGTATGTTGGCTTGTCTAATGACGAAAAGTTTCGGCGCATTATAGCCCTCGTGTTGCTGACGGCGCCAGGTAATCTGAAAACAACCAACCAATCGAAGAATTCTAATATATTCGGGTGTAATTTTCATACAGTTTTCTTTCACTAGAAAAAAAAAAAAAAAAAAAAAAAAAAAAAAAAATGCATTCTTCTCAAATATTTTCAAATTGCATTCATTTAGATTGTGTTCTTGGAATTGGCCTGTGCATATTTACTTATCGATTTTATTTGTCATCCTCAAACATTGACTGAAGTCCTGAATTTTGTTTTTGTAACATGTTCAGAAAACAAGTGCAAATATTGGCGATCTTCTTTGTAGGGACACTTTCCAAAGATACTTTTGATGGTTGGTGTGTGCCAAACAAAATTCTGAGGTTCGCACTCAATTATCCCGCGAGTTCATGTTGACGACTCTTTGATGCCAAAATCCTTAATTTAATTTTAAGCAGCAGCGAGAATGGCCTCATAAAAGACAGGGTTTCCTTCTTTATTAGCACGAAAGGTGAAAACAAAAATCGAAGAGTTCATTTATTTATGGAATTGCTATGTTCAACGAATTTGCGTTGAAGTTAGTGGTCTTTGTTATCTGATGAAATCTTAGCTTTAAGAAGATATTATTAAATAAAACCTAATTAACTCCGATTGATTAAACCTCTAAGAATTAACTGAAGGATGTATCGTGGAACAGTCACAAGACAGGGCATAACTAAAATATAAGGTTAGGATATTACATGTTAAAAAAAACGTTAATGAGCTAAAACTAGATTCTAAAAAGTTCCATACTAAAATGTTTAGTTGTTAAAATACGATATTGGCTTTTAGTCCTGATCCTTTCCCAGGTTAGATATCGGGTAAGCGAGAAGAGATACTAAATCGAATTTGTTAAGTTCTCGAGAAAGTAAAAAATCTTCTGAAGTTCTCATATTCAAGACGAGCTAATGGCTTTTGGGCTTTTCTCATTTATCACAAATTAGTGTCAATTAAAGGGCCGCGTAGCCCAGTCGGGAGAGTATCGTTCTCGCAACTAGAAGGTTGCGAGCCCTGAGGTTGCGAGTTCGGGCCTGGGACCGACTAAAGACCGCCGTGTTCGCTAATGGTGACTGGAGCACGTTAAATCAGTCATGGTCGCAAAGTCCTCCAAGTTCCCATACAAATCAATACCTCTGGGGGTGGCAAAGCCAAGTCTTCTGGTGGAATCTTCTGCTTGGTATTGCCTCTAAATTAAGAAGTTCCACATACGGTCGGTAGTACTGCCATCTACCGGATAGCTACCGAAAGAGGTAGAAATGAACTCTTCGGTGGCTATAGGTAGACTTGTGCACTCCCTCTTGCGAGTGTGCGCTTACATCCTGTGCAATACTGCCCACTACCGATCTGTACGGGATATGAGGTTGGTACAAAATGCTTAAGCAGAGGTGCCTTAGTCCCCATAGTCCTTGATAAGAAGAAGAAGAAGAGTCAATTATCAAATTGCAGCTTTTACCAAGTGATTGGTCTTCTCTTCTGGTTTCCAAGTACACCAAAAAGAAGAAAAAAGACCAAAAGTGAAGTTAGCCCATATTCACTTAGGTACTTTGACCATGTGACCATCTTAATACTCAAATCAGTTTAGACTATACATTCCGAAATCATCTATTCTACCTTGTTTTTTTCAATCCTTTTACATTACATTAACTTTGATTTTGTGTGTGTGTGTGTGTGTGTGTGTGTGTGTGTGTGTGTGTGTGTGTGTGTGTGTGTGTGTGTGTGTCACTGCCAGGAAAATCTGTCGAGGCATAATTATCCCGCTTGCCGTCATCCAATCGGACTGAAACTTGGCAGATAGTTTCGATGACGATTACAATGCATTCTATAAAATTTGGGGGGTTGTCACTCTTAATAAAAAGTTGCCTTTACTGAATACTAATAAACCAACTGGCCGTCATCCAATCGCGATGGAATCGCATTTAACCGATCATTTGAAGAAACACTTTCCTGCAGCCAAAATTGTTTTAATCAGAATAAATCAAATAATAAAAAAAAAATTGAAAGTGAATGCATGCATTAATTACAGTCAATTTAACTTTGTATTGCGTAGAAGCGCTCAAAGTAAAATAATTTTAACCACTGACTTATTGATAAGGCATTCTTGGTTATTGAATTGAAACCGAAGAAGGCTTAACAACTATAGTGATCTATACTAGCAACTTTTCCCCAAACTAGTTGCAATATGTAGGTAACCATGGTAACCTATCTCATAGCATTACGGGGCGAAGTATTCAATTGGCTTCATCTGCTTGCAGAGCAGAAACCGTTTATAATCTATCCAGAAGTTATAATTTGAGATCAGTGTTTAAAACGATCGTTGTTGAGACTCTTTCCAGTTGCCAAATTTGCTTTAATAAATAAATAATAAAATTATTTTAAGCAGAATAAATGAAAGATCTCTGAAAGTGAGTGTATAAATTCACATTCATTTTTTAAAAAAAAAGTTGTTTGCCGTACATTTTGCCGATAGGGACGTTTTTAATATTCAAAATTAGATGCAAACACTGAGCACACGCTGTGAACAGAATCAGTGCTATGTCAGTGAATATAAAAATTGGCAATGCATATAAAGGATTCATAAAAACTTTTCTTTTATGGGTACTATTATTTACTTTTGCGCTTTCAGAAACACCAATCGTGAATCTATGGGAAGTAATTTGGGACAACTCTATTTCGAAATACAGGCTGTCGATCAAAGGACTCTCTGATTTTAAAATTAAATAACTCAAAAATAAAGATCAATAGAAGAATGAAACAAAAAGTAGAGCTATTTTGAAAGCTGTAAAAATCTGAAAATGAATTTTCAAGATTAGATACAAATGTTGCCAACAGATGGCGATGTAGTTGCAAAATTTTAGAAATATGTTTTGTATTTGTCCTCTGATATCACGCTAACTTCTTTTCACATTTAAACAGTGGAATTGTCCGAAGATTGATCACTCTGAGCTATAAGGCATTCTTTATTCATAAGAACTACAGAGTACAGAGCCACCTGTCGGCAACATTTGTAACTAATTTTGAAAATTCGGTGACAAAGATTTTTACAGCTTTTAAAATAACTATTTTTTTTTTTTTTTTTTTTTTTTTTTTTTTCATATTTCTATCGATTTTTATTTTTACGCTATTTAACTTTAAAATGAGGGAGGCCTTCACTGGACAATGGGCACCATGGATTGTCCAATTAAAAAATTTTGCACTTATAACTGTGAAAAATAATACTAGTTTAAAGAATCGTATATTTCTAAATGTCTTCAGACTAGAGATCGGCGATATATCGATACGACGATATTTTTATCGATATTTAAAAATATATATCGATAGTAAAAATATCGATACAATTCACCGATATATCGATATTTTCAAACATTTTAGTTTTTTTATGATCGTTTTGTAGCTCCATGTGTTTTTTCGATTTTCTTTATTCCTTTTCCAAAAACTTCAAAACTAAAGATTGGACTTTGCTGAAAGACAGTTAAAATGGTCCCCTAACCAAAAAGAAAACATAATGTAGTGGAAAGATAAGATCGTTTATTAGTAGTCATTAACCTAGCGCCGTTTCTGTTGCCAACGTGTGCCTGGAATTTGCATCGAATTTGAAATATTAAAAACATCTCTATCAGCAAAATATCTGGTAAACTACTTTTGAAAATTTTTTCTTTAAAAATAAATGTGAATTGACACCCAAAAGTATTTTATTTTTTCTGATTGATAATATAATTTATTTATTAAAACAATTTTTATAATTTATTTATTAAAACAATTTTTATAATTTATTTACTAAAACAATTTTTATAATTTATTTACTAAAACAATTTTTATAATTTATTTATTAAAACAATTTTTATAATTTATTTATTAAAGCAATTTTGGCATAAATTCATGAAAAGTAGGAATTTGCCCCAAAAAACTTCGTTTCTGACAAAATTCAAAATCAAATTAAAAAAAAAATCTATCGATATTTTTTTCTATGCAACAATATCGTATCGATATTTATTTTGATCGATATTTCCGACCTCTACTTCAAACACCTCATCAGTAAGTCAACTAGTATGCATCTGCCACTCAACGTAAATCTATTTCCAGCTCGATTTTGGGAACGTTCAATAATCGGAACTACATTTAGTACCAAAAGAAGCTTCAAATAAATCCAACCCTAGCAGTAAAACGTAGTTGCACGAGAAATATTCTTTCATCGGGTTTTACTCTTTACAATAAGAGAACTTTAGGTAGTTGTCGAGTTCATTAAAAATGACTTTGGGGAGAATTGATCTCTGACGCTTGATGAAGATGAAAGAACCAAAAGATAAAAGATGATTACAAACTTCTAATCCCTTCCATATCATGAAAGGAAATATGTAATGGAATGTCTGAATACTCGCCCTTTGAGAAATGGAAAGTTCATCGTACTTAGGCTAATTTTAAAAGTTTGGTGATAGGAAACTTTGTTGTTGGTGGTGTTTTTGTTAAAAGGTTGTTGATCTTGTGATTGGATGCTTAAGAAGTTCCAATATCCTTGACATTGTATTTTTTATTTTTCCAATTACGTCATCCAAATTTTTTTATCTCTTGCTGAGCACACATAAAAAACACTCTGTATTTAAATTATCAAATTACATACTCAATTTTGTAAAAAAAATGAATGATTTACAATTTTTTAAAACTTTTAAAATTATTACTTCTTTTTTATTTTTCAATATTTTTAAACATTTTTTTTTTCACATGACCTTAAATAATATTTAAACACATGTATGTATTCCAATTTGAATTCAGGTGCACCATTTAAAAAAAAAATAGATATTTATAGCAATTTTGACACAAAAATACTTGAAAAAAATTAAATTTTAATTTTAAAATCTAGTTGTACAAAATTGGTGGCAGAAATAGAAAATCCGAATGCACACATCTGATTAGTGTTTGTATATATACAGGGTGTCTATAAATTAGTTGGGCAATTGAACTCAAATAGATCTGTATAGCTCATAATAACTAGGCATAATAAACATTTATTTTTCATACCAAAATGGCATGGTGAACATAAATTAGTTGGGGCAATAGAATGGTTAACAATGCCTAGTTATAAAGAGCTATACAGATCTATTTTAACTCCATTGCCCGACTAATTCATAAACACACATTGTATTGCTGAAGAAGAAGAAAAATGATTTTAAGTGTAATAGTTAAAAGGCCTTAGCATTTTTAGTGCTGTCAAAATTTCAAAAGCGTGAAAAAGATATGAGCATTTGAAGTTTTGTTACAGTAATACCATCGATATAAATAAACAACTAGATAGACTGCTTAACGCTGGGAAAATGAAGCCGTTGCCAGATGCCGTTGGTGGGATAAAAAATAAGGATTGCCGAGGATTGATAATAAAATTTCGGGTTGTACAAAGCAGAAATGTCAATAGTAGACCCTAATTAGTAATAACGTGCAAAAAAATATATACTCTAGCACTTTACAAGGTTTTTCGCATTCCCATCCAACTATAAAAGTGAACTGTGATTGGTTAATCTTCCCACCAGCTTCTCGATCCCCGGCGCGTTTTTCTCTTTGCATTGACAATGCAGCAGTCTATCCAGTTGTTTATCTATATCGATGAGTAATACAGCAATAGAAGAAATAATTGTTCAAACATTCTTATCTAAAAAAGTCATTGAAATTTTTTAAGTAGTTTTTTTGTGAATCATTAAGAAATGTTTGAATATTATTTTTAAATTACGGTGGCAAAAAAAAATCGACTTTTTTTTTTCTGAATTTTGGGTATCGGAACCTTTTAAAATGTCAATAAAAGCTGTAAGTATATCTTACGCTGCATTTGAAGCACTGCGAGTGGTAGTTGTTGTTGAGCGCCTCAACCCACCGGTCGCCAGCCTCAATGGGGAAACCGCAGCTGATGCACTTGGTGGTGAAAAGCTCGTTCCAGTCTGAAAAGATCGAAAACATGTCTGAGAAGAACTGAAAGGACAAACAGGTAGAAAACTTAATTATACAGGGTCTTTCAGAAAAGACTCCCTAATATAAGTGCCAATCAAAAGAAGAGACGTACGTGGATAAGACAAGTAGAGAATTTTAAACACAAAAGAGTGCAAAAGTGGTTGATGGGAATAAATTTGATGACGGCTGCATATGATTTACCAGTGAAGCCCATTTACATTTGTTACTATACTAAACTTCAACTTAACTAGACATCACTTAGACGGTAGATCGTCTCAGTGCTCATAGGTATTTAATCCATTTTGGCGGAGTGAAGACATAATTCTCGCCAAACCTTAGAGCCTTTTGTTCTCTATATAGGGTTGTGATTTGGCGAACATTATGCTTTCACGCCACCAAAACGGATTAAATACCTATGAGCACTGTGACGATCTATCGTCTAAATGATGTCTAGTTAAGTTGAAGTTTAGTATAAACTCAAGTGGGCCGCGTAGTCCAGTCGGGAGAGTATCGTTCTCCACCAACCATCGACCTCGCAACCAGAAGGCTACGAGTTCGGGACTGAAGATGACTCTGTACCAAGTTGTTCATCAGCTGAAATGACCGCTTATATCCATGTTCCTTTATACTGTCACAAATTTTAGTTTTTATTTTCAATTACCCATATGTATACATAGAGTAATGAAAGTATAGCATTCAGTCACATTTTTTTTTTTTTTTTTTTTTTTTTTTGCATTTCTCGCCAGGTTTTGGAACATCCTAATTTCAAAAAAGTTGTCTAGAAAAAATGTCTGTCTGTGTGTATGTGGTCAGCATAATTCCCGAACAAAATGACCTAGGATGTTCATATTTGGAGTTGGTGGTAGCCATGGGACCTACCATTAAGGTTTTTGTCAAAATCGCACATTCACATGCCTTTGAAAAAATCATGTTTTTCAGTAATTGTTAAAAAACGGCTCTAACGATTTTGTCCAAAATCGCTGTGGTAATGCTTCTTAAGGTGTTCTAAACATCCCCACCTCCAAAATTCCCGTAAAAATGTTTACTGGCGTAAAAAGTTGAAAAACGAATGCCTTTAACCCTTTGGGTACATTTGACGGCTGAGATTCGTCATGCACTTGTTTTGCTTGTTAATAATGACGAACCTATTTCGTCATTCAAACTAGGTTGATTGAATGGATTTTAATGTCACAAGAGCCATGATTGGTTAAGTCAAACATCGCACACTGGGGTATTTGCATCGAAAAGTTGGCCAAAACTATTTTCGCGCCAGAATAGTGTTTAAATACGATAATACTTTAATTTATTGAATAAAATAGTAAATTTTCTTCTTTAGATTTAAAAAAAAATTACTTTATTAAAAAAATTACTTTATTAAAAATATATTTTTTTTTTTTTTTTATGTTTTGTTATTACTATTATCATACTAATATCATTATCATTGGATAATATTAAAGGATAATTTTGTGCTAAACCATTCTGTACTTGACTTATCATTAATTTATGATTCATCGCTATATATGTTCAATGTTAAAAAAAAATATCGTTGCATTTTCAAAATGTTCATTGAATTCATTATTAATCCCATAATTATTTTTTATTTTAATATTGCTAGTTTTACACCAAATAGCTTATCTTGGCTCTTATTCTGATGATTTATTCGAAGATTATATTCAAATTCTAGTCTGGCTTTATTTGGTTTTGGTGGCTAGTGTATTCTTATGAAAGACTTTACTCTTTTTAGGGTATAATACATATCATATTTATTATGAGCGGATCAGAGCTCAATAGTAGTCTATTCCGCTCATCTGTATTCCATTATTTTCTCGAAATTTTTTGTAACTATTTTAAGCAATATACCTTAAATGTGTATTCCTTACCTCCACAATTTCTTATTTTAGCCTCCCAATCAGCAATAAGGCATTTTTTACAACTATGAGATCATATAACAGCATTTTATGCATTGGTAGAGTCATAGGATGCCGAGGGTATGGTTGTACATAGTGTTTGGCTGTATCCATGGTGTTGTTAGACAATTTCTTCGTATCAGTTCTACTAGATAATATTTCTAAAATTATCTTCAATCAGGGAATCTAATTGAAATTATATCTCGTGATTTCAGCAGCCAGACCATATCGTTAGAAAATCTTCTACTCCGTATTCATTACTTTTTCCAAATCTGGGTTTTGGTACTTCAATAATGAAAACCAAGCTTTCATCCGAACTCTTGGATTATTTCTTTTTTTTTTTTTTCTTTTTTTTCTTCCCTTCTTCTTCTTAACTCTATTTTTATTTTCTAGTGTTCTAAGTTGCTACTTTTAACAGGCCAGTTTGCGCGTTAAATGGGGTATGCTATAAAACAAGCGAATACGCACATGCAAAATAGATCATCTGAATTGAAGGGCCTTTTCATCAATCTCATGTGTTTTTGTTAAATCGTTTTAGTTTTTGGATGTTGCACTGCATATGTAACACTTTATGGTTGGTTTTGTCTTAGTAACAACATGGAACCAACCATAGCAAAAGATTTTTAACTTCTACATCTCCCTCATCTTTTGTGTTTTTGAGTGAACTAATTTTTGTTTGGATGTAATCTACCTCGCGTTTTGTTACATTTATGGTACTCTTAGCGAATTGTAATCTAATTGTTCAAAAATATCAAGACGATGAGTTGTGAGGTTTTTAAAAATGACTTTTTTCTCAGTTTTTCTCCAAAGAAATCGTAAAGGCACCAGAGAACTTTGAAAAATATTGACGTCTGCTCTTTAGAATTTTGAACTATTTGTTTGTATTCGTTGATTGGGATCTGTCACAACTACATTTCGTTAGTAGTTCTAATGACTTTCTCTCATAAAATTAATTGTTTCTATAACTTTCTGCAAACAGTTAAGTATAAGTGTATTCGCGCAATCTAATTGAGCCTGCATATTTATTCAGTCAAATCATCTGCAACGGTGTTCTCAGAGGAGAAGGGTAAAAATCAATTTTTACCAATATATTTTTTTCTTACTTATCTTTTTAAGAATTCAAGCTCTTTATAAGTGAACTTACTTTAAATGTATCATTTGATTCTCATTATGAGCTTAATTTCATTAATATCTTAACTTTCCTGGCAGGCTTTTCAGTGGTAAACAAAAAAACTATCTAAAATATTCAGTATATTTAAACTTTTTCATCAAATTAGTTATTTTACGATTTTATATGGTATTATTCAAATAGCATACTTAATTTATATTATAAATTATCATAAATAATGATAAATTGGAAACATAAGTGAAGTTTCAGCGAGTATGTCAAAATGACGTCATCTACATCAACGCTTGTAATATCCGCATCCGCAAAAATCCGCAAAATGTTTTTAAGGTATAAGAAACTAGAATATGTGGTCTTTAAAATGGTATAAAAATCACTATTCAATAAGACTCAATCGTATAACAAAAACACTCCTGAAAATAAAATATTGCAAGAAAAATTAGCTGAGTTTTGTGACTGAACAAAATTTAATTTGCTCATTAAATTTAGATAAATTTAAATTTTAAGTGATAAAATCTTTAATTATAGACCTTAAGGAGACACATATATCGTGTTGAAATTAAAATTGAAACAAAAAGTTTAAAATTTGGCTTGTTAAAATATTGTGCTTGCATTGGTGATAGTAAAGAGAAATACACACTTCGTGCAAACGTTAACTTTCGGTTATGACTTATGACTTGTGAATGGGGGTGACTCTACCGAGTACCAGCACCGCGACTGAAGTCTATTGTACTGAAACCCCCTAATGATCTAAAGAAGACCGGTTGCTGAAATAAATTTCAGTATAGACCTGATTGGAACATTTGACAATTCCCAGGGGTCGATACAATGGTATCCTAGATGTTCAAATCTTTGGGCAGAGTAGTAGTCACGATTGCATAGCACATGTGTAGAGCTCTCCTCTGTCATACGACAGCCTCTGCATAGTGGGTCATCTATAACACCTATCAGATTAAGATGTCTATTTAAGGTGCAGTGTCCAGTTAAAAGGCCTACAGCAACCTTGATCTCTTTTCTGCTCAATTTTACTAGCTCCCTCGATCTATTCCAGGGTGACTGTTGATTGAGCTCTTTGGCTTGTCTTTGGTCTTTAGATTCAAGCCAAGCTTGATAGGATTCAGTCAATAAAAAGCTTTTGATAGTTTTCCTGACCGCATTTTGTGGGGCAGACCCAAAACAGGTTCTGGACCAATAAAGGATAATTTAGATCCTTGTTTAGCTAATTTGTCTGCCATTTCATTACCTTCAATGTCACAATGACCAGGAACCCAGAGAAGAGAAACCTTGTTACCCTCAGCTAGGCTTACAAGTGCATTGTGGCACTCCCACACTGCTTTAGAGGTAAAGCAGTGACTCTTTAAAGCCATTAGTGTAGCCTGGCTGTCAGAGAAAATCTTTATGACCCTCTTAACAACTCCTCTATCTAGGCAATTGTAGGCACATGCCGTAATTGCAAGAACCTCAGCCTGAAATACAGTAGCCAACTTGCCCAGAGAGAAAGAAAGCTTTATTTTTCTGTTAGGACAGAAGACACCTGAGCCAGTGCCATAAGATGTCTTTGAACCATCTGTATACCAAATTTCATCTCCTCTCCTAGTCAGATTGGAGGGAAATCTCCAGTTCTCTCTGGACGGGAAGATGATATTGTATTTGGCTCTAAAGCAATATTGCTTTAACATCCAGTCAGAACTCATAGTTAAACATGGATGTTCTTTTACCTGTGTCTGAATATTTTTAACCAAAGGTAATTCATAGGATGTTTTCCATAAACCCATGAGTTTTAGCCGTCGTGAACACAAAATAGCCTCTAATTCCACTTGTTTGTGTAGTGGTAGAAAATCTAGGAGAATTTCTAGACTCTGTGAGGGAGTAGTTCTCATTGCATTTGTAATTGCAATGGTTGCCATTCTTTGTAAACTAGTGAGTTCTTTTTTCACAGTTTCATTATGGGTTCTGTTTCCCCAGGCAATGGCCCCATAAGATATCATTGGAGTAATCACCCCTGTATATATCCAGAGCACCATTTTTGGTGACAAGCCCCAGTTGTTTCCAATAGCACGTCTGCACGCCCAAAACACTCGTTTGGCTTTGTTGGTGCAGTATTGGAGATGAGGCTTCCATGTCAAGGTTTTATCAAAGATAACCCCTAAATACTTAACCTCTTCTGAATATGCAAGTGGTTTCCCAAAGAATTTTATGGTTTGCATATCGAGTATTCTTTTCCTAGTGAACACTGTTAGGTTGGTCTTGTTGGGGTTAACCGACAAACCTACCTCTTTGCACCATTTTTCTACCTTTTTTAGAGCAGTGCTCATGAGGTCAGTTACAGTATTCTGGAATTTACCTCTTACGACCAGTGTTATGTCATCAGCATAGCCTAGATAATGCAGGCCCAAAAAATTAATTCTGTTTAAGAGTTCGTCAACCACCAGACTCCATAGTAGTGGTGACAACACTCCTCCTTGTGGACAACCTTTACAATTCTCCACAGTGAGCGAGTCTCCCAGAAGGGAGGCTTGAGCCAATCTGGTTTCAAGCATATTTTTAATCCAGGTACATACGTAACTTTCGGTTAATCGGTAAGACATTTGGGATCTCAGATTAAAAAAAATTGATACGGGGTAAGGCTCTACATTTAATAAAGTACATATGTGCAAAAATTCAAGTGTCTAGGAGGAATTTTGAAAAATCGACTTTTGGCCAGCTTTTAGAGGCAAATACCCCAGTGTACATCGGTTGGTTTACCTATACTTAACAAAAATAATTTGTTTGGCTGTGTTCCTTTAAAGTTCCTTTATTGTTTTGAACCAAACGTTCAAAACGCAAGAATTTTCCCTAATAAATCTGTACCCAAGGGGTTAACACAGAGGTCTCATTGCTTGAACGTAGCTTATGAACTATCGTTTTTCTCCTCTCCTCAGTTTCACTTATAAGAAAGGCTAATATAAAAATTATTGAAAAATTAAACGCCAAAATCCTCTATTTGCCAAAGTTTTTTTTTTTTTTTTTTATAAAGAACCATACAAGAAATATGGGAATATATATCGACAAACTGGCTATTTTTTCTAAATGAATGATGAAAATATAAAAACGTTAAATGACACATAATTGACATCAGTATTATAGCGTAATTGAAAGCTGTGCGATGCTCCACACCCTTAGTTATTTGATTGAATTTTCTAGAAAAGAATTGTGTGGATTTGACTTGGAGATAGAAACGTTACCTTTCTCACAGTACGGGAGTCCATCTTCAAGGTAAAAGGAATTGTTTCCGAAAGGCTTGTTGCAATATCCGCAAATGAAGCATTCAGGGTGCCATTGTCTATCTAATGCGTTCAAGCAGTCCTGAAATGAAACCAAAATATAATGAAGCAGATTTACAAAACGTCTACAGACTGAATTTTCTCCTTTTGATTGTAGGGAATTAAACCAGAGAAGGCTCTTATATTTTAGTGTGATTTTATTTAAATGTAATGCTCTTAATAAAAGAATATTGCATGATACTACCGGGGTCTAGCGAAGGACTCTCTGATTTTTAAATTAAATTACTCAAAAAAAAAAAAAAAGATCAGTAAAATAATGAAACAAAAGATATAGTTTTTTTGAAAGCTGTAAAAATTGTACACTAACTTTTCAAAATTAGTTACAAATGTTGCAAACAGGTGGCGCTGTACACTGTAGTTCTTATGACTAAAGAGTGCATTGAAGCTCAGAGAAATCAATCTTCGGACAGTTCTACTGTTTAAATGTGAATAGAAATTAGCGTGATTGCAACGATTGATTGAAGAGGACAAATTTATAACATATATCTAGAATTATGCTACTGCATCGCCATCTGTTGGCAACATTTGTAACTAATTTTGATACTTCTGTTTCAGATTTTTACAGATTTCAAAATACATATACTTTTTGTTTCATTCTTCTATTGATCTTTATTTTTTAGTTTTTTAATTTTAAAATAAGGAAGTCCTTCGTTGGACAAGCTGTATGAAGAATATTGTGATCGCTATATACAGGGTGGAAAAAATTAAACTGACGGTTCTCAGAGGCTCGTAGCTCCGGTTCTATTGAAAGGATCCAAATGAAACTCTAAATATATGTCACATAGATCATGCGGCCGAGGTTTCCTTCAGAAAAATATTGTTCAACATTTTGCCAACAGGTGGCGTTGCAAAGAAGTAAACAGAATTATAACAGTAAAGAAAGAAAAAATAGCAGATTATTTTATTTATTTACCTACCCGTAAGCTCCTTGTACATATCTTGTCAATCAACAATATGCTGAAAGCTGCATTAACTTCATGCATATGGTTTTGCTAATACAACGCCATCTATTGGCAATATTTCAAATTAATTTTTTTCAGATGGAAACCTCGACCGCATGATCTACATAACATACATACTAGTATGCATTTGGATCCGTTCAGTATATCCGGAGCTATACTAAACTTCAACTTAACTAGACATCACTTAGACGGTAGATCGTGACAGTGCTCATAGGTATTTAATCCATTTTGGCGGAGTGAAGACATAATTCTCGCCAAACGCCTTTTGTTCTCTACAGGGTTGTGGTTTGGCGAACATTATGCTTTCACGCAGCCAAAATGGATTAAATACCTATGAGCACTGTCACGATCTACCGTCTAAGTAATGTCTAGTTAAGTTGAAGTTTAGTATACAAGCCTCTGTGTACCGGCAGTTTAATTTTAACCACCCTGTACGAGGTTGGTGAAAGCCTTCCATAGAATAACACATGTACAGTACGCAAAAAAAAAAAAATCCGAACGATGGCTATATCTTCGGTTCTAATTATCGTAGAATCTTGCGGTTTGCACCAAAATGTTTTGTTTACGATTTTCTAAATGTTTGTTGGAATTTGTTTTTTTTAGGGGGCTGTATACTAAGTAAATATAACCTTATGAACTTTTAAAATTTCGCTATGAACCCCTATTTTTTATATTTTCATTCGATTTAGAATACCTCGTTTACTCTAGATACCAAATTTCAGTTCATTTTTTTTTTTTTTTTTTGAGAAACTCGTCACTTATGAGGGAAAACGTTTTATCCGATCTTGAGGGCAAATTTCTTTAGCGCGTCGAAAAATCAAAACGTTTGCTTGCTTCAAGACGTAATCTATTATGAGGTTCCTTAAAGTGAGCTTTTTTGCTAAAATATTGAGAACAAAGAGTCAAAATGGAATAAAAACAAAACTGGAGGGGTTTTCAACCGTAATTATTCTAAAGGAAGCAAAAAAAAAAAAAAAAAAAAATGCATGTTTCTGTTTAAAAAAATTTAAAACTTGTTTTATTAATTAATTATTAAAAAACTGTTTAATACAAAAGTTGCATGTTATTTATGTTTGGCCTTTTATAAACTATCGTTTGAAACAAAAATTGCTAAAATATATTAACTATTTAAGAATTTATGGCTAAAAAAAATAAATTTCCTTTTTAACATAATTTCCTTTTTACTAACCACCTAACTGTTAACTAAATTTTTACTAACCTAAATTACTAACCACTCATTGGAAAATTATGAAATATGGTATTTAGACGGTTTTTTCATTTCTAAATCTAATTATAGTATAATATTATGGAGGAGTTATACTCAAAGAAAATAGCTCAAAATAAAGCGAAATGGCATATACCTCCATCTCACGAATGGTAAAAAGCCAAAAAGCCAGGACACTCCCTATCTCTTCCTTGTGATAGGCACACCAATACCCGTCTGTCCCGACTTGCTAGTGGTCACCTTAAAGGCCTCACATATTCCGGGGGAAGCAAAAATTTTCCTCTTTGCCCTAAATGCCAAAAAGAACAGGCATCACCTCAGCACATTTTGGACTGCCTTGGACTGGACTGGGAGGACATTTATAACTGTCCACAACTAGTGTCAGACTCCATTAATGTCAATGGCTTCACTGATATTGTCTGACTTCGTCAAACAAAAGGGAGATTAGAAACAACAACAACAACATAATATTATGGGGTTGCCATTGCACTTTTTAAAGTTTGTTTCAGTTTTAATACGTAGATAACCTCTCATGATAAAAAAAAATATATATACAATTGATAAATACCTTCCACAATTCACAACGGTACTTTACTTTTGTTATTTCATTAATTAGAACATAAGATATAGCCATCGCTAAGATTTTTTTGATTTTTTTTTTGGCGTTTTGTACCAAAAAACGTTAATTCATTTTCAAGTCCAACTCCTCAAATTTCCTTAGCTACAGAAGCTGAAGATGAGTGTGTTTCGTTCTCACCCCTTTGATCCTGACGTTGCACTTGTTGCAGACTGGCGCCAGGAACTGCTCGTAGCATGCCTCGCAGTAGAGCTGGCCCTGCTCTTCCACAAAACCGACATCCAGCAGTGGAGTTTTGCAGTGGAGATTGTTGCAGTGGAAGTGGTCAGGGCACCAGGTGCGATTCAAGGCGATGATGAACGGACCCCTTTTCCCCCAAGAAAAGAAGCAAACATGAGTGGGTATAGAACCGACATCATCAAACGAATATGTTTTGGGGTATTTTCTTAAATAGTAGGGGAACTCGTCACCCCACGTCTACCCACACTTCTTTACTAAACTTCAACTTAACTAGACACATCGATATCGATAAACAACTGGATAGACTGCTCCATTGTCAATGCAAAGAGAAAAACGCGCCGGGGATTGCGAAGCTGGTGGGAAGATTAACCAATCACAGTTCACTTTTATAGTTGGATGGAAATGCGAAAAACCTTGTAAAATGCTAGAGTTCTTATTTTTTTGCACATTATTACTTATTAAGGTCTACTATTGACATTTCTGCTGTGTACAACCCGAAATTTTATTTCCAATCCTCGGCAATCCGTATTTTTTATCCCACCAACTTCATCTGGCAACAGCTTCATTTTCCCAGCGTTAAGCAGTCTATCCAGTTGTTTATTTATATCGATGACTAGACATCACTTAGACTGTAGATCGTCACAGTGCTCATAGGTATTTAATCCATTTTGGCGGCGTGAAAGCATAATGTTCGCCAAACCACAACCCTATAGAGAACAAAACGCTATAAGGTTTGGCGAGAATTATGTCTTCACTCCGCCAAAATGGATTAAATACCTATGAGCACTGTGATGATCTATCGTCTAAGTGATGTCTAGTTAAGTTGAAGTTTAGTATAACACTGGATAGCACTTCACTTTACAATATTCAATACTGCATTTACTTAGATATCTTATTTTGAGACGGAAATGTAGATTTTCAAAGAAACGGCACAACGCGGGAAAAAAAAATCACCCACGGTTATATTAGATACGTATTAATACAGTTAAATCTAAGAAACACGATGTTTTTGTTGAATGCCTCTAAATTGAAATTATTACTTCTTTCGGAACGCAGAAAACGAAATGACCTTTTAACTATTAACAAAGTAGAATATTCCAAGAATAATTTTCCCTTCTCATTCAAGATTTCTTGGAAATAACTCTGTATTTTATAAAATACAAGCAACTACTCGATTGCTAATTAAAAGAATGGTGATTTTCAATTTTACAGCTGATTAAACTGATTTAATTGGAATATTCATCAAATGTTTGTTAAAACGAAATGTTACGATTTTCCCAACTAATACAACCCTAAGTAATAACATAAGATTAATTCATATAATTCGGAATTTAAATACGGTCAAATCTCGGCAATGAATTACAAAAATCAGACGACAATTCTTTTTCCAATTATGTTTTTTTTTTCCCCTCTGAAATAGACGTAATGAATGGCTACGTCACAGTTAATTGCTATGTTCCAAAAAAATTATGAAAGTATAAAATCTCCTTAATTGGATGATATACAAATCCCAGACAAGCTACAGTTTAAGAATTCTTCTGTAACCAGAAAAATATTGTATCATTATTTAAGTATTGTTAGGTTTGTGTTTAGTTCTACATTCTAATTAGAACATTTTTAAATCGCCAAATTATAATAGAACTAGACGAGGAAATTAACTCAATTTCGAAATTGCAGCTCCTGTGTGTTTTTTTAATATTAAATAAACCAATTATGAGAAGTATTTAAACATTTTACATTCCCCAGGATCTTTAAGCAATTATAATTTTAAGTTCATCCATTGCAAAGTAACTTTAGTTTTGATAAATAAAAGAAACTTTATTCTGTAGGCATTGTGCAATACATAACAAGATATTGTTATCGTGTATCTCAGAAAGATGTAATTAAATTTATACAAATTTTTCGTGTTTTCGTTTATTTTTTTTTTTATTTTTTATTTATTTATTTTTTTTAAACAAAACTGCTATTTATCACTTATAGTCTTAGATTAATACAATTTTGAAATTATTAATTTTAATTTATTTATGGAAAAAATAGTTTAATTTGTTATATGTATACTTAAATTAATTTCAATATTCATTAGAAAAGTCTAATGTAACATACATTCATTTTTCTTATTACAGTGATATAATTATCAGAAAAAGTATTTAGTTTTATAATTATGGTTATGCAATGGTAATAATTTAAGCATTGTTTAATGGATTGTAAGTACACGTTAGCATTTTACATGCGGAAAAAATGTATTTAAGCTTGGCGTCCACTATCGCTAAGCAGAGCAGATCAGAGAGCAGTGGACTAGAGCCAATTACAATGCTGTCAACGTCCATTGTAGCTCGAGGCTCGTGCTATAGTAGACATTGGCAGCCTTGTATGGCTCTAATCCACTCCGCTCTGATCTGCTCTGCTCAGCTCAGCGATAGTGGACGCCAAGCTTTAAACCTTTAACTTGTTTTACCTTAAAGTAATCATTATATTTGAAGCGTAATTATTCAATTGCATAAATGCTTCTTCTTTAATAATTATATTAAGGTGACGGCTTTATGTAAATACCACAAAATAACGTTTTCGATGTCTTTGAATTCAACTCGTTAATCTCTAATTATATGTACCGATTTTATGCAATGCATGCATTATTCACGAGTTAATAACATAACGGTTAAAAACTTTTCGACGTAATAAATTCCCGACGTAATAAATTCCCGACGTAATAAATTCCCGACGTAATTGTCCGAAGGTCCTTCAGCCGTCACTTGCCTACACTAAACTCCAACTTAACTTGACATCACTAGACGATAGATCTTCACCGTGCTCATAGGCAATTAATCCATTTTAGCGTAGTGAAGACATAATTCTCGCCAAACCTTATAGCCTTTTGTTCTCTACAGGGTTGTGGTTTAGCGAACATTATGCTTTCACTCCGCCAAAATGGATTAAATACCTATGAGCACTGTGACGATCTACCGTCTAGTGATGTCAAGTTAAGTTGAAGTTGTATATAGTTGTAGTATATAGTTGAAGTTGTATATAATAAGTATAGTGTTGGCATAGGACAATCCAATTATGATGATGTGATTTAAGTAAATTTATCAATATAATATGCGTTTATACGAAGCCAAAACAAAGAAAAGATTATTTCAGATCCCTCAATTGCATCTTTTTAAAAAAGTAACCCAAGTACCACAGCAGTATTGGCCAATATCAGTCTGACATTGGCCAATCCTATTCTTATCGGCCGTTCGGTACTGATATTGGCCAATTTCGCGCAATACAAAGTAGCCAATACTCGAAGTTTTAAAAGGTTGATGTACAGTTTTAAAATTGAAATATTTTATGCATAAGAAAAGAAGGGTTTGCATAAATGTGTTTTGTGATATTTTTGGCATGTTTTTGGCATTTAAAAAAACAAACATATATTTTATAACGATTCTCGACGTACGGCCAATACTGGGTGAATCCGATACAAAATAATACTCATAATTTTTCAAAAAGAACCACCACGGATTTGCTATACTAAACTTCAACTTAACTAGACATCACTTAGACGGTAGATCGTGACGGTGCTCAGAGGTATTTTATCCATTTTGGCGGCGTGAAAGCATAATGTTCGCCGAACCACAACCCTATAGAGAACAAAAGGCTCTAAGGTTTGGCGAGAATTATGTCTTCACTCCGCCAAAATGGATTAAATACCTATGAGCACTGTCACGATCTACCGTCTAAGTGATGTCTAGTTAAGTTGAAGTTTAGTATAGCAGCAACTAAAGTGCCCGGATGTGTGTATGTGAAGGTTATACATGGTGGTGTCACCGGCCGGTTTGTTACAGAAGACATCAGAAACTAAATAGCGGTAAGTATTATCCATCGATATAGATAAACAACTGGATAGACTGCTCCATTGTCAATGCAAAGAGAAAAACGCGCCGGGGATTGCGAAGCTGGCGGGAAGATTAACCAATCACAGTTCACTTTTATAGTTGGATGGGAATGCGAAAAACCTTGTAAAGTGTTAGAGTATATATTTTTTTGTACATTATTACTAATGAAGGTCTACTATTGACATTTCTGCTGTGTACCAACCCGAAATTTTATTTTCAATCCTCGGCAATCCGTATTTTTTTATCCCACCAATTGCATCTGGCAACGGCTTCATTTTCCCAGCGTTAAGCAGTCTTTCCAGTTGTTTATTTATATCGATGGTATTATCAGCGCAATTTATTAGAATACATAAATATTATGTATTTTTTCTTCACTTTCGACTGTTTGCCATGTATAGTTTGTGTTTTTGAACTTAAATGACATTTCGCCAATACTTCATTTTGTGATTGAGTGGATGCAGATTGTCTCTTAATCAGAATACCAATAAGGAAATGTGATTCTGAATTCGATTTGATGTGGTTATGTTTTGGTACTTACATATTGCATTATTGGTTTGAAGCAAGCTCTGAAAAAAAAATTTACAAAAATTCCATCTTAATATCATAAACACTAATCTTCCTAATAATTCTGCCGACCAAACGGTATAGTGGTTAGCGTGCTAGCTTCCAGACCGCGAGGTTGCGGGTTCGAGTCCCGTGTTAGGCATGGGTGTTTGTAAATGTATGTTGGCCTGTCTAATGACGAATGTTTCGCCGCATTATAGCCCTCGTGTTGCTGACGGTGCCAGATAATCTGAATACAACCAACCAATCCTAATAATTCTGTTTGCAATATGTTTCTTTTTGATGGACACCCGTTTGAATCTATATATGTATATTCAGGGTGTTTCAAAACAAGTGGCCTTATTCAGAGCTTAATTATAGGTCGGGTTGCATCGAATAGCAACTCTTATGACCAATCATAGCACGCTATTAAAAAAAAATGCGAATTTTCATATTCCATTCGCCAATCACAATGCGTGACTTATTTTCAAAGAAATGATTGACGTCGTCAAGCATAACCTCCATGTTTCAAAAATGTAGATGTAGGTCAGAAACATGATTACTAACAAGACGCATGCGCAACCCAGGCCCAGTAGTATCCCACCAACACAGAGACATAAATGCGCAAGACATGACTCTCATAATTATAATCTATAACAAGAAAAAAAAAAATAATAGCGTGATTTTTAAAGTTGATGTTGAAGTTGAGGCGATGCAATTCATATAGAATTATCATTAGCGCATTATATGACAAGGACACCTTCAATGGTGTGGAAAAAATATACGGAATATATGCATTTTAAGGGGACTGTTAAGTCAAAAATTAAAATTCTTCAATTTTTGCTCAAAATTCATGAAATTTTTTGTGCAGTTCAATAGCAATTAGATAAAACACAAACCAAAATTTCAAAAATTTATATTGATTTTTTTTCAAGAAATTAAATTTTTATTGAAAAATTTAGCGTTTTTTCCGTAATTTTAAAAACGCTCCTTGCGATTCAAATTTTTTGCAATCTGTCTCAATTTTTTTGTACAAGCTAATCGAATATATATTGACATAATTGTGCATGGGTTTTGAATTTGACTCATTGGTTAATTATTTAAAAGTAAAACTTTGGTACAACGGCAAAAAATGTCAACTTTTTCAATAGAAGCATTACGAAAATTGCTGTAAAACAATAAAAAAAAATACCAGATTCCAAAATCCATGCACAATTGTGTTCAAAATAGTATAGTAAACAATATCTCCAAGTTTAAAAAAAATACATCCACTTTTGAATCGCAAGGAACAAATCGAATACCCTAAAAATCTTAAAATACACATGAAGAGAAAAATGCAATTTAAGAAAATGAAAAACAGGCGATTTCCGATATGCGCGCTTACAAAAACTCAAATAATATTCTTAATTCTTCTCGGATCAGCAAAAGTAAGGTATCTACTGAAAGCTAGAATTTCAGGCTATTTTTTCCTCCTAAAATATAAAAATCGAAAATTTTGAAATTTTTGCCTTAACAGTCCCCTTAAGAAACATGTTTAAGACATTGTATTGTATAACAGCTAAAGAATTTTGGTTTGATATTGTTCTTTGGTTTTCAGGTAGAGAATTTTTAGAAAAGTCCATTTTTCCAAAATTTTAAAATTGGTGGGAAAAGATCAGCAATGGAACTATGACCGATACTGAAATCCCACAAAGATTGAATCCAGGAAAATGTCTCTCGCACGTGGTATCTCCAATACCTTCTCTTGTAAAACATTCCTGCAAAAGTTTTTTTAAAAAAAACCCCACTGTTTTCCATTTGTATTTGTCGTATTCTGTGACTACACATTTAAACCTCCAAGTCGTAAAACAGACCAATTGAATCTGCGATGACGCAACCATTTTCCCAATTCTTTTCAATCTCAATTAAAGAAAGGTTTTTCTTCTTAACTTTTCCTCTGAACCATCATCAGCCTTGAACCAACCTTCTGTTTTCACCAACGATATTTCAACCTCATCATGCAGGGTGTCCAACTGTGCAGCGAAGGAATCCCTAATTTTAAAATTAAATAACTCTTAAACAAAGATCGATGGAAGAATGAAGCAAAAAATGCAGTTATTTTGAAAGCTGTAAAAATCTGGAACAGAAGCTTCAAAAATTAGTTACAAATGTTGTCAACAGATGGCGCTGTGGTTGCAAAATTCTAGAACTACGTTATAAATCTGTCCTCCGCAATCAATCGTTGCAATCACTCTAACTTCTTCTCACATTTCAACAGAGGATGAAGATTGGTTACTCTGAGCTTCAAAGCACTCTTTATTCATAAGAACTACAACAGTGTACAGCGCCACCTGTTGGTAACATTTGTAACTAATGTGGGAGCGAGTGAGCGTCACACCATTCACCGACAGACGGCACTACAGTCTGCCTGACCGACAGGCGGCTTTGCGAGCGCTTCAAAAGAACATCATTCCCCCCCCCCCCCCCCGTAGAGTAAACAGGCAGATGGAGTTTGGTTTGAACGAGACCAACAATAACATCTCGCTGTGACGGATTACTGATTGCGATTAGAAGAGAGCTGCGATGCTCAAAACTGGACCCCTGTGTAGATGTCGTAAGAATTGTGTTACTTAATGTGTCAACCCTTCATTGTGCATCATCTGTAAATAGTTCATCTATAATTATATTGTTACGAATTTCTGTATGTTTGTAAATATTTCGTAGCATTAATTATGTAAAAAAGACAATTTATGTGCATTTCGCAAAAGGCAGTGCAAGAGTTTGTTTTCCTGTAATGTGTCTCTTAATGCTTGATAACGAGTTTTACAGAGATAACGCTGGGAAACGAGTTTTACAAGGAGCAGGGCATTTAACATTATCGTAATGGCAATCTCGTCAAATTGGCGACGGTTTTGGCGACTAATTTTTGTCGCCAAATTTGGCGAGAAATCGCCAAATGTCGCCAAACTTGGCGACCATTTGGAAACATTTTCGGTCCCCATGAACATGTATAGGACTTTTCGACAACGATCTGGAAAGTCCTCCAAATTTCTATCTCTAGAAGATTCACGAAGGATTGACTTTCCTATATAAGCCCGGCCATGAGTCCGTTAGTTGACTGAAATTACTGAGTTGAGATACTGAGTTAGCTGTCTCTCAGTGAGCATTCAGAGTAGTTCTAAATCGAACTGTATTGCATTGTCTTTTGCGGCAATTTGTAGCAGCTGTGAAGTTTTTTAACTGCTGTTTGAGCTCTATTGTTAAGTAAAGAGCTGTATTGAGTCTTCTAGAACGAGAAGTTCAGGTTTTGTAAAAGAATATGTGAAGAGTATATCGGAATAAATTTCTGCAAGTGTTAATCTACTTTGGCTTCAAATCTTTCGAATCCTTCTCACGCAACAATATTATCACTGAAACTTTCACTGATTGTAATTAATGTCTCCCACACTAATTTTGAAAATTTACTGTAAGATTTTTACAGCTTTCAAAATAACTATACTTTTTGTTTCATTCTAATATCGATCTTTGTTTTTGAGTTATTTAATTTTAAAATCAATGAGTCTTTCTCTGGACACGCCGTACAACATTCATATTATCAGATACTGCATTAACTGCTGAACATGAAAAGTTCTCACCTGATGGGTTCTCCGCAATCTCCGCAGATAGCTATTCTCCCTGGGGTCATCTCGGACATGAGCTGACCACGGCCCTTCTTCGGAGCAGGTTTGGAGCCCGCCCCGGTCGGCACCCCTGGTTGCAGAGGGGCGGACGATGCCGGCTTGGCGTCGTCCACAATCGGAGGCAGAGCTGGGGCAAAGTTCTGTGATTGACCACCTGCAGGAGGGGCAGGGGTTGGCCTGGGAGCAGGTGGAATTTGAGCTGGTGCTGGAGGAGCGGGCATTGGAGCTGAAAAGCACATCGTGTAAAAATGACGCCTTTTAAATTTTGTTTGTGATAAAAAAATATCTTTAAATACTAAACAAATCTCTTAAAAAGTTAAGATGTTATAAACTGAGCTGTCCATATGGACATAATGGTATTCTAATGTTTTATAAACAGTGTTATCCTATTGTAGATAGATTTACTTAAGGTATACATATACAATTGAAATGATTTTCTTTAATTTTTAGGTAATAATTTCAAACTTTTTGGCAGTATATCAGAAGTAAAAAGGATGCATTTTTTATATATAAACTTTTTTTTTCAATCAATATTTTAATCAGCTAATTGCAATTAAAGTGATTAATTAGAACATTATTAGAACATACATAAATAAACTTGTAATTAACTTAGAGGTATTATTTTTATTGCAAATAAAAGATATTATATTGACGCATGTTCCTATGGAGAATTTTGAGCTTAGCTTTAATATTTATTTAATTATAAGTTTTTAAATAAAACGTTTAAAAAAATACATAGTTTTTAACAAAATATTAGGATTCAAATATGCATAAAAATTGTGTTTATAACAATATATATTAGATTCTCCATAGGAAACACATTCACAACGATTGTCTACAAAACAAAATGAGAATTTTGTAAATCGGACCATTTATTATGAAGTTATGACCGTTGGCGTAAAGTCATATAACACCAAAAAGTCATTCTTCCGAAAACGCGTTTAAAGTTTATTACACTAATGAATGTGATACAAAACAGGTTCACAAAATCTACTGTAATTTAAAAAGTAAATTGAGTCTTAGAAAGAAAATGGTATCATTTTAAGAGTCATGAATTCGGGAATATTTTAACACCACAAAACAAAAACGCAGATTTGAGTCAAATTTCGCAATTCCTAATGTATATGTATACCTTAAGGTAAGTGATCCAAATATGGGCACTACACCTAATATGGGCACTGCTGTAAAAAAAAAGTTTCATTCATAGTTTTGAATGTAGATAACAATATATTGTACCCTTTTAAAGCAATATTAATTAGGTGAAAGAGTACTAAGAGTTTTCCACTTCTGCAATTCAATACAATGTAGCAAAGCAACGATTCATAATTGTGTCTTTTTCATATAAAAAGTTCCTGCCTTGATCAATATTCCCTATTGAAAGAATTAAAGAGAGAGCTTTATTTTTCCGGTAGCCTTATCTCGAAATGTGAAATTTTTTTCATGACCTTCTATTTTTCTTCAAATGCATAATTTTGAAGCGTACTGATGTTAGGTGGTTCCAAATATGGGCATAAATTCCCAACGTGGGCACTATTCATTATTGCAACTATCTGATGTTTTTATCTCAATTTCAGTTTCCATCTTCCAAGGAGAATACCTGGTACATAGGTCGCTTAACTTAGATTGCAGCATGAGCTTTCAATTGTAAGAAATAACGAAGCATTGATTCCACACTTTAATCGAAATGTTTTATTGAAACGATGTATTGTGATCTTTTACCTTTGTAATTATTGTGGCAACGTCAAAAATTATTCGAAAAGTTTTTTTTTTTTTTTTTTTTTTTTTTTTTTCAAATGCTATGATAAATATAAATCCATAAAATTGCTATTAGTTCAGTAACTTTAGATTATTGAAGTACTATATTAAACATAAATGTGCATTGAATTCAAGAGTTTTTTCGAGCAATTGAAATACTTTCTCTATCGAAATTGGTACATGAATAGCCAAGAAAATCCTCCAACACGCTGATCCAACACGATTGATCCTCTCAGAAGACTAGGTTTCCCCTGCAAAAAGTCGAACTTGCTTAACAATAAAGCTTCCGACACAGTAGCAGTAACTTCATAACCCGGAAACTTTTGATAGGAATGAGCAGTGGAGCTATTTCCTGATTTTGGAGGAGTAATTGGATATCTTACCTTGGAATCAATTCCAGATTAGCAGATACTCAGACAAACCTTATATGTCCTTAGCAAAGGGGCGATATTACAATGGTACCTTTATGTATTATATGTTTATTATTTGTATTAACTGAAGTTGTGCCCTGGATTGAGCACCCACGATATCCTTCTGCCATCTACATAATTCAATTTCTATGAATAAATTTTACTTCATCCACGTGACATATATCTTCTGTTCGGCACACTGCAGGAGAATTGGAACTGTCAATTTAAAACTTAAACTTCTTTCTGGCTAAGGCCACTTGTACGTTTTCTTATGCAGAAACGCCGCAGGAAATTAGGCTACAAAATATAGACAATCTGCTGTAACATACACGTGGTCAGACGTAGCTTATTTATACGCTGGCGGGTGGATCGTCTGTCGCATTCTCAAGGTCTCCCACTGGAGGATGCAATCAGACCTACTTTCAAGCTCATTGAAAACACTTCGCTGCAGATAACTGTTTCTGTTGCTATATTCGTTGTTTTATCGTCTTAAATTTTTAATATTTAAAACAACTAAATTATGGAATACTACTTGGATTGCGAACTTATTCTTGAAATTGAAAAATATCTATCTTTAATATACAAGGTATACTGATTTAAAAAACAAAAACGTGAACTGAAAAGTGATGATTGGATTTTAAATGGAATCATGTTGCATTGATTGGTTGTTTTCAGATTATCTGGCGCCGTCAGCAACACGAGAGCTATAATGGGCCGGAACATTCGTCATTTGACAATCCAACATACATTTACAAACACCCATGCCATACACGGGACTCGAGCCCGCAACCTCGCGGTCTAGAAGCTAGTATGGTAACCACTATACCGTTTGGTCGGCCATGTTGCATTGGAGATCATAAACAAGCAACTGACCTCGCGTTAAAGAACACTCACGTGTGTACATTTTCAAACTGCATAAAAATAAGCTGGGTTTACAGAGCATGAAAAAACGCTCGTGTGGTATTAGTCTCATTCATGAGTAGCCGCTGTTATTGCATGGTTAGAGTTTGGGTACAGTTTGGTTATAGCATGATGGATGCCTCTCCTTGCAATTTATTCCTAGGTAGTCCTTGCATTCACCAAAAGCAAAATTTATTTGACGCTGAGTAGATTCCATATCAACTTACTAATAGTCTGAGAGGAGACTGCAATTTTTGGACCCCATCAAACATCATTCTTAATTTTATATAGAAATTGGAGAAAAGGGAGTAGATTACGAATCCACTGGTCTGCCGTGGCAAAAATGGTCGAAACTGGTCAAAAATCGACTTGGAATGATTTGAACCGAAATCCGATTGCCAAATATGTCATAACTTACCAAAAAGAGAACAAACTTTTTCGTCTGGCAACCCAATGCATTTTGATTTTCAATGAGAGAAAGCGCAAACGAATTCTGATCTCTGGCTAGGAAAACTTGTATCTTTTAAAAGTAAGCCAAATTGGCGATATCAGTTACGTCATTAGTGACGTAATGTTTATTGCCAACTTGGCTCCTTTTTAATAGATGCAAATAGAGCGTCGCCAGATATCCGAATCGTCTGTAAACTTAATTGAAAATTAAAGACTGAGGGTTACCAAATAAAAAAAAAATGCTCATTATTTGGCAAGTTATGGAACATTTGGCAATTGGATTTAGTTAAACTTATTAAAAGTCGATTTTTGACCAGTTTCGACCATTTTTGCAACGCAAACCAATGGATTCGTAATCTACTTACTTTTCTCCAATTTCCATAAAAAATTCAGAATGATGTTCGATGGGGTCCAAAAATTGCAGTCGCCTCTCAGTCTATAACAAACCTGGTGCATCGAGCAACACGAATCCCCATTGAAGAAAATGTTTGTAGACATCTAAATGTTCTTACCAGGGGGAGCCACATCCTGGATTTTGGGTGGTTCAGTCGAGAAGGTGGACGGCAGAGGAGGCACCGAGAAGGTATTGCAGCTGGGAGGAGCAGCTGGTGGTTCTGCAGCTGGAGTTTGCTGCTGGGAAGAGGGCAGAGGCCCCTGGACAGAACGGAAGGATGGTTGGTTGTCCTGTGGCGTGGACTGAGTGGCAAGTGGGGAGTAGGTCTGGGGTGGTACAGCGGAAGTTTGTTGAGATTGCGAAGCGCCTTCTACTTCAAATTCGGATTTGGGAGGAGGCCACACAAACTTAGTTTCTGTTGGAGGGTCGTTAAGGGGGTAGTGGGGAGGAGAGGAAGAATGAAAAATAAAGTTATGTTAGTTTTTACATACGTTAAAAGCACTAAAGCATCAGCACTGGTTTAAAAGACATGATTAGTGGTACTACTGACTGTTTTCTTCAGAATTATGCTTTTAAAAAGTTGTTGTATGCTGACTAGAAGCAGTAGTTAAAGGGACTGGGAATTAAATATATATTTTATATAAGAGAAATATATATGCATTTATTCTTAGTAAAGTATAAAAATTTGAACTTATAATATTAAATATATCTTATTTTAAGCTTCCAGACATGTGGACGTTTGTATTTAACGAGAAGTTATCAGAAATCGATAACAGATGGGACTACCTCTTGCTTCAGCCACAGTTGTCACCTTCAAGAGAAAGTTCAACCAGTTTTGGTTTATTTTTTATTGGAATAGCATTCTTGCAAGAGACTTGAAGCTAGATGTAGCTTAGATTTTGATCGTTTTGACGCGACTTTCAGGTGACGTCTCAGTTTATCACATATGTGCTCAGTAAAATTGAGATCAATCCATTCTCAGGCCAGTCTAATTTCTAACCAACCATAACCATAAACCTGCAACTCACACTATTAACAGTAGGAAATGATGGCCAATTATGAACCGATTTTATCTTTCGCCAAACTTTTCCCAAAAACAAGTGTCATGAAAATAGACAGAGGTAAGCTACTCTATATCTTTCTCCACCTGGCGGGGAATTTTGACTTCACTCGTAAAGTTCCTAATATTTTATAAGTGATCAGCTCATGATCACTTAAGCTTGGCGTCCACTATCTCTAAGCAGAGCAGATCAGAGCGGAATGGATTAGAGCCAATTACAAGGCTGCCAATGTCTACTATAGCACGAGCCTCGAGCTACAATGGACGTTGACAGCCTCGTAATTGACTCTAATACATTCCGCTCTGATCTGCTTTACTCTTCTTAGAGATAGTGGACGCCAAGCTTTAGTATATATAGGTTTAACAAAAAAAAAATAGTGTTTTTTTTTGTTAAGTTTATGAATTTAAATAATGCACTATATAAAGCAGCCTGATTATAGTTAAAAATTAAGTTAGCACATGATCATATGGACACTATCCATTATATGTAAAATATGTTATATATATATATATATATATATATATATATATATATATATATATATATATATATATATATATATATATATATATATATATATATATATATATATATATATATATATATAAAATATGTAATATATATATATATATATATATATATATATATATATATATATATAAAATATGAATATATATATATATATATATATATATATATATATATGTAAAATATGTAATATATATATATATATATATATATATATATATATATATATATATATATATATATATATATATAAATATGTAATATATATATATATATATATATATATATATATATATATATATATATATATATATATATATATATATATATATATATATATATATATATATAAATATGTAATATATATATATATATATATATATATATATATATATATATATATATATATATATATATATATATATACAGGGTGACCAGAGAAGGATCACCTGATTTAAAAATTAAATTACTCAAACACAAAGATCTATGGAAGAATGAAACAAAATGTAAAGTTATTTTGAAATCTGTAAAAATCTTAAACGTAAGTTTCAAAATAAGTTACAAATGTTGCCAACAGACGGCGCTGTAGTTGCAAAGTTCTAGAACTATGTTATATATTTGCCGTCCGCCATCAGTCGTTGCAATTACACTAGTAACTTCCTTTCACTTTTAAACAGTGGAACTGTCCGAAGATTGATAGCTCCGAGCTTCAAAGCATTCTTTATTTCATAAGAACTACAAAGTACAGCGCCATCTGTTGGCGACATTTGTAACTAATTTTGAGTTATTTAATTTTAAAATTAGATAGTCCTTGTCCCTGGACACCCTGTACATGCTTAACTAGATTCAAATTGCTTCTGAATTGATCTTACTGGACTGTCCTCCGACCACCTGCTTGTAGTCCATTTGGTAGAGTGAAGACTGGGAGGATTGCGAGACTTGCTGCTGCTGTGTGACTTGGGTAGTGCGTTGCACCACTTGCGTCACCTGCTGCTGAGTTGTCTGCGAGATCTCGGTAGATTGTTGACTCGATGACTCGGAGACGGAGGAAAACAAGGAGGACCTTGGCTGAAACGAAGAAAAATAACTTTCGGAAAATTCTTTAAGCAAAGGATAGTTTCTGCTTAAAACTAGTTCCTCCGATTCGATTAAAAAAAAACTAATTAAGATTTTAATAGTTCGTATTTTTAAATTGCGCTTCAAGTAATTTTAAGACGCTTCCTAATAATTATTTGATGGGTGCTTAAAACTTAATCGGATTATTTATCGATTTACACATTCAGAACTTCCTCGATAAGATTCAGCCAATTAAGCTTTTTGTAATTGTATTAAGAGCGATAATCATCAGAGTTGAGCAACTGTTATTCTTAAAAATTAATATCTACATTATAGAGTTTATTAATAAGAGAGTTTCGCATTCCTTTCGAAAGAACGTGGAACACACATACTTTCGAACCAGAGAATTAAAAAAAAAACACAAAAAAAAACATGAACATAGAGTCCCTCTTTTATAGTGAATAGTGCAATGAATCTGTAACCACAACATCCCACTAGTGCATGGCCGACCGAACGGTATAGTGGTTAGCGTGCTAGCCTCTAGACCGCGAGGTTGCGGGTTCCGAGTCCCGTGTAAGGCATGGGTGTTTGTAAATGAATGTTGGCTTGTCTAATGACGAATGTTTCGGCGCATTATAGCCCTCGTGTTGCTGACGGCGCCAGATAATCTGAATACAACCAAGCCAATAGTGCATGCTGATTCATTGACTTGAAGCTAAAGAAGACAAAACAGGAAGTTCTAGTAAGGATCATTCCCTACACTAACTATGTTATAATCTTCTCGCCCAGTGCATTTAGAAACTACTTTATATAACCATCTTGAAATTAGGAGAGTAGGTACGAAAATGACCACTTCTTCTTCTTCTTCTTCTTCTTATCAAGGACTATGGGGACTAAGGCACCTCTGCTGGAGCATTTTGTACCAACCCCATATCCCGTACAGATCGGTAGTGGGCAGTACTGCACAGGATGTAAGAGCACACTCGCAAGAGGGAGTGCGCAAGTCTACCTATAGCCGCCGAAGAGTTCATTTCTACCTCTTTCGGTAGCTATCCGGTAGATGGCAGTACTACCGACCGTATGTGGAACTTCTTAATTTAGAGGCATCACCAAGCAGAAGATTCCACCAGAAGACTTGGCTTTGCCACCTCCAGAGGTATTGATTTGTATGGGAACTTGGAGGACTTTGCGACCATGACTGATTTAACGTGCTCCAGTCACCATTAGCGAATACGGCGGTCTTTAGTCGGTCCCAGGCCCGAACTCGCAACCTTCTAGTTGCGAGAACGATACTCTCCCGAATGGGCTACGCGGCCCTTAAAAATTGACCACTTTATAAAATGACATAAATTGTTTTCATTTAATGTCTATCTATTATAAATGAAAATTAAAAAAAGCAAAAGACAAAACCAGGTGGAGCCACTGCATATGCATTGACGTACAGATTTCAGATATAAAATAAAATATATCAGACGCTATTTTCGAGTTTTTAATTTGTGTCATTTCATTTAGTGATCACTTTTATGCCTACTCACCAAATTTCAAGATGGTTAGAGAAAGTAGTTTCTAAATGCACTGTACTAGAAGATCGTAACATAGCGAGTATAAGGAATGATCCTTACTAGGAATTCCCCTTAACCATCACCATAGAGATCTATACTAGTAATTTCTCCCCAAGCTAGTTAAAGTCTGTTTGTAACCATAGGCAACCAATTAGTCAGCATAGAGAGGGGGGTGGGACCTCATTTAAAAGAAATGCGTTCCTCAAAAATGCAAATTCTATTTTGAAAAAATCTCGAAAGATTGCAATTAAGAAAACTTCTATTCCATAATACAAAATAAAACTGAAAACTGTATAAACAAAATACATGTCTTATTTTATTAACCCTCTCGCTGTACATCCCGTGATTTCCGCGGGCAACGTAGAATTAACAAAGTTTACGCGTCTCGCGATTTCCGCGTTGATGCATTTTTGCCGTCTATTTAATTGTGCAACCCGCTATTTCCCCGTTCATGATTTCATTTTGGCTTTTTTCTGTGATGTTTAACTTGTTTATTCAAAGCTTTACGAAAAGAAAAAAAAAATCCCAAAGAAACGCGAATGATGAATGTGTGTGTGTGTGTTGAGTCAGTTAAGAAACTTGACGACGGACCATGTGTTCTTTTGCCAGAAATTTATTCTGAAACCAAATCATAATTGTAGAGAAGTTCAACCAAGAAGAACTATCTAGCTTTTTCAGATAAATATTCTGCTGAGTAACTTTTCAAGCGCAAAATGGCTTGTTCGAAAAGCGAACTGAGGATCCCGTTCGTTGCCAGATGAGCAAGAGTAAAAATTCAAAACGGAGAAGAAATAGGCTGAACCGAATGACGTCAACAAGGCTTGTTCAAACCAAAACCAAACAGCGAATTTGTTGCAAAGATTGGGAAGTAGAACTTTGCTTCGAGCCTTTTGTTTCGAAATTTATCACACTAAACTCCATTTCTAATAAATGTTTTGTAAGTATTTTGCATATTTTCATTATTAAATACGTTTCACCTTTGTTTATCATAAAATAAATACTAATTTAACCAGGAAAAAAATTTCAAAATTTTGCTTTTATATGATCACTAGCTAAATACCCATGCTGCGCTACAAAATTTTATCAAGTGCATTTTAGCAATCAAAAGACATTCATGTATTCTACACTTCAGACGTTTGCTCCCATTTCGATCCCGACAAATTGAATTATCAAAATCAAAACTTTCGTTTCTAGACATTTTTTCCAAAATTTATAAGCCGACCAAACGGTATAGTGGTTAGCGTGCTGGCTTCTAGACCGCGAGGTTGCGGGTTCCGAGTCCCGTGTTGGCATGGGTGTAAATGTATGTTGGCTTGTCTAATGACGAAATGTTTCGGCGCATTATAGCCCTCGTGTTGCTGACGGTGCCAGATAATCTGAATACAACCAACCAACCAACCAAAATTTATAATTGTAAATATATTAGAAATGAGACATTTGAATATCCCTCGTTTAGATAGTTAAACCCCTTTGGACCTTTTTTAATTAGTTAATCGAGATTGCAATAGTTTATTGTTCTTATGCTTGCTCTTAGTTCTAAATTTCAAAGTAGTAACTGTATTGGAAGAGAGATATTCCTCATATAGTTTCAATACTACGTCGACTTTCCATCTCTTAAAAAATTCATTAATCGATATTGGAATAACTTATTTTTTCTATATTTGTCCTTCTTAACGTTTGCAACAAATATCAGAATTGTGACAACTTTGGAAGTGGGTCATTCGAATATCCCTCGTTTGGAGAGCTTAACCCCTTTTCCACCCCTTAAAGTGGGTTAATAGAGATCGGAATAGCTTACTTTTTCTATGTTTGTCTTTGTTAACATTTGTACCAATTTTCAAAGTTGTGGACATGCGGGAAGTGGAAAAATTAGTGATGAGTGAGTCAGTCAGTGAGTGAAGGCTTTGCCTTATATAAAGAGAGATTCTTCAATTTCAATATTCCGACAACCTTTTTTTTATGATCTAACTCTATATTGAAAAAAAAAAAAAAAACTTTTTTTACACATTTTATTTTGTGTATTTTAACTCTAAAATGTATGTAGATTAGAAATATGTAATGAAAAAAAAATTAAAAAATGCAATTTCTTAACCTATTTCGATAACAAAACAAGCTTTGCTCTCTAAAGATTCTACATGAACCTCCTAAACTTTTTTAGATTGTGTATTTAGCCATGGAAGCATATTAATTAGCATAGATGGGTGGAAAGAGGAGCATTCAATTAACTTCCTCCCTTTGTAGAGCAAATACCGCTGATAAGCACTTCAGAAGTAGTATAAAGACATCAGTGGTTAAATAATTCTAAGTTAAAAAAAAGATAATCAATGAAAAGATAATCTGTTTCGACACTATACTAAACTTCAACTTAACTAGACATCACTTAGACGATAGATCGTCACAGTGCTCATTGGTATTTAATCCATTTTGGCGGAGTGAAGACATAATTCTCGCCAAACCTTAGAGCCTTTTGTTCTCTATAGGGTTGTGGTTTGGCGAACATTATGCTTTCACGCCGCCAAAATGGATTAAATACCTATGAGCACTGTGACGATCTACCGTCTAAGTGATGTCTAGTTAAGTTGAAGTTTAGTATAGGTGATACTATTCAATATTTATTGTAAAAATCTTTAAATTCAAATTAGGGACATTTAACATTGAATGTCATTTTTTAAATGGACAATTCCCGCATTTTTTTTTTATTATTATTATTATTATTATTATTATTATTTTTTTTTTATTCAATTCTAAATGTTTCGAAAAGGCCATAAATACAAAAATTTCTGCTCAATGCGCTTTTTCTTTTTTTTTTTTTTTAATTTGCGATCCAAGTTACCTTGTTAGACGTTGGCAAGAAAACGATTCATTCCGCTAGCATTGAATGTGTCGTCACGGCTTCCCAAACACCTTGGCTTGAAATGCGGCAGCGGAAACCAGTTTTGCAAGTTTCTCGCAAATCCCGCCAACCTATACGGTATATGACAATGGTATACCAACGCCAACTATTTGGCAGAAACCTCACGATTACCACAGAAATTGTAGGAACCATTGACGTCATAGATTTTGCTGAGTGTTTTGATCGGACTGGTTTTGACTCGGTTTTGTGGCATTTTCTTTTCTTAATATTTAAATAACTAATTTGTTTTAAAGAACTTTTGTTTAAATATTTGGAATCAGAAAGAAATTCTTCATAAATATAAACTAATTTCCTCTCGTTCTTAAAAAATGCGGGAATTGTCTATTGTAAACGTGGTTTAAAGTTTGCTTAGAATTCAATATTTTACCTCAAATGAGTATTTTAAAAATGAAACCTCATTCAAAATCTACTTCGGCATAATTTTATGATTTATTTGCATACATCTGACAACTTTTTAAAATGTGATAAATGCACTTTTCATATTATATATTTAATGTACCATTATCTTAATATATATAATTGGATACATTTTTATATATTTTTAACATACATATCGTGCTTATACCTTTATTTCTTACTATGAGGTGTAAGAATTTTATTTTAATCTCACTTCAATTTCAATATTTTAAAACGATTGAATGTTAGTAAAGACACAAAAATAATTAATATGTTTACTATTTAATTGCATAGTTATGACAATTTGTTAAATTAAGAAAGAAGCTTGTTTATTTTTCTGTTTTTTCTTCCCCGTTTTTTTTTTTTTTTTTTTTTTTTTTTCCCCTGTACTGCACATACAAATATTGATGCAAATGTTGTGCTTTGCAAAACTTTTTTTCAGAGAAATAATAAATGCGTTTGTCGTAGTAGTAATCGTGGGCATTTGAACAAAATCCCTCAACAGACCAAAAAGTACACTTACGATCGATTTGTACTCATTCTTTTCGAAATAAATCTTCCGAGAAAAGCGGCTTATTTTATTCCAGGAAGAAGATATTCGGTCTTTGTGAGTAGGCGAATTAGGCAATTGCGATCGAAATAGCACTGCAGTGTCTTTCTCGGTATTTCAGAAACGAAAACAAAAAACATGCTTCAATAATTCTCCTAGCCTGATTTCTACCGCGGAAGAAAATGGTTTAGTTCTGGAATCGAAATAAAGAGAGACTTATCTGGATTCAATATTGCCAAATTTCATTTTAATAAGAATATCAGTTTCTTAGTTTTTCCCTTATCCGTATGCCGCTATTGTTGTATTTTTCTTATCACGCTGTATGACGAGTTATTCGAAACTTGTAATTGTTTTTACATATTGCCGCTCTGGTAGAACAGTGTGAATATAACCTGTAGAGATGTGCGCTGACGGGGAGTGAACCGGGGACTCATAGTTCTGTAAACAGACGAGTTAACCACTAGGCAAAAGTGACAGTAGTGCCTAGGTGTTGTATCTGTCATTTGTACACGACACCACCATATAGCCCCTTCCCAGTGAGTAGCGAAAGGGTGAACGATTGAGTTGTGCGCGTTGCGTGTGGCAGTGAGTCGCCAGAGATTGCTTACTGAGGTGGTAGTGTAGAAGTCGTGAAAGCGACTATAGAGGGAAGCATAATTATGTTGTCCATATAGCCCCTTCCCAGTGAGTAGCGAAAGGGGGAACGATTGAGTTGAGTGCGTTGCGTGTGGCAGTGAGTTGCCAGAGATTGCTTACTGAGGTGGTAGTGCTTACCGGGGACTCATAGTTCTGTAAACAGACGAGTTAACCACTAGGCAAAAGTGACACTAGTGCCTAGGTGTTGTATCTGTCATTTGTACACGACACCACCATATAGCCCCTTCCCATTGAGTAGCGAAAGGGTGAACGATTGAGTTGCTTGCGTGTGAGTTGAGTGCATTGCGTGTGGCAGTGAGTCGCCAGAGATTGCTTACTGAGGTGGTAGTGTAGAAATCGTGAAAGCGACTATAGAGGGAAGCATAATTATGTTGTCCGGTAGTCACCAATGTAGCGATGTGCGCTAACGGGGAGTCGAACCGGGGAATCCTAGATCAGTTGACAGGCGAGTTAACCACTAGGCAAAAGTGATTACTTGTGCTTAGGTGTTGCATCTGTCATTTGTACACATTCAGCCCGATTGGATGACGGCAAAGGGGTTGTTGAGGTTTCCGCAAATTTTCCCTCCATCGACAACCGTACACACAAAATCGAAGTTAATGCAAAGGATTTAAAACGAATATTACAAAAAAACGCGAAAATCCAAATTGATTTCATTATAAACTTAGTGCCTCTATCAACTCGAAACTGGCGTAATATTGTCGAGATAAGAGTTACAATTCCGTCTTTGTTCTACTCCATCTTTCAGCCATTCCTTGACACTATAAAGACCTTAACTCCGTTTTGATAAATATTGTAGTTGTGTCATTATTGCAGCAAAGCCGTGATATAAAGCACCAATCTCTGTATGTAAGTGTCAAAGCTTGTACTGGCACTACTGGATTTATTACCCTTACTGGAAATATAATAACTCAAAAACTAAGAGCGATAAAAATAATGAAAAAAAAGTAAAGTTATTTTGAAAGCTGCAAAAATCTGAAACAGAAGTTTTAAATTAGTTACAAATGTTGCCAACAGGTGGGGCTGTACACTGTAGTTCTTATGAATAAAGAGTGCTTTGAAGCTAAGAGTGGTCAATCTTCGGACAATTCCGCTGTTTAAATGTGAAAAGAAGTTAGCGTGATTGCAACGACTGATTGCAGAGGACAAAATATATAAAAAAATTCTAGAATTTTGCAACTACAGCGCCATCTGTTGGCAACATTTGTAACTAATTTTGAAACTTCTGTTTCAGATTTTTACAGCTTCCTGAATAACTCTACTTTTTCTTTCATTCTTCTATCGATCTTTGATTTTGAGTAATTTAATTTTAAAATTAGGGAGTACTTAGTTGGACACCCTAGTAAAAAAACACATTTTTATTATTTTGAATTCGAATCTTTTTTTTTATAGGAAAAATTGTATTAAAACTAAGTCCATAGCTTTAGTTTGGGATTAAACACACCATACTATTTTTCTGCCTTGCATATATCGTATTAATAGCATAGATTAGACTGGGAACATTTTGCACATTTGTAGAGTAATATTTAGGAAATTTTCTGATAAAAAAAAATTAGAGATGCGATCTTTAGTTTTTCATCTCTCTATATATATAAGACAAAGCCGTCACCCACTCACTTACTCACTCCTCCCTATTTCTTCCACTTCCCACATGGTCACAACTCTAAAAATTGGTTCAAATATCAGCTATGATAAACATAGAAAAAGTAGGCTATTCCAATCTCGATTAACCAACTTAAAGAGATTAAACGTTCCTAAACGAGGAATATCCGAATGTCCCACTTCCAATGCAGACTTAATTCTGATATTCGGTGCAAATGTTAAGATGGGCAAATATAGAAAAAATAAGTTATTCCAAAATCGATTAGTGAATTTTTAAAGGATGAAAAGTCGACGTAACATTGAAACTATACGGGGAATATCTTAATGCCTCACTTTCACCACAGTTACAACTTTGAAATTTATAGTCCGAGAGGCAACTGCAATTTTTGGACCCCATCAAACATCATTCTGAATTTTTTATAGAAATTGGGGAAAGGTTAGTAGGTTACGAATCCACTGGTCTGCCGTGGCGAAAATGGCCGAAACCGATCAAAAATTGACTTGGAATGAGTTGAACTAAAATCCGATTGCCAAATATGTCATAACTTGCCAAAAAGAGAACAAACTTTTTCGTCTGGCAACCCACTGCATTTTGATTTTCAATGAGAAAAAGTGATTTTTGGCACGGAAAACTTGTATCTTTTAAAAGTAAGCCAAATTGGCGACATCAGTTACGCCATCAGTGACGTAATATTTATTGCCAATTTGGCTCATTTGTGAAAGATGCAAGTAAGCCATAGCCACACATCCGAATCATGTGCAACCTTCTTAATTGAAAATTAAAGAGTGAGAGTTACCAAATAAAAAAAAAAATGCTCATTATTTGCAAGTTATGGCGCATTTGGCAATTGGATTTAGTTCAACTCATTCCAAGTCAATTTTTGATCAGTTTCGGCCATTTTTGCC